>CM040425.1:56764218-57102305 GCA_022702705.1 Papilionanthe hookeriana x Papilionanthe teres
TTCCAGCAGAGGTCTTGGTCATCGCCCAAGGAGTTCTTCCCAGACTTATCAAGCGGATTTCCACCCCGTTTGTGGCGTCTACCATCATACCAAGGTTCTTTCCTCGCGTTAAGCAAAGGGTGAAGGTCTTATACCAACGTTCTTGTTTGCGTTGAGCATTGGGTCAAGGTTTATCTCCATCAATTTCACTGTCAGGTTGTATCATACCATATTTTCAGTTTGTTCTAGCTTTAGGACGAATTTCTTGTTTTGTTTCATGCATTTCATACGAATTTCCTTTAATTCTTTTTAATTTTGTCTTAGTCCATCAGTTTTCTAACTAGAGCATCAATCTCATGGTTCCGTCGAGATACTGTTCAAGTCATTTGGTATCAGAGCCTCATGGTTCTTGAAATGTAATTTTCTTGTTGGAATTCTTTTCTTTTCTTTTTTCATATTTTTCTTGGGTAATGGATGAGATTAGCTATGTTGTTATTGCTTTTGTCTGTTTTTTTATACTTCTGAATTTCACTAGGTAATCCAATTTAACCTTTCATTTCATAGCTAGTTGTTCAATTTGCTGCAATCTTTATTATTCATATTCGTTTTCCTCTTAAGATTCACATTTTTATTATTCATATCATTTGTTCTTGTTATTGTTCAAATCAGTGTTCTTGTTATTGTTCAAAATCATCTTATTCTTGATATTGTTTTTGATAAATATTATTCTTGATGTGATCTTGTTATTTTAGTTTCTTGTTATTTTCGTTTCTTTTATTGATATTATTGTTTTTATAAGTTTAGTTGTTTTTTTGTATTGATTCAAGATATCAAAATTTGTATTTCATTATCATCATCCCAAAAATTTGCTTAGCATTTCGTTTTTTCTTATTTGTGGTAATCCAGAATTTTATTTGAATTGTTAATTTCAGATACTTGCTTACTTTCCTTCATTATAAATTTGCAATAATGTCCCAACTGAATTTTGAAGATGACGAAAGGCAACCAACAATTCCTAATATCCAATTTCAAGCATTGATGGGTGTCGGCACTATTTTTAGGTTATGTGTTTTATTTTGAAAAGAGAGTCGCCTACAGAAATTGTCGGCGAATTTTAATTTAATTTAAATAAATAATTTGAAAAGTAGTATTTGATTTTGAAAATAATTTTAAATTTGAAAATTTTAAGATATGAAATCAAACTGATCTCACATCCCGAATAGTTTATATAAACGAGCGCCGCACCACAAGCCGTGTGTCTATCCCGAAGAATAGACACACTTGCTTGGTAATGGGGCTCGATTAAATAAACTAGAAAGGTTTGTGACATCCGTTTGGTCCGCGAACCAATTCTTATAAGCCGACAAATTCCCCGTTTAATATGAAACTATTAAACGGGGTTTATATTACTCAGGTTCTTAAAGTTCCCTATAAGGGCAAGCCCCTATAGTTAATTACATCTTAAGTGACGGGAATCACCTAAGAAAACTCTCGATAATAATCAATAATTCGCTCTCAAGAATTTGAAAGTTTAAGTTTTCGAAAGGATTGAATTTTGGAAATTTCGATAGGGAATGGATCAAATTTAGAACATTTTTATTTTGGGAATTCAAAGGAAGAAAAGTAGGAGAAATTATGGATTCGAAGTGAACTTCGATAATTTCCCGACTACCCTATTGTTTGGCTTGAATTTAAGAAAGTCCTAATGTTTATTTAATGTTTTAATCTTGCCAATTTTAATTAATTAGGGCTTATATTTATATGATAGAATCATCTAAATTGCTCAGAAGATATGAGGGTTTATGTCGTATCGGACGACTACCTCGGAATCCTAAGACCGGTTAGGGTTTAATTTGCAATGCAAATGCCTAACGAAGAGTTGAGGATTTATGTTGCACTAGGCAAACTACCTCGAAGTCCTATGGCTTTGTTATTTAATTCTAAGAAAGTTTTCTTGAAGTAGGTTCGAGTTTTCTTGACGACGATGGCCGTCTTTGCTCACCATGCTCCAAACTCCTTGTTGTTGCAGAGGTTTAGTTTTAGAAATCATAAATCAAAAGATGAGAGAAGCGTTCGGTTTAGAGAAGTCTTAATTTCCAAGTGTTTTTTTGTGTTTTAATTAAAACAAATCTTAAAGTTGATTATAACGACACGGTTAAGATCCCACGGTTCCATCCTTCGGCATCATTATTTTTATCGGATTCACTTAGTCCGGATGAATTTGCTAAACTCAATCGAATGAGTTCCACACTTTCATTTAGACCGTGGGAAATCCCGTTAGCAACACGTAGGTTACATCATCCGAGGTATTCCCGATCATCCAACAAGACGTTTTAATTTAGTTGTAATTGTAGTTTTGTGTTCTGTTTGTGATTAAATTTTGAGTTGTCTTATATTTTGAAATGTTGTGGAGGTGAATTTTATCTTGTAGTGTCTTTTAATTTAATTATGGGTTTCGGTTTTGGTTTACGTCCTAAAGGTGTCGGTTTTCATGCAACTGTTGTTTATCATGCAAGAAAAATAAAGTGCATTTGCAATAGAATAAAGCTACGATAAAATAAAAGCGTACTGGAGGGTCTTCCCGTCATTCAAGCTGCACTTAAAACACAATTAGAATATTTAAGCAAGTTCCTAGGTAAAGCTAAGGGAAAGGTTTATGGTTTTCTACCAAATTCCTAATCCTATAGCTAGTCATTTCTATGACGTCTAGGTTCTCATGTTTTTAGTTTGAAGACGATTTTCTTCATCGAAGAACGATTAAGTTCGATTGTTCTTATAAATATCCTATCATATTGAGGAAGTGCTTAAGAAGAATCTTAAACATCTTTTCGATATTTCTAGGATTGTTTTAAGTCAAAATGAATTTAATTGTGTAAGTGAATCGATCGTCCGAGGTTTTCAAATTTTGTTAACTTGCTCGAGTGAACTGGGACATTTGAATATCCTATAAGTGAAGTAGCATTTCATTTTAATGTTCTATTTAGGAGCTATGATAACTAAAGCTCCTAAGAGGCAAAATGATATTTAATGATTTGTGATCCAAATTTAAGTTCAAATTAATGATTTAAGTTTGGAATAGTGTTCAAGTTATTTTAGATTTATTTCTTCATGTCTTAAGTGAGGTTATTTAATTCAATTTAATTTAATTTAATTTAATTTAATTTAATTCAATTTAATTCAATTTAGTTTGATTTGATTTAATTTAATTCAATTCGATTTAGTTGATTTAATTTCTTAATTTAATTTAGTTTAATTTTTAATTTAATTTAATTTAATTTAATTTAATTTATTTAATTTAATTTAATTTATTTAATTTAATTTAATTTTATTTAATTTATTTAATTCATTTAATTTAATTTAATTCAACTTTTAATCTTAATTTAATTTAATTTAATTTAAAATTTTTGAAAGAGTTTAATGATTTAATTTTTTATTTAATGATTAAGTCTTTTAATATTTTAAATTTGAGTTATCATTTTAATTAAGAGTTGAGTATTGATGGGATGATTAAATTTAGGGATTTTTAAATTAAAGAATAAATCTCTTCCTAATAATATCCCTATTTTAATAATTCCAATCTTATTATTCTTCCGAATTCAATTAATTATTTAATTAAGGTTTAATCATTTTAAATTACTTAATGGGTTTCTACCCTTCAATTATTTAAATTTCAATCATCCAAATCAGATTAGGATCAAATATTTTACTTGTTAATTTTTATTAAACCTAAAGTTTTAATTAAGGGTTAAAATTTTAATTACCATTTTGCCCTTTAAGCCTAATAATTTCATAACTCACTAAATTGAACTCAAATGAACTTGAAATTTTTATGTGACTTCACTTATGTGTCAATAAAGACATGAGAGGAGAAAATGTGATTTTTCTGTATTTAATTTATTTATATAATTATTTTTTGTAGAAAAGAGAAATTTCCAAGGAAAATTCAATAACATGACCAAGGGAAAGTTTCTGTCCTTAAGAAAATTAGGGGACATTCCTAATGACCAGAGGACCACTTGGACCAAATTTTGTAATTTTTTGAATTATATTTTATTTATTAGAATTATTTTAAGTTCTGGAATATTAATTAATTTAAAAATAAAATAAATGTTGAAAAATAAATTTTATAATTTTTAAAATTCTCTCTGATATCAAGGATTCCAGAGAACCAAACTTCACAATTTTCTGACCTTTTCTTGATTTATTATAATTATTTTGGTGAAAATGCTAGAAAATATATTTTTTTAATTTTAAAATTACCCTAGAGCTTTAAAAATTAATATCTCACTAAATAGACCTAGGAAAAATATGGGATTTGTTCCTAAGTGATTAAAATTCAAAATATGACATTTTGGTGAATTTTATTATTTTTGTGATTTTTATTATTTTTTTAATTATTGAAAATATTAAAATAATATTAAAAATCAACTTTTTTAGAAAATTGAAATTTTAATTTTCTTAAACTCCCCTGATATCAGAGAGACTCCAAAACCAATTTGGTGAATTTTTGAAAGATATTTTGAAAGTTATGAATTTTTAAAGTTTAAAATGACTAAGTGGCTTAATCAACCCAATTAATAGGGCTAACCAAGTCCAATTGACCTCAAATTTTTATGGTGGGTTCCTCTGATCCTAAAGGTCAGTGGAGAATTGATTTCAAGTAAATTTGATCTATAGTTAACTCTAATTAATTAGAGATCTATTTTGGGTGTTTAAGTCGATTAGGGTTAATTTAAGTGAATTAACCCAAATCCTATTTTTCCTAGGGTTCTCCGGTCATATGGAACATCACCAAATTTTCCTAGAATTTATTTTACAACATGCTAATTTTTGGAATTAAAATACTTAAAATAGCAACATGCATTTGAAAAATCAATAACTTTTCATAGGGATGGCCTCCGACTTTGGAAAATTCGAGGAATGTTCCCAAATTCGGAGGCTTCAAAAGCCCTATGGTCTCATGCCATGGTGAATTGTATGAATGCATGGAGAATTAAATGTATGAAGAGAGTAAATAAATTACTAAAAATAAAATACTTGGACAAAATTGAATGATTTCTTTTCCACATTATTCTCCTCACGTTCAGCTGAGCAAGAGGGTATTTTTATTTTATTTTTGTGATTTTTCTACACGGAGATATGAATTTTCCAAGTTTAGGGAATTAAATAAATAGGAAAATACCCTATTTTTCTATTTATCCACGCGGCGCCGCGTCGACCTCGGCAGCCTCCGAATGCACGCGCGGCGCGCTCCCATTCGACGCCGCCATCCGAGTCGACAACCGGGCCCCGCGGTTCTCGTACCGTCTCCTGGTCCGACGCCATCTGAGCCGTTCGTCCGCGCGTGTATTAAATGGACGGCATCCGTTCATCGTCCCCAAGCCTCCTAACCCGAGAACCGTCCACCTTCTAGCCCTAAGATCTCACTCAATTCTCCATGGATTTTTATGTTCTTATGCTTCTATGGATTCGTCTCGAAGAGACGAACACATCTATACGGTTATCATGCATTGAAATTAAGGCATTTGAAATGGAGAATCTCCGGAAGCTCGGGATGAAGAATTAGCTCATACCTTAGCTGCGAGAGGTGAAGCCTCGATCGGAGATGCTCGACGACGTTCGTTGGAGGCTGCAGGAGGCTAGGGATGAAGCCTGGAGGTGTGGTGAATTGCCTAGGTGTGATTTTCACCAAGGCTGATCACAACCTTTGGAGTCTGGAACAACTGGGTGGCCTGGTGTCGGCTTTTGCTGGTGGACACCTTCCCTTGACCTGGTGCAGGTGTAGGACCAATCAATTTGGGGATTGGCTCACTGTGGAGAAGTGTCCTGGTTTTGGGTGAAATTTCGACTGCGAAATTGAGCTCGCGAGAGAAGAAATGGCAGGGGGATCTCACCGGGGATCAAGTGCTCGTGTGTGGGGAGGAGTACGGAACAATTTTGGCGAGTTTCGGTAAGGTCCGGTTCAGCACTTCTCATGGCCGAGAAGGTGAGGGGTTTAAATAGGAGATGTTGGAGGGCCTCCGGGGGAGTTGAGGGCTGGGATCAGTCGCTCTTGGCATGTGAAGAACGACCATGGTGGCCACTAGGCATGGGGCGGCTCGACGAGGGAGAATTCCAAAGTTTGGCTCCTCCCGAGGTTTCGGCCATGGTGTTTTCCGGCGGCCGGTGGCTGGCCGGCCGGGCATTGGTCACCATCTTGTTCGGGTGGGTCGGGGCTGGGGTTTAGTGTAGGCAGATTGGCAAATGCCATGTGTAAAAGGCTTGGATTAGAATGGAATGGGAGAGGGCTTATTTTGGCTCAAATTGGTCAACCCCTCCACTTGGGCTAGGTGCACCACCCAAGGCTTGGTTTTGGCTGAGGGAAAAGTGATTTGGCTCGGCATAATCGGTAGGGTCAAGTCACCATCCAAGCACGATTAGGCATAAGCATGGTTAAGGGGAATCATGGGAGTGGTTAATCACCTTTAGGAATTAAGGAAAGAGCCTCCTCCTTTTGCCCAAAATGGCATGGTGACATGTAAAGAGGCTCTCATGGCTTGCATATGGCTTGTGCATGGCTCCATGGCTCCATTTGGCTTGGGAAAAGGTTGGGTCGATTTCATAAAAATGGGTTTTAAGAATTTTGGATATTTTGGTGTGAATTTGTATGGGGCTTGATTTGGAATTGTTTGATGATGGAATTATAACTTAGGGAATGGCTTTGATTAAATGGATGGCAAATGGAAATGTCATGTGGGCTTTAGGGCCAAATTTGGGCTCATTGAAATGGTTTTAGATGGGCTTTTAAATGGTTTAGGAAAGTGGGCTTTTGAATTTTAAAATGGATTTTTGGGATGAAATTTTGGTAAAGGCTTGGGCCAAATAATTGTTGAGTTTGGTTTAGGGATGCTTCATGAGTGGTTTGAAACAAATTTGAGGTGATTTGGGTTTGAATTGGGTTGGATATGGGCTTTTTGGTAAAGAGGCTAAAGTGGGCCAAAATGAGCTACCATGGGCCAAAGTTGGGCTAGAGTTGAAATTGATGTAAAATTAATGTTGGGAAATGTTTTTTGGGAGTGTTTCAAAGAGGTTTTGGCTTTGGTTGGGTTTTGATTTTGGGGTTTGGGCTCATTTGGGCTAGGTTTAGGTTTAGGTCAAAATTGGGCCTTTTGATTTTGGGTTGAATTTGAGTGGGGTTTGGGTCTAAATTTTGAGCAAATCATGTTAGTGTTTTGTTCATGGGGATGTTAAGAAAGGTTTGGAAAAGATTTGGGGTTAATTGGAGTTGAATTGGGTGAGTTTGGGTTAGGTTTGGGTCATAGGTCCAAATTGGGCTTTAAGGCCAAAAGTGAAATTGGATCCCAATGCCAATCAAATTGGGCTTGGATTTGGTCTAGATTGGTGTTGGGATGTTGAATTGAAGTTTAGAATTGAATTGGACCAGAATTTGGGTCAATTGGGTAGGTTTGGTTTGACATTGGGTTTACTTTGGGTTAAAATGGGTCAAATTGGGGGTTTTGATAAAAGTGGGGGTAAATTGACAAAATTGGCCCATGGTGTAGTTGAACAAAATGAAATTGGGAATATTTGGGATTTTCTGGAATTTTCTGGGAATTTTCTGAATTTTTGGATTTTTGGGTCAAAAGGGGTATTTTGGGTATTTGGAAGGTATTGGGGGGTATTTTTGGAATTTTTGATATTTTTGGATATGGATGATCAATTTGAGTGATGTGGAAATGTTAGGGATTGATTTTGGAGAATTTTGGGTAATTTGGAAATTTTTGAGAGATTTGGCTATTCGAGGCTTTGGGTAGGTTAGCGGGTGTTGGGTCCCGGGGGTCAAAAATTGAAAATTTGGAAAATTGAAGATTGGGTGGATGTAAGTGGAATAAAATCATTTTTGTTGAGCCATGAAGCCATATCAAGCCCATATGAGCCATGAAGGTACTCATTTGGGGCATTCACTATGTTGTTCCTAACCCTCTTAGCCAAGGGCTTAGGGGTTAAGGACCATCCATGTGAATCACTTACATGAGTCAGGAAGTTAAGTTGGGTAAGGGTGTGTTTTTAGGAAGTGTGTGAAAGTGTAGTGCATAGGTGTAGTGTATGTGTAAGTCAGCCCTTCACTGGACCAGGGCCACCTGAGGCGGTCCTAAGGCCAAAGAGTCCTATAGGAACTCATCCTTTAAACTTCCACATTTGATTTCAACCCTCTAGGTGATTAGGGGTCTATAGTCGAGTTTGTGGAGTTTGCGAGGAGTTTAGAAGTGGTTTGAATTTCTAAAAGGTGGGTCCCAATTCTAGTCCTCTAAGATAGTCAAAGGAAAAGCCTAAGGCTAGATCCTAAGTACTAAAGAGAAGAAGAGAAGACCTCATCAAAAATGAGGTCAACAATGGGTGAGATGAGAAGAATGATGAGGGATGAGTTTGATCATTTTCATGAAAGGTTGGAACAAGTAGAGGGAGGAATTCAAGAAGGACAATGAAGAAATATTTCTAATAGGCAAAGGGAGAGAGTTTCAATGAGAGGAGTGAGAGAGGAGGATGAAGAATATTATGTGGGTGGATTTGATGAAGAAATTGATAGGGATTCATTTGTTGAGAGAAGGCGTTATGGTGGGCAAGCTAGAGATAGTAGGAATAGAGAAGATAACAACTTAGGGAGTATTAAGATGTGTATTCCTTCTTTTCAAGGCAAAAACAATCCTGAAGCCTATCTTGAATGGGAGAAGGAGGTGGAATTAGTGTTTGACTGCCACAACTATTTTGAAATAAAGAAGGTGAAATTGGCCGCCATTGAATTTACTGATTATGCTATTATTTGGTGGGATCAATTAATGTTGAGTAGGAGGAGAAATAGAGAACGTCCCATAGAAACATGGGAAGAAATGAAAGTTTTCATGAGGAAGCGATTTGTGCCAAGCCATTACTATCGAGAGTTGTATCAGAAGTTACAAAGGCTTAGGCAAGGTAATCGAAGTGTGGAAAATTACTATCAGGAGATGGAGATTGCTATGATTAGGTGATCACAGAAAAATAAATTAAGAAATTCATATCTATTTTTGATGAAATTGTACTTTAAAGAAAGGTATTTTCTTTATTTTACTGTAGGAACGAAGATTTATAAGTGATGGAAGAAAAAAACATGAAATGGAGTGAATTTGGATCAAAAAGGAAGAAATTAATGCAAAATGAACTAAGTCGCCGACGGAGAGATCGAGGCCTCCGACTGCGAGATCATGAGGAGAATTTCTGAAGGAATTATAACTACCTCGCCGACAGCGAGCCCGATCCCGCCGACAGCAAGATCGCGCGATTTGAAGACCTTCTAGAAGCCCCGCTGATGGCGAGGTCGTTTCCCGCCGACGGCGAGACAGTTCAAACTACATATACATTGAACTTGGACGCTTTTTGAAGAGGTGTTTAAGCATCCCTTGGACCTTTGCCTACCTCTATAAATAGAGAACGAATTTTAGTCTTTTGTGTGTCTTTTGTGTGTCATTTGTGTGTGTCTCTGGAGTCTTAAGTGAGTTTATTTAGAGAGTCTTAGTGAATCTTTAATGAGTTAGAAGTGTGCTGTACTAGAAGGAAAAGTTAAAGGAACTTCAAGGAGTCTGCTTGGAGAGGAAATTAAGATAAGTATCTTTGTTTATTGTTGTTAACTTTAAATGAAATCCATGCTTTGTTTTATTCCCATGCATTCTGAGTAGTTTCTTAGTCTTTCTCCTTATTTATGAAAATTATGCGAATTGATGAAATTAAATAGAAGTACCTAATATATTAAAATAAATTTTGATAATTTTTACTTAGAACTTAATTTACTTTCAATCTGGCCAATTGATTTGTTAAAATATGTTGAAGTATCAACTATAGTAAAAATTAAATCCAATATTCAGGGAAGTCAAAAGCCTTGGAAGGAGGGTGCAAATAAAAAGGGAAATATTATTTATCGGACGTAGAATTGGACATTTTAGTGTGATAGACTAAAATATTCAATTTGGTCCTATTGTTTGAGAGTCGAAGTGTAGATGTTAGCCCTCGAAGTGAGGGGAACGTGGGGGCTCGAAGTGGCGACTCGTATCCTCCCAACTGCTAGACGAGATTCGAGTAATCAAACATATGATTAGTCAATGTTCTTTGCACCTGAACCAAAGGGTAAAGAATAGGAATTCTCCTATTTGTCACAATACAATTCAAGAATTCTATTTAGATTCATCATTCACTTAATTTTCTAAAAACAAGGAGAATGATACTTTTTCTGAATTATTTAAATCAACTTTATTTCAAGCATTAGTTTACATTAGTTGCTGTAGTTACTTAAAATTTCCATTTACTATATTAGTAAGTAATTCCTTTAAATTTTAGCTGATGCAAATCTGTTAAAAACTTCCCTGTGGGATCGATAACCAGGACTCCACTAGAGCCTTGTATTATTTGATATGATACGTATACTTGCGTTGAATCCACATTAAACATTCAATCATAAAATCAAATATATATATATTAAAGCGGGATCAAGTTTTTGGTGCCGTTGCTATTAACATAATTTGCAAACATAAAAAAAAGTGGGTCAAGTTTTTAGCGCCGTTGTCGGGGAAGTAAAGAAATTATTTACTAGAGTAACGGACTATTTTAAAATTTATTTGGCAAAAATTGTATGCAAAAATTTGGAAACGAAAATTTAATACCTTATGATTCAGAATTAGAGCGTACAATTAAAAGAATTAGAAAACAAAAAAGAGAAATTATAAATTTAACACAAATGACAAATATTCCTGAAAATGAAAATATCAATCAACAGAGACCATTACGAGATTATGCCAATCCTACATTAGATGAAATTCATTTAACTATTCAAAACCCTGATGTAGCTGCTAATTCATTTGAACTTAAACCTGCAATTATCCAAATGGTACAAAATAATCAATTTAGTGGTTCACCTACTGAAGATCCTAATTTACATCTTGCTAGTTTTTTAGAACTATGTGCTACTTTCAAATTTGAAGGAGTATCTAACGATGCTTATTAGACTTAGATCGTTTCCTTTTTCTTTAAGGGATAAGGCTAAAATGTGGTTAAATTCGTTAAGCACTTGGATCTATTAAAACTTGGGAAGAGTTATCACAAAAATTTCTATCTAAATATTTTCCACCATCCAAAACTGCTAAGCTTAGAAATGATATAACTTCTTTTAGTCAGTTTGATGGAGAATCAATATATGAAGCTTGGGAGAGATTTAAAGAACTTCTTAGGAAATGCTCACATCATGCGTTACCAGATTGGTTAATTATTCAAACTTTCTATAATGGATTAGTAGGATCTTTAAGATCAATCATCGATCTTCATCTGTGGAGGATCATTAATGTCAAAACCATTTGATGAAGCTTATGCACTAATCGAAGAAATGACAACCAATAATTTTCAATGGCCTGCTGATAGATTGAATCCGAAAAAGATAGCTAGTATTCATGAAAATGATGTAATATCTATGTTAGCTTCACAAATCGTTGTTGTATCTAAAAAATTAGATCATTTTGGAATGAATTAATCTCCAACTATATTAGAAGAAAATTCATCTGGACAACTTATAGAATCCCAATCTCAATATGAAACTATAAATGCAATTAATAACAGACCCAATAATCCTTATGCGAATTATTATAATCCTGGATGGAAAAATCATCCTAATTTTAATTGGAATAATAACACAACTAATCAACCATGGATGAATAACATAACACAACCATTAGGAAATCCCTCTAATCAAGGAAATTCTAATTATAAACCTAATTATCCACCTGGATTTAATAATAATAACCCACAATTTAAAAATAAGAAATTATCTATAGAAGAATTAAGATTAAATATGGGTCAACATTTACAAAATCAAGGAAATCAATTACAAATACAAGGAAACCAATTATAAAATCAAGGAACAGCTATTAAAAATATTGAAACTCAACTTGAACATATCGCTACTGCACTTAATAATAGAATACCTGGAACATTTCCTAGTAATATGGAAATAAATCCCAAAGATAAGGGAAATGAACAAATTAAAGCGATACAATTAAGATGTGGAAAAGAATTAGAACCTCGAATTCATAAAGAACTTAAAAGTCAAAAAGAGGAAGTGGAAATTGAAAAGGAAAAGAATCAACAAGATCCAAACTTAGAAAATCCTTTAATACCAATGAAAATTTCGTTGAAAAACCTCCACCACCATTTCCTCAACGACTAATTCAACATAAAAAAGATAAACGAGTTGCTTAAATTCCTTGAAATTCGAAGAAATTAACAATAAATATTCCTTTCGTAGAAGCTTTAGAACAGATACCAAACTATGTAAAATTCATGAAAGATATTATAAATAAAAAAAGAAAATTTACCGATAATGATTTTAAAGTACCTAATTTACTAGTGTAGTGATTCCGTTAAAAATTGAAGGTAACATAGTGAGATTGGATCAGTTAAAGGAAGAATTGACCTCATTTATCATTTGTGTTTGTATTTGAATTGTGTGTTTGTGTTTATGTTTGTGTTACAACTTTATTTAGGTCTTGAAGAACATTTTTATAATCCCTTGATGATACATGCTATGCTAGTTAGACTTTGGTTTAGTTAATTTCATTCTGGCATGATTAGTTTAGATTTACTTTTTGCTGCATATTGTTCTGTCCTAATGAATACTTGTAAATGGTTTTGATAGACATTGTGGTAGATAGAATTTCTAAACTGTTTTCTTCCTGCTTATATTTTCTGTACTAAATGCTACATATGTTAAAAATTAAGTTTGGGGGTGGGAAGAAAAATAAAATTTTAAAGTGAAAATACTTCCTTTTAGTGTAATTTTATTACAAGCATGTTTTAGGCTAGATTTACTTTCTCCTACAGTCTTTCGATCCTGATTATGCATGATATGAATTTGATAGATGTTGTAGTAGTAAGTATATTCAACCTTTACTTTTTCTTCCTGCTATATTTTATGGAATTAATTGCAAAATATTTTAAAATTTAAGTTTGGGGGGAAGAAAAATATTAACTCTTATTTGTTCTCAATTGTTATATTTTAAAAAATTATTAGCATAACTTCTAGCAATTGAACCTCACTTGAGATAACTAAAATTTTTTATTTCAGTTGAATATTATGGAAGGATTGGATGAAAGTTTTTAGTAATAAAAGTTAATTTTATAAGGGTAAGATATTTGGTAGGAAAGAATTTGATTATAGTTAACTATTTAAAGTAAAGAAAACTGTATTTTTGAAATATTAAGAGACTTAAAGTATTATGTGTTAAGAAGAGATTGTGACTTTATGATGAATAATAAAGCTCATACATAATTATAAAAATAAGGATGTGTTTCAAGTTTGAACTTTAGAATGAGGAGAGTGAAGTTCAAAATCATTGCAGGCTCTCCAGATATAGTAATCCTCATTAAAAAATATATAGAAAAAGAAAAGAGTGTAAAAAAAAGGGATTGAAAATGATCCCCGAAGGAAAAAAAAAAAGAGAATGAAAAATACTTATGAGGAGAAGCTTGAGGAGATGCCTAATCAAAAATTGGCTTCACTTGAGTCACCCTAAAGGGAGAACTTGATTTCATTTCTGAATTTATATTTAAAGTATTGGCCTACATTCTAATGATGTTTGCATGAACTTCTTTTCACATAATCTTTCAAGGCATTCTTAATGTGACAAACTATGGTTTATCTTGAAATAAATAAGACTAGAACCCTGTAGACTTGATTCGTTGAATATTCTTATACTTGTAGTGTGAACCTGAGTTACTGAATTTCTTTCTAAAAATCTAACCAATATATTCTTTTAAATGAAAAATTTTAGTGTCTTACAGGTGAAAAGTACATTGCCTTGAATTATATTTTTATTTAGTAAAAGTGTTACTTGAGGACAAGTAACAGTTAAGTTTGGGGGATTTTGACACGCCTAAAATATATATGTTTTTTGTTATATCATTTTACTCATTTTTTTATGATATTTCACTTTAAAGGAAGGTATTTTGTATGTTTTTTGGTTTTAGATACAAGAAATGGTGATTGGAGCAAAAGGAAACAAAAACGGTGCAATTTGGAGCAAAAATGAGCAAGAAATGAAATTATGCCCTGACACCTTTCGATAAGTCTTTTGATGCTTAATCTCTTTTACACTTCTTGCATATTTTTGAATGATATTACACTTTAAAGAAAGGTTGTTTTTATGCTTATTTTGTAGGGCTATATCTGTTACGAACGCAACGCAACTGAAATGGGGCGAAACGGAGTTGAAACGGAGCCAAACGAAGCAAAACCGTGGAGCCGCGCAGCAGCCTGCTCGCCAACGGCAAGGTCGATCTCGCCGACGGCGAGATTTACCCGAGAGCATCGAAATAAGCCCGAAAAGCTCGCCGACAGTGAGCTTGAACCCGCCGACGGCGGCCGGAAGCTTCTGGACCGACATTTGGGCGGTTATGGCCGAAATTCGACGTATCTGGACGCTTTTTCGAAGGGGTGCTTATGGAAACTCTTCAAACTTCATCCGTACTCTTTAAAATGGCGAATATGGGGTAGATTAGAAGAGAGAAACAATGGAGGAAAGGAGAGAAAAACTTAGAGGAATGTTTAGGATTCTTAGATTAAGAGTAGAAATGTAGATTTCTACCCTTTTGGAGAGATTGGAGAGGAGATTTTGAGAGAATTTGTAAGGGACTTCGCTAGCATTGCATGGATCGCCGGGAGACTTTATGGGAGAGATTTTCGTCTTTCTTTCAAGGGGAAAAAGCTAAGTATTGTTCTTCATTATCTTATAATTTTGTAAACATTTATTTAGTGGATTTGCTTTGGTTACATGAGGTTTCCTTTGTGTTTTCTTCGTGTTTTGTGACATATCTCTCTTACTTAATCTTCTTCTTTGGAAATAGTGGCATGAGAAGATTATGACATTATTTTCATTTTACTTTTCTTTTGCAATGAGTAGAAATCATGTTTAGGATTTTGTGATGCATGGTAGAAGTAAATTTAATTATAAATGTGATGGTTTTTACTTGCACTTCATTTACATTGCAATAAGGGCCCATTGTAGTGTTAAAATTCGTTGTAATTACATCGACCCGAAAGGGCGGTGTAATTCTCAACAAAGTGAAACCACATTCAAAATCCATGGATGGTGAAGTTCATGGGGATTGAATGCAAATAAATAGGGAAATAATTTAATCGGGCGTAGAATTGGAGATTTTAGAGTGACGAGCTAAAATCCTCGATTCGGTCCTATCGTTTGGGTCGTTGAAGTGTAGATGTTAGCCCTCGGGCGAGGGGAACGTGGGAGCTCCGAAGTGGCGGCCGGTATCCTCCCGGCTAGCTAGTAGATTCGATAACCAAACATAGGATTAGTCGATGTTCTTTATGCCTGGACCAAAGGGTAAAGAATAGGATTGCTCTCTATTTGGCACATACAATATTAAATGCATCTCAATCCTATACATTATCTATTTCATTACATAAGAATAGTAGTTTTTAATATCTCGAAATTCTCCAAACCAACTCATCCAAAAGGGTTATCTTTAGAATTATTATTTGCATTTAGTTATAGTTACTTATTATATTTAACACTTGCATTTAGGAATAGTTTTTAGATAAAACACAATTTTAATCGACATTCCAAACTAAGGACTATTAGTAGTAGACTAGAATTTGACTAAAGACCTCTTACTTCACTTCCTCGTGGGATCGATACTGGGGTTTTTAAAGAAAACTCTATATTACTTGAAACAATACGTATACTTGCGTAGTACCCCTAGTGTGTAAAATATTTTCTAATTTTTTTATCATTTAAGATTTTACACACTAGCCGCTATTTATAAATCGGGTCAAGTTTTTGGCCATCTTTTGGAAGTTAATTTACTGCGTAATTGCGGGTCGGGTCAAAGACCATTTTTAGCTACTCGAAAAGCTATGATTGTGTTCAGAAAGGAGAATTAACTATAAGAGTAAATGACCAAAAATTAACTTTTAATATTGCTAAATCAATGAAATATCCTGCGTTAGAAAAAGATGATGAGTGTTTTCGAGTGGAAGTACTCGATCATTTACAAAGAGAACATTTTAAGGAATATTATGAAGAAAAATTAGAAAAAAAATACTGAATTAATTGAAAAAGCCGATATAAATGAAGAACTAGATTATATTCAAGAGAAATTTGAATTTTTGGATAACACAGAAAACTCTGAAAAAAATATAGTTCCATCGATTATTAAACCTCCTGAACTTGAGTTAAAAATGTTACCTAATCATTTGAAATATGCTTATTTAGGTAATTCTTCAACTTTACCAGTTATTATTTCCTCTGAATTAAATGAATCTCAAGAACAAAAACTTTTAGATACATTAAAAAAACTATTAAAAAAATTTTGGTTGGACTTTAGCAGATATTAAGGGAATTAGTCCTTCAATCTGTATGTACAGAATTATTTTAGATAATGAACATAAGCCTAAAGCAGATCCGCAAAGGAGATTAAATCCAATAATGAAAGAAGTAATCAAAAAGGAAATTTTAAAATGGTTAGATAATGCTATTATATATCATATTTCTGATAGTGCTTGGGTAAGCCTAATTCACTGTGTACCTAAGAAAGGAGGAGTGACCGTAAAAGCTAATGAAAATAATAATCTTATCCCTATAAGACAAGTTACTGGATGGCAAATATGTATTGATTATAGAAAATTAAACACAGCCATCAGGAAAGATCACTTCCCTTTACCATTTCTAGACCAGATATTAGATAGATTAGCCGGACATAAATATTTTTGTTTCTTAGATGGATATACCGGTTATCATCAAATACAAATTGCTCCTGAGGATCAAGAGAAAATTACATTTACTAGTCCTTATGGAACTTTCGCTTTTCGAAGAATGCCTTTTGGATTATGTAATGCACTCGCAACATTCCGAGAGATGTATGATGTCTATATTTAGTAAATTAATTGATAATGGAATAGAAGTATTTATGGATGATTTCTCTGTATTTGGAACAACATTTGACACATGCTTAAATCATCTTGAAAAAGTATTTGAAGTATGTGAGAAAACTAATTTAGTTCTTAATTGGGAGAAATGTCAATTTATGGTTACAGGCGGCATTATATTAGGGCATAAAATTTTGGAAAAAGGCATGGAAGTAGACCCTGCAAAAATTCAAGTTATAGCTAAATTACCACCTCCAACTATGGTAAAAGGGGTAAGAAGTTTTCTTGGACATGCTGGATTCTACAGACGTTATATTAAAGATTTTTCAAAAATTACTAAACCTTTATGCCAACTTCTTGAAAAGGACAACAAATTTGAATTTACAACTGAATGCCTAAATGCTTTCGAATTATTAAAAGATAAATTAATTACAGCACCTATAATAGTTTCACCTAATTGGGAGAAACCATTTGCACTTATGTGTGATGCTAGTGATTATGCTATAGGAGCGATTCTTGAGCGAAGATACGATAAGATTTTCAAAGTTATATACTTATCTTTAGTAAAACTCTAAATGATGCTTTGAAATAAATTATACGATTCTTGAAAGAGAATTATTAGCAGTTGTATATGCTTTTAATAAATTTTGGCATTATCTAATAGGAACTAAATGTATTGTACATACTGATCACTCTACTATAAAGTATTTAATGCAAAAGAAAGATTCTAAACCAAGATTAATTAGATGGATATTATTAATGCAAGAATTTGATTTTGAGATCATTAATAAAAAGGAACCGATAATCAAATTGCGGATCATTTATCAAGATTAGAAAATCATGAATTATACGATACGATAATGAAATTTTAGATAGTTTTCCCTGATGAACAACTTTATAATATAAATGAGTGGAAATTACCTTGGTATGCTGATATAGTAAATTATATTGTAAGTGACATTTTACCACCTATGTTAACTTTACAACAATAGAAAAAATTCATTCATGATACTAAAACATACTTTTGGGATGAACCATACTTATATAAGTAATGTAAGGATTTAATTATTAGAAGATGCGTGCCTTATGAAGAAATTGAACCAATCATTCAAAAATTTTATGATTCTGATTTTGGAGGACATTTTGGGACAGATAAAACTGCGTATAAAATTCTACAATCTGGATTCTATTGGCCTACTCTATTTAGAGATGTATACAGATATATAAAAACTCGCGATAAATGCCAAAGAGTAGGAAACATATCGAGAAAAAATGAAATGCCTATGAATTTTATATTAGAAGTTGAAATTTTTTATGTTTGGGGATTAGATTTCATGGGACCTTTTATTCCTTCATTTGGAAACTCATATATATTAGTAGTTGTTGATTATGTTTCCAAATGGATCGAAGCACAAGTTGTACCTAGGTGTGATGCTAAAAGTGTTTCAAAATTTTTAATCAAAAATATTTTTACTAGAATTGGAATGTCGAGAGTGATTATCACTGACGGAGGAACTCATTTTAGAAACAAATATATTCACAAACTAGTAGAAAAATATAATATTATGCATAAGATATCAATCGCTTATCATCCACAAACTAGTGGATTAGTTCGAAGTTTCTAATCGAGAGATTAAGCGTATATTAGAAAAGTCACGTAAACCACTAATAGATCGAGCCGGTCTATAAGACTAGATATCGCATTATGGGCATACGGGATCGCTTATAAAACTCCAATTGGAATGACTCCTTACGAGCTTATATATGGAAAAACTTGCCACTTACCGAGTTGAATTAGAACATAAAGCATATTGGGCGATTAAAGAATTTAATTATAATATGAAAGAAAGTTTGGTGAGAAGAGATTGTTCCAATTAAATGAGTTGGAAGAACTAAGGAATGAATCATATGATAATGATAGGATTTATAAAGAAAGGATGAAATTATGGCATGATCGGAAGATTAATCAGAGAAATTTTGAACCGGGACAAGAAGTTCTACTATATAATACTAGATTGAAATTATTTCCTAGGAAATTGAAATCTCGATGGTTAGGACCTTTCACCATAACTCGGATATTTTCATATGGAACTATAGAAATTGAAGATCCAAAAACGGGACATAGATTTAAGGTAAACGGACATAGATTAAAACCATATTTTGAAGGTAGAAGACCAAATTTTAAAGAGGTTTAATGCTTAGTCAACTTGATTACTAACTGAAATTAGGTCGGGCTGACGACGTTAAACCAAGCACTTTATGAGTGGCAACCCATAGTAATCTTTTATTTTTAATTATATATAAATTAGCCAGTCTATATTATTAAAACAAATCTTACTACTCAAATTTTTAATTAGAATCATCACAAATTCGAACCTATATGATGAGGTCAGAAAAAATTCGGACCAGAGCGAAAATGGGTGATTTTTACGAATCTCGCAGACAGCGAGCCTGAGCCCGCCGACAGCGAGATCGTCTGCCATGACTTAATTCGGTTTTATAACTAGCTCGCCGACGGTGAGAAACTTCACGCCGACGGCGAGGCAGTTGAAATTTTGGTTTCTTAAGAATTTTCGTGCGGTTTTGGATGGATCTAAGCCATTTCTTTGTAGGAAATTATCCCAAATCCAATTTTACACCATTTTCTTCCTTAGAAACGACTAGAGACCAATCCTTTCAATTCGAAATGGCACCCAAATTCTTAGAAACCACAAAAACTGAAGTTTTCAACCGACGAAAATTCGTCAGTTCGGAGGCGCAGCGTATCTTCAACAAAGGCTTGATGAAGAAAAGACTTATTAAAGAAAGGGGATTTGTCAATAGAGGAGTAGAGAATTCCACCACAAAAATCGAAGAAATGATCGTACAGCGGCATTGGAAGGTATTTTGTTATACGACATCCGTTGTAGTAATTCCAGTAGTTAAAGAGTTTTACTCTAATCTACATGCGATCAACAATGGAAATGTCTACGTCAAAGGAAAATGGGTAACATTTACTCCTTCAAAGGTAAATGAATTGTTTTCTATAGAGAATACCTCTGTTTGTCATTATTCCAACTTTGTGCCTTCAAGATACAATATGAACGAGATCTATAGATACCGATTGACGAAACCGATGATTGGGAGTTACGCGAAGACGGGTATGTCGGTTTTCTCGCATCACTTCTTAACCTCGTCTCGAAGCATCGGCATTTCTTTATCTCATCAAAATTATTACCTACTATGAGGGTAAATAAAGTTTCAAAGGAATGCGCTATATTAAACTACTGTATTCAAATTAGACTACCTATCGATGTTGGATCAATAATAGTAAAGTCTGCATTGGGATTGATTGTGCATGGGTCAGTTCATGGACTTGGACACCCATCGACTATATTTGTTTTATGCAGTCAGTACCAAGTTTCATATGAGGCTTGGGAAAAAGTACTTTTGCCATGGAAACCACTTGATCCTACGGATATGTTTCCAACCTTGGATAACTATGATGAGATTACCATTATTTTTGACGAGCATCACGGAACGATCCTTTAGCAAGGCCCCTTATCGATAAAACAAATTTCATTCGAAGAAGATTAAAGGATTGGAGAAAGAATTGCAAAATGTGATGAATTCCATCGACAATATCTCTGATATGTTTGATCACATTGACTGTAGGATGAAGGAGAACTTTGATCATACTGGACATCTAGAGGCCAGTTTTATTCATTTACTAAGACAGAATGGATGGATTAATGAAGAATCTCTTTGCAGAATTCCTTTTCGAGGCCTTTCTACAATTTATTTGTGCACACGTGTCGCATCGGGAATATCGAGAGATGATGATAGTTCGGACACCTTGAAGAGTAGGAAAGATTTCTATTTTATGTCATATATTTGCGTATATATGTGTTGATTTGGATTTAGGTTTTATTATGATTTGAATTTTAATTTGATCATCTCAGATTTGATGAGATTATTTGTAATTGTTATGTCTCAGCATTTAGAGTGTTGTAGAGTGGATTGTGATGCTGAGTTTTATGGATTTAAACATTTAAGTTAAGTATGTGTTAAGTAGTTAGTGTGAAGTTTGTAAGTTTCATGGATTTCATATATAAAGTTATATTGTTTGTGTTGTGTGAACTTTTTGTGAGTATATGTATCTAATCTTCATATTATTATTAAATTAAGTGATCGGAAGATTGATTAAGGGCAAATCGAGGTTGAAAATGATTGACAAATTTCAAAAATTTAAATTTTTTGGGATCTAGCTGACGGCGAGAATTATCTCACCGACAGCGAGAAAACCCGCTGACAGCGAGACTGAGCTCGCCGACGGCGGATTTTTTCCGAAACTTTTGCCTTATCAAATTAATTAGCTCGCTGACGACGAGAAAAATCTCGCCGACAGCAAGATCGCGAAAAGACCTATATTTGACCAGTCAACCGACACTATTCATCATCCCCTTCCTCAAAACTTCGAAAAAACCGACCTAGGGCTTGAGAGATCTTGGATTTGAAGTCATTTCAACACTTTTTAACACCGGATTTCATCTTCCCTTGGTAAGAGCTTCACTCCTATGCAAAAATTTTTTATTTTCACCATGGATTTCTTCTACATTGGGAAATTTTGAAAAATTCCAAAATGTGGAGAAAATATTTGGAAGAATTTCATGGAAATTGATTTAAATGGATTTTAGATGTTGTAGGAAGCCTTCTTAGTAATATTTGGAAGTTTAGTTAAATTTTTTGCAAATTTCACAGATCGAAAATGGCTCCACGACAAAAGCAACGGATAGATTAGGACGAAACCCGATTCATTAACGCAAGAGCACAAACTCGATACTTTCAAAACATATAAGCAAGAAAATGCATTCAAGATCGAGTTTTCAAAAATCCTGGAGGAGAAGTTGAGCGAATCATTAAGGAACGAGGATGGGAAAATTTCTGTTTCGTGACCAACGAGACGTTTGTAGAAGTGGTAAAGGAATTTTATACGAACTTAACACGAGTGAAGATGCACAGGTTAAGGTTAGAGGATTTTTGTGGAATTCAACACTGCTAGAATAAATGCTTGTTACGATGTTAGAGACACCTACACCAGCGAATATGAAACTTTTGGAACTATGGAAGGACCACTGGAAGAGGTGATCGACTTTCTCACTGATGGGAAAGGTGTCTAGAAGATAAAGCAGCGAGAACGGGTAGACTTCCCTCTTTCTATGCTAAATGAAACATCTAAAGCCGACACTTATTTTATTTGTTCTACTTTGTTACCTACCTACCACCATAGTGAGGTAACAAGAGATAAAGCCGATTCCGAATTTCGTATTCGGAACCAAAAGGGTATTAATGTGGGAAGTGTAATTTATAAGAATATATTAGCCACCTCAAGAAATGAAAGTGGAGGAGGACTAGGACATCCTGGTCTTATCTATGCACTCGCCGATTATGCGGGGTAGAGGCAGAGATGATGAGGAATGGGTTGAACCTATGAAACCCATTACTCAGGCTAATATAAAGAAATATGAATCCCACGAAGGATGGAGATCTGGGACAAGGGATTATGTACCTTCTTAAAGTAGAGATATACCCTCTACACCACTCCTACCCTTCAAGATCTGATGAATGAGTTAACCCTGAGTAGAAAGAGTTTTGAGCTATTTGGAGAAAATATGGAAAGAAGATTTGAGCATATAGACCAAAGGATTGGAGGCTTGGAAAGAAGACACGATTATGATAGCGAATATCTCCAGCGACATTCAGAGTACGAAATTGCATATTATGAGGCTGAACGTTGATATAGGAGTGGTGATTTAGATGTTGTCTTTCCTGAGTGCCCCCACTACACACGATGCCAGCTGCTCGACCTTCTCGGCACTGGAGATTAGGGAGATGATATAGCACAGGATTTTGATGCGGAAGATTAGAGCCTTTGTTTAGTTTGTTTGGTTTGTTTAGATTTATTGTTATTTTGGAAACTTTATTATTCACGTGTGTAATTATTACGTACTTTACGTGGATTTGTGGATGTTGGTATGTTTGCTTATGTTATGATGTTAGACTTCTTATGTGTGTTAAATTAGTTTGTAATTTTATATATATATATAGGATGTTAGTTTAAGTTTTTATAAGTTATGAATGTTAATATTGTTTAGATTGTTTTAATATGTTTTAAAATAAGTTAGTTGATTGTATGTGTAGTAATAGATTAAGTTTTCATTTGTTATGTTTGATACTTATTTTAAAATTTCATCCCTGCACTTTCTTTTAAATACTATATGTGGAAGAATACTAACAGTACAGGTTCTGTAAGTAATGAAAAAGCCTGCAAAAATTTCAAAGAAAAGAAATACCTAAAGCTCAAAGGTATGATGAACTTTACTATATACTTTCCATTTTCACTATTTATTATAGATAGAAAAATTTAAGTTTGGGGGAAGGTAAAAAAAAAATACAAATTTAATTATTAAATTGTTCTCAATTTTATTTTCAAAAATTATTATCAAATGATTTTCTATAGTAGTTTTTCAATTTAATAAACATGAATTACTTTATTTAATTATTATAGAAATTTAAATAAAATGTTTACGGTAATTTAATTAATTAATGGAATAAGATATTGGCTAAAAGGAATAAGAATATAGTAAACTATTTAAAGTAAGGGAAACTATATTTTAAAATTGAAATTCTTAAGTATTTAAATGAAAAAGAAAGGATTGAAACTCAATGAAGTAAAGTCTATGAAATATATATAAGCAAGGAAATATTTTAAGTTTCAAATTTAGGAAGAAAAGTTGAAGTTCAAAATTATTAACAGGCTATCCAGATACAGTAATCCTCACTTGAAAAAGAAAAAGAGAATGATTGAAAATCAATCCAAAAAGAAAAGAAAAAAAAAGTAAAGAAAAATATAAGTGAGGAGAAGCTTGAGGAGATGTCTTATCAAAAATTAGCTTCAATGGATTCAACCTAAAGGGTAAAAATTAATTATATTTCTAAACTTATATATATGGATTAGTATTTTACTAAATAGTATTTTCTTGAACTTCCTATCATCTAAATATCTTAAGTAATTTACTCTTTTAAATATAGTCATTCCTGAAATAAATAGAAAGCTAGAAATCTTAGACCTGATAACTAGATAATCTTATATCTATAAAGTTAATTTAATTACTTAGAAATATTTCTATTCAACCTTACTATAATGTTATTTAAATTTAATTCATATTTTACCCGAATTGAAAAAATTCTATTACAGAAATCATTATTTTTTTTAGTATTAAAATTACTTGAGGAGAAGTAATAATTAAGTTTGGGGGATTTTGATCACAGAAAAATACATTAAGAAATTCATATCTATTTTTGATGAAATTGCACTTTAAAGAAAGGTATTTTCTCTATTTTACTGCAGGAACGAAGATTTATAAGTGATGGAAGCAAAAAGCATGAAATGGAGTGAATTTGGATCAAAAAGGAAGAAATTCATGCAAAATGAACTAAGTCGCCGACGGCGAGATCGAGGCCGCCGACGGCGAGATCATGAGGAGAATTTCTAAAGGAATTATAACTACCTCGCTGACAGCGAGCCCGATCCCTCCGACAGCGAGATCGCGCGGTTTGAAGACCTTCTAGAAGCCCCGCTGACGGCGAGGTCGTTTCCCGCCGACTGCGAGACAGTTCAAAATGCATATACATTGAACCTGGACGCTTTTTGAAGAGGTGTTTAAGCATCCCTTGGACCTTTGCCTACCTCTATAAATAGAGGACAAATTTTAGTTTTTTGTGTCTTTTGTGTGTCATTTGTGTGTGTCTCTGGAGTCTTAAGTGAGTTTATTTAGAGAGTCTTAGTGAATCTTTAGTGAGTTAGAAGTGTGTTGTACTAGAAGGAAAAGTCAAAGGAACTTCAAGGAGTCTACTTGGGGAGGAAATTAAGATAAGTATCTTTGTTTATTGTTGTTAACTTTAAATGAAATTCATGCTTTGTTTTATTCCCATGCATTCTGAGTAGTTTCTTAGTCTTTCTCCTTGTTTATGAAAATTATGCGAATTGATGAAATTAAATAGAAGTACCTAATATATTAAAATAAATTTTGATAATTTTTACTTAGAACTTAATTTACTTTCAATTTGGCCAATTGATTTGTTAAAATATGTTGAAGTATCAACTATAGTAAAAATTACATCCAATATTCAGGGAAGTCAAAAGCCTTGGAAGGAGGGTGCAAATAAATAGGGAAATATTATTTATCGGACGTAGAATTGGACATTTTAGTGTGACAGAATAAAATATTCAATTTGGTCCTATTGTTTGAGAGCTGAAGTGTATATGTTAGCCCTCAGGTGAGGGGAACATGGGAGCTCTGAAGTGGCAGCTAGTATCCTCCCAACCTAGCCGCAGATTCAGTAATCAAACATAGGATTAGTCAATGTTCTTTGCACCTGGACCAAAGGGTAAAGAATAGGAATGCTCGCATTTGTCACAATACAATTCAAGAATTTATTTAGATTCATCATTCACTTAATTTTCTAAAAACAAGGAGAATGATATTTTTTCGAATTATTTAAATCAACTTTATTTCAAGCATTAGTTTACATTAGTTGATGTAGTTACTTTAAATTTCCGTTTACTATATTAGTAAGTAATTCCTTTAAATTTTAGTTGATACGAATATGTTAAAAACTTCTCTGTGGGATCGATAACCAGGACTCCACTAGAGCCCTGTATTACTTGATACGATACGTATACTTGCGTAGAATCCACATTAAACATTCAATCATAAAATCAAATATATATATATATATATATATATATATATATATATATATATATATTAAAGCGTGATCAAGTTTTTGGTGCCGTTGCTATTAACATAATTTGCAAACATAAAAAAAAAGTGGGTCATTAGGGCTCATGTAGAAGAAGATAGAGAAGCCATTATGGCCATATTCTTAAATGGTTTAAACCCAGAAATCCAAGATAGAGTTGAAATGCAACATTATGTGGAGTTGGAGGACATGTTACATGTGGCCATTAAGGTGGAGCAAAAACTCAAGAGGAGGGGAGGCCCACGTGTGTCAACTAGTGTGGGTACTTCATGGAAGCCAACTTTTCGAAAAAAGAGGACAATCCAATTTCGAAGTCCAAACCACAGTCAAGACAAGTGACAACTAACCAAAGAAGTCAAGGAAAAATTGCCTCTTCCACTTCTAGAAATCGAGACATTAAATGTTTTAAATGTCAAGGAAGGGGTTATATAGCCAGCGGATGTCCTAATAAAAGAAGCATGGTGATAAGGGACAATGGAGAAATTGAAACTGATGAAGAATTAGAAATTGACTTTATACCACAAGTAGAGGAAATTGAAAGTGAAGAATATGCGATCACGGGAGAATTGTTAGTCACAAGAAGGGCTTTAAGCGTGCGAGGCCAAGGTTGATGAGAGAATCCAAAGAGAAAACATTTTTCACACTAGATGTCATGTACAAAACAAGGTATGTAGTATGATCATTGATGGAGGAAGTTGTCTTAATGCTTGCTAGCACTATTTTGGTTGAAAAACTAGGGCTGCCAACCATCAAGCATTCCCGACCTTACAAGCTGCAATGGTTTAATGATAGTGGTGAGGTAAAGGTGAACAAGCAAGTTTTGGTCTCATTCCGCATTAGAAAGTATGAAGATGAAGTCTTGTGCGATGTAGTACCAATGCAAGCAGGCCATTTGTTACTAGGCCGACCATGGCAATTTGACCGACAAGTTAAACATGATGGTTTCACTAATAAATACATTTGAAGTCAATAATAAAATTATCACTCTAGTGCCAATGACACCAAAGGAGGTCTTTGAGGATCAAGTGAGATTACAAAATGATTATTGTCAAATGAAAAGGAGTGCTCAACATAAAGAGGCCGACTTAATTGAGAAAAAGGAAGAAATGGAACAAGCAGCCATTAAGAGAAAAGAAGGTAGAAAACAAAAGAATTTTTATGCAAAAGCAAGTGAAATCAAGAGAGCATTGTTTTTAAACCAACCAATGATTGTACTTATGTACAAAGAGGCGTTGTTAAACACTAATTTACATGACAATATTTTGCCTAGTTCTATTGTTTCTCTTTTGCAACATTTTCATGTTGTCTTTCCTGAGGAGATTCCACATGGTTTACCACCCATTCGAGGGATTGAGCATCAAATTGATTTTATATCAAGAGCCACCCTTTCAAACCGTCCAGCCTATAGAAGCAATCCCGAGGAAACAAAAGAGTTACAAAGGCAGGTTGGCGAACTAATGGAGAAGGGGTATGTGAGAGACAGCAAGAGTCCATGTGTTGTTTCTGTAATTCTATTTCCTAAGAAGGATGGGTCTTGAAGAATGTGTGTGGATTGTCGAGCTATAAACAATATTACGATAAAGTATAGACACCATATTCCTCGCTTAAATGATATGCTAGATGAGTTACATGGATCTTGTGTGTTTTCTAAGGTTGATTTAAAAAGTGGATATCATCAGATTAGGATGAAAGAAGGTGATGAGTGGAAAACTGCTTTTAAGACAAAATATGGTTTGTATGAATGGTTAGTTATGTCTTTTGGTTTGACTAATGCACCTTGTACTTTCATGAGACTAATGAACCATGTTTTACGTGCTTTTATTGGAAAATTTGTTGTGGTCTATTTCGATGATATACTGATCTATAGCAAAAACTTGAAGGATCACGTTGAACATTTAAAACTCATTTTAGATGTTTTGAGAAAAGAAAAGTTATTTGGTAACTTGGAAAAATGTACATTTTGCACCAATAAATTTTATTTTTTGGGATTTGTTGTGAGTGCGGGTATACGGGTGATGAAGAAAAGGTGAGTGCTATACATGAGTGGCCTAGTCCCACTAGTGTAAGCAATGTTCGTAGTTTTCATGGACTTGCTAGTTTCTACCGACGATTTGTAAAAGACTTTAGTAGCATAGTTGCACCACTCACTGAATTGATTAAGAAGAATGTTGAGTTTTCTTTTAATACGATTGTTCATTATGTTACTAAATTTTCATATTTTGAAATTGTTTATGTTTTTAATCCTTTAACGCCATTTGATTTAATTCCATTACTTGTTTCTGAGCTTGTTAACTTGGATGGTAAGAAAAAGGCTGAGTTGGTAAAGCAGATACATGAAAAGGCACGACTCATTATTGAACAAAGGACAAAGCAATACAAAAAAATGCCAACAAGTGGCGTCACAAAAAGATCTTCAAACTTGGAGATTGGGTCTGGCTACACATGAGAAAGGAAAGATTTCCAAAACAAAGGCATTACAAACTGCTTCCAAGGGGAGATGGTCCTTTCCAAGTACTTGAGCGTATCAACAACAATGCCTACAAGCTGGATCTACCAGGTAAGTATACTGGGAGTGCCACTTTTGATGTTACCGATTCAAGTCCTTTTGATGCGAGTGCGATTTGAGGACAAATCCTTTTCAAGAGGAGGGGAATGATGCAAATGATAGCATGGATGACAACAACATGACTTCAAGAGAAGCTTTAACTCAAGTTCCATGTGGGCCAATTACTAGATGCTATGTAAAGAGGTTGAAGGAAACTCTTAATGGATTAGTCTAGGGTCATGGAGATCTAAGGAGAAAGAGCCACCAAGATTTCTCAACTTAACTCAAGCCCAAGGATAAAGGAGTCATATTATTATGGTTGGATATTTCTTTTATTTGATTTAATAATGGCTTGCATGCCAACTTGAAGTAGATTTTTTTATATGTTTTAGAAGATATTTTATCTTCTCTTTTCTTTGGCATGTAAGATTTAGCCTATAAATAGGCCTCACTTTAAATGAAAAGGGGACATTAGACTTTGGCAAAAACTACTTGCATGTGCTTCCTTCCTTAGGTTCTCCTTAGGATTCCAGCAGAGCTCTTGGCCATCGCCCAAGGAGGTCTTCCCAGACTTATCAAGAGGATTTCCACCCCGTTTGTGGCGTCTACCATCGTACCAAGGTTCTTTCCTCGCGTCAAGCAAAGGGTGAAGGTCTTATACCAACGTTCTTGTTTGCGTTGAGCATTGGGTCAAGGCTTATCTCCATCAATTTCACTGCCAGGTTGTATCCTACCATATTTTCGGTTTGTTCTAGCTTTAGGACAAATTTCTTGTTTTGTTTCATGCATTTCATACGAATTTTCTGTCAGTTTAATTTTTTCTTAGCCCATCAGTTTTCTAACTAGAGCATCAATCTCATGGTTCCGTCGAGATCCTGTTCACATCACTCGTGCATTGATCTAAGATAATGTGAAGAAATGAAATGCTTAAATTTAATGTTTCCAATGTCAAATAGGAGCATGTCTATTCTTTACCTCCTCTCGGCGCTAGTAAAGAACATTAGCTAATCTAAAGTTTGTTTCAGCTTGTGTAGTAGTGTTGAGTAGTTTCTGGCCTCTCAATTCCAGATTACCCACTATGCCCTCTCTATAAGAACTACGAGGGAGTTTTAGATCCAAATTCTAAACCGAATTGATAAAAAGATTTAGTATGTCGCCCTAGAAACATCAATTCTATGCACATTAAAACTTATCTCCCAATTTATTTGCACTCTTCTTATATTTGGTCGCCCTCCTCGTAAAGTGAGTGTGACATTCACAAGTTGGGTGAAATCATAGCCCTCCTGGGTCATTATGTTTCGCAACAATTTTAACATTACAATTGGTCATTTTGGAAAGTAAATTAAGAGTCCGTGAAAATACCATCACATTAATGAAATAAGAGAATATCTGAGCTAATATAATTTCCTAAACATGCATCTATTTTATTGCAAAAGAAAAGTAAAATAAAGATAATTGAATAAGCAATAAAAGAATTGGTAGAATTAAGTAATAAATTTTGTGCCAACAAGGAACATATGTATACTTGTCCTCTTCCGAGTGTATAAGTATGCTTAGTATACTATTAGTTTTATGCAACTATCTATCACCTAGAAGCATCTAATAGAAATAGATCATTACATTTTATTTCATTAAAAGTTACTAGCCAACCGGTCAATCTGAGTGCACTCAAGTTGCAAGGTCACTGCTCTCTCGAGTCTTAGTTTCACTTGCAACAAATTTTAACACAACCTATTGCCACTCTAGTTGTGTCAATGAAGCAAAGGAGATATTACTCATCACATGGAAATAAAAATAATTCTATTATAAAACAAATTTTCCTACACATGTCATACTTCATATTAAAAGAAAAGAGTAAAGAAAACTACTTACGAAGCATAGATAAAACACAACCGAAAACTTCATTTAAAAAGAAAATCCACTAGAAAGTGTTTATAAGAATACAAGATAATGAAGAACAAAAAACTTCATTTTTTTCATCTGAAACAAAGATGAATAATCTCTCCAACAAAGTCTCTAATTGATCCGTGCGCCGCTCATACTTTCCTATTCATTTCTCTCAAAATCTCTCAGTAATCTCTCCAGAAAATAGAGAAATCTACATCTCCATCAACTCACGCCAAACTCTCTCTAAAATCCTTCTAAAAACTCCTCCTAATTACTTCCTAATTACTTCATGAGAGGCGATAAGCCCCTTTTTTAAAGATACACAAAGCACCTCTTCATTCCAAGAGACACGCATCTTCACTCCAAAAGGCACACATCTTCACTCCAAGAGATACATATCTTCATCCAAAAGCTTTTCAAAGTATCCAGATCCATTGAATAACTTCATGGGGCTTGCAAGTTGCTTGGAAGCTTCTAGAACATCCCGAAATGGCCCGGAATCGCTCAAAAGTCATCTATAAACCCTCTCGGACGCTATGGCACCAGAATTGGTGCTATAGAACATGTTTCTTGTCGTGAATGGCACTATAGTGCCAGTTTGGATGCTACAACTCTACCCTGTGGGCAACACACCCGTTCTGCTCCGTTTTGGCTCTATTTCGCCATGTTTCAGCTCTGATTCGCTCCAAGCGTTATACCTACAAAATAAACATAAAAATAAACTTACTTTAAAGTGTAATTTCATTCAAAAAAATGTGCTAAATATAAAGGATATTAATCATAAAAAACCAAATCAAAATGCGCTAGATCAGATTTTCTTTCTTGCTCTATTGGCTCCAACTTGCACTGTTTTTTGCTTCATTTTATCCAAAAGTTCATTAATTGTACCTGAAACCAAAAACATGCAAAATACATTCATTTAAAGTGAAACAACATTAAATATCATTAATAATTAACATGAACTATATATATATATATATATATATATATATATATATATATATATATATATATATATATATATATATATAAGTAGGTAATTTTAGACGTATAAACCTCTCCAAACTTAAATGTTACTTGTCCTCAAGTAACACTACAACTTTAAAAATATGTTGATTTTTGTTAGTGGGTTTCTTTAAGATGACTTAAAATTTTGTTCTAGAAATGTTATAGTTCAAATTAGAAGAATTTCCAGTAAATTAGATGATATCTAAGGTATCAGAATATTTAGTATTAAACTATAGGAATAATGATTTTCTATTTAATTCAGAAATAATTGAAATTTTTCTAAGATTTGGATTTTTAGAAAATAATTAATATCAGAATTTATGAATTCTATTTTTAAAATAAATTTATTAATACTTTATAAATTAAGCTTAGGATTGATCATAAGTTTTCTTCCTTATAAAGATTCAAGTGAAATCAATTTTTAATTAAGTCCTATTTGTCAAGCTTCTCTACCCTTTTTCATATTTTACTTTTCTTTTCTTTATCTTTTCCTTTTCTTTTTATTTTAGGATCTTTTTAATCTATAATTTTTTTATTTTATGTGAGGATTACTATATATGGATAGGCCTTTAATGATTTTGAATTTTACTATCTGTTTTCTAATTTTAAAAACTTATTTTCTATCATTTACTTAAAATGTAGTATTAGAAAAAACAATTTTAAAAGAGTATAAATTCTTCAAAAGGTATTGTTCTAAAAATCCTAATTTTTTCAAATTTCATTTTTTTTTCCTACTATAAATAGTAAAATCATTTCCCTATAATTTTCTACTAAACATCTTAACTTTAATTTCATATTTTTCACTAAAGCTTCTACTATGTTTTTCTTTTGCATTTCAATACATAAAATTTTAGTAATCTTAAAATAACTCCGCATAACAAAAATTCAATATAAATTTTCTTTTTAGTTTCTTTGAGAACAAATAAAGTTTAACTTTGAAGTTTATTTTTCTTCCTCCCCACAAATTTGAATTTTTAAATATTTTACAATCAATTCCATAAAATACAGTAGGAAGAAAAAGTAAAAGCGAAATTTACTAGCTACTACAACATTCTATCAAATTCATATACATGCATAATCGGGATAGAATGATTATAGGAGAAAGTAAATTTATCCTAAAACATGCTCGTAATAATATTAAACTAAAAGGAAGTATATTAACTTTGAAATTTATTTTTTCTTCCTAACCCTAAACTTGATTTTTTAACATGTATAGCATTCAGTACAGAAAATATAAGCAGGAAGAAAAATAGTTCAAAATTTTCATCTACCACAAATGTCTATAAAAAACATCTACAAGTACTCATAATGACAGAATAATTTGCAATAGAAAATAAATATAAACTAAACATGTCAGAATAAAATTGAACTAATGAAAGGTCTAACAACCAGGAAGCATAGGAATATATTTTTAAGTGTTCTTCAAATCTTCATATTGTTATAACATAAACACAAACACATATGATAAATGAGGTCAATTCTTCCTTTAACTCTCGCATCTCATTGCCTTACTTTAGATTTCTAATAGAATTACTACACTAATAAATTAGGTATTTTTAAATGAGTTTATATAGTATAATCTCATAGATACGATTACCCCTAATGTATTGGCTCACGTGCACCAACCTCAGATGTCACCTTATCCTATTCATTAAGCACCTCTAACATTTATAAGGATAGCGTAAGATCATCCACATGTTACTCATAAAATAGGTTCATAGCTCCTATTAAATGAAAACAAAGTCAGAGAAAGGAAGTAACAAAATTGAGATGGAAATGTCACTGTTCAAATTCAAGATGTCTCATGTAAAACTCAAGTTCGATTGAGACCCAATTCGTAGTGGACTCGTCAATCCAACTACTATAAGAGAATATATACAAGTCTAGCCATAATAAGAAGTTAAGGAATCACCTTCCTCATGACACAAACAATGATCAAATCAAACCGCAAACAATCCAAACATCCACCAACATTAATCAAACTGATCAATCCATAATGACACATAAAGATCAAACAATCCACTAACAATCCAAACATCCACCAATCATCAATCAAGTGATCAATCCACACAAAAATAAACAGATCACACCTCAAACAAATATAACTCACAAACATACTAGAAAAGATAACCATGGGTTGCCTCCCATGAAGCACTTGGTTTAACGTCGTAAGCTCTACAAAAGGTTCCTCCTGGATTAAAATTCACAGCCCAATCTTTTCTGAATCCATGGATTCCTACAAAATGCTCAAATTTTAGTTTTTTTGTTAGCTTTTTCTTTTCGGAATGAGTCAGATTATTATTCATCATGTTTCTTTCTAGATCTAAAATTCCTCTAAAGATTTTCTCATTTTGCATATTAATATCATCCTTAAAATTCATAAGAAATGGATCTCTATATGAAAATTCAAGATCTAAATTTTGAATCAGATTCTCTTTAGATAATTTAGATTTTGGATCAAATTCTTCTAGATTACTCTTATATTTCAAGTTATCTTCTAATTTTTTCCCTTGAGGCTGAGAAAATGGTGGAGGTGTTTTTTCTATATTTGTCTTGGGTGATGAAATAGGTTTTTCTAATTCCTTAGAAATTTCTTCCGTTGGTCTTTCAATCTGCTTTTCCTCTTTTCTCAACTCATCATTTATTTGAACCATATCCTCCAATTCTTTTCCACTTCTTAGTTGGATAACTTTATCTTGTCCATTATTCTTCTCCTTAAGGTTTATCTCAGGGTCACTAGGTAAAATTTATGAGGGATAATTGTTAATTGAATTAATAATCTGCCCCAATTGGTTTTTTATATTCTTTATTGCAGCCCCTAGACTTTCCAATTGACTCGTCATTTGAATAACAACCTCTTCTAACAGTAATTCCTTCTCCTCATTTTGTGGGTTTGGAGTTAAATTGATGAGGAAAAGAAACTTCATTATTACAATAGCCTTGATTATTCCAGTTGTAAGTCTGATTAAATTGATTATCTTCCCAAAATTGGTCTTCTCCTCCAAAATTATTATTCCAGTAAAAATTTGAATGATTTTGGGTTGTAATAATTGGAATAAGAACTATATAACTCATGGCTATTTTAATCCATTGTCCAAATGAATTTTCATCAATAATTGGGGGTCATTGACTAGCATTATAATTCAAATCTGAATATTCATTATTTTGTCGATTCACCATTTCTACCATAAATTCATGGTGTCTTTCTGATTCATAATCCTTCTAAAATTTCTCTCCAAGTCTGAGTCGTAAAATTCAAGGTCTTCATCTCATGAACTACGCATACAGATCTAAAGACTTAACTAATATGATAGATATCAAATATATTTTTGCATTTTGGATTTTCTCTAAAATAAACAAACAAAACACACATGATAATAACACTACAATTTTCAAATCAAAGTGTTATAGGTTCAACTAAAATTCTCCTAAAAGTTTTTACCGTTGCTTCCTCGGCAACGGCGCCAAAAACTTGACCCAACCCGCAATTATGCAGTAATTTAGCTTCCAAAATATGACAAAAAAAACTTCACCAAATTTATATTTAGGGTCATACAACACTAAGATGAGCATATTTACACGCATAGCACTTTAGGTATGTTGAAAAGATGAATTTAACTATTAAAAAGTCATAATTAGTGCTATTTTAGATGTGATACAGTAGAATTGAGTAATATGCACATAAATATGGAAGTTTTAATGTGAGACACGTAAATTTATAAAAATTGTTTGCTCTATGTGTAAATGCACCTTTTTTAAATGAAACAAAACGGTCAAGATTTATGGGATATTCTTCTTGAGTTAGCTTTTCTTTACCACTCTATGAGTCTCTAATCATTTAATTAAGCTTTCATAATCAAAATAATTGGTTTAGATCTATTTATTCTGATAAAAATATAGGATTCTTATATTAATAATTGGTTTAAGGTTCTTAGTTGTGTATAGCCTAATCCTTCTTAATTGTCTTTAGTGCCCACAAGTACATACATGCGTTGATATTATTTTGGCTTCAGGTGAAGCAATTCTATGAAATTTATTGAATACTTTGGATCTTCAAATTACTGCATAGAGTTTTTAATCATATTTCTAGTGCTAAATTTTGGCCCATTTGAATTTAGATCAAGACATTTTCTGCATTTTTGAGTTTATGTAGTGGAAAAATATGTTTTAGCTATTAGTTTATTACAGATAGAGTCTGAATGGTATGGTTGGATGGTCAATTCTTAACAATTTTTTGTTTGAATATTCAAATGTTTTGAGATAATAAAGTAATTTATGAAGATTCATGCTTTATCAAACAAATTTTCCTGATGATGAATCAATATTATTCAAAATTGACGGCATGACAACATGCTGCCTAATAAGTTCGGAATGTGAGAATGGGTTGCCTCTTACTTTTTGTCCTTTGGAAGTAATGAGCTTGTGTGTGACATCATTTTTAATGATAAAGATCATCACCCAAAAAAGAATTATTTTTATTTATTCTATTATGTTTTTCTTTGCGTTGATTAATTATTAATTTCAAAAAATATAATCATGGGTAATAAAAAAGAACCATCATTTTTCTATGGTGATTAAGAGCTAAAATATTCATCATTGGGTTTTATTATAGGTTTCAATCTGAGTCATTAGGTTGGGTTAGAGTCAGACCCAAAATTGAACCGATCTGAATGGATTTGACTAGAATCCGACTCGAATATTATACAGATAGAACATCCCAAGCTGAACCCATCCTTCCTTCAACCTGTCAACCCAAATACCACCCATATTACCTGTTTAACATAAGGAATAACAATTATTCAAGTTAAAATTGAATTAATATTGAGTAGATTTCAAGTGGGTGAGTCGATTTCAAGGAAATTGAGGGTTGGCGGGTCTCAAGTCATTTTCGGGTTGGTGGGTCAACCAGAATCCGACTTGAAAAATTAAATGAGTAAGGATATTTCACCCAAACTCAACCCAAAAATTCTTCGGGTAAACAACCCTAATTTTTCAGGTCTGGTTTGAGTCAAATTGGCATGTCAGGTCAATATTCAATATTTTATACCCCTAGGTTTTATCAAGCAAAAATTCTTAGATTTACGTTTGCATTTGCTCAAAGACTTGCATATTATACCTTTTATAAGGCTCGTATGGGCCATGAAGTTATTTATATTTTGGATGACATTAAGTATTTGCAGCTACTGCAAACCTAGAATAATTCCTATACATTAAATCATTGTTACACCTTAGAAGAAAACCTCAGTTGGGACTATGGTAGAGGATTGTCTTGGTTATGTTTGCTCGCCATGGTAATCACAATTTGAGTTTTATGGACAAATCAAACATCTTCCATAATACATAAATCTTACGAACCAAGTGGATGACTTTAACGAAATATATTATAGATAAACATAACTAAGGTGCATTTGGCCATGTTAGATGGCTGCTAACAAAATTTAGAAATAGCTCATCATGAAATTATTTGTTTATCGTCCTCATTAATAGAACTATTGGTTCAACGAGTTAGTTTCCTCTTATAGCTTTTAATTTGAGCATAGTGTTATTTTCTCCAAAGAAAGAAATAAGCTCTGGTTTCCATTAATACTATTTTATTTTGACACCAAAAAGTATGAATTAAATCTGTCTAAGCGTAATACTTGCATATAAAAGAAATTCCCACACTTTTTGAGCAAGCCCAAGGATTTCTATCAAACAAGAGATTCTTTGAGATATGTTTAATTAGAGATTCTTTGAGATATGTTTAATTTACTAAGCAATAGTAGTCAGTCTTTAAGAATAAAATTTTAATTAGAATAAGTGATCAGATTTTGATGATTAGAACCGAATAATTAGGTTAGATTTACTGTTAGGTATGGCTCATATACCAGATATGGGACAGATGTTGGAGCGGAACAGAACGAGCCAGTGAAGTGGAGTGGAAACATCTGTCCAATCACGGGAAGTTACATTATATGGGTTGGAAGTGCAGGGGAAATGCCTCTGCAGTACTATACATAGGGTAATTTTGTAATTACGTATTGTACGTCTGGGTTATATATATATGTCTTGTTTGTAACCCTAAGTATCTTGTACTCTTTTTCTAAATTGAAGGAAAAGCCACCGCTCTAATCTCGAAGACTTATGCATCTTTACCTAACCTCGATAAACATTTGTGTTTCTTTTTGAATTTGCGCCGATTCTTGTGTTATCTTTCCCCTAAAAATCTCGACATTTAGCAATTTTGAGAATAGTCTGGCTTCTACATAGCAGGGTCTTAAATTAGTAATTAGTTCTAAACTTGTATTCCACTTTGATTTGAATCATCTTGCAAGACTATCAATCTATCACCACATATATAACTATGCTTATCCAATATACATTAGAGATGACGTTATATTTTAGAACTTATAGATGCTAACCCTTAAATTTTTAAAACTATCTTGATCTTTTGATGTGCCCTGCGCAACCCAACGTTTAAAACATTATAACCTAAAATACTCTATCGTCATCACCATTGCTTAAAACTTACAATAAGGAGAAAAAGACCCCCAAAATATATAATATAACTTTATCGTTTTTTCTTATCATTATGTGTGTGGGTATCAAAGCTATGAAAGCATTAATTTAAACTAAGAAGATTTACATACATAACACTCCATTCTTAAGTATTTACATATCTAACATTTAAACTTCATTCTTTACATAAATGACCATTTCCTGTGGTAGAAAAGGGGTATTTCACTTTTTTAAAAGTATAGTGATGGTATATTTGGTTTGATAGAAAAGATTTGAGCGGTATAAATGTAAGAAAAAAAGTAATTTTCAGATGTTAGATATGTAAATACATAGGAATCTGTTGGTATGTATGTAAACGACCCTTTAAAATATTGTCTTAATTCAAAGCTGAAAAAGCAGTTTCAGACGCCAGCTAACGGTATAGAAGCCAATAAAAGCAGTTGCTGAAAGCACAATTGACAAGGATTCCCTCAGTAGTCTCTTCTTTCTCCTGCTTTTGTCTGGTGACATAGATATATTATTCTCTGCTGGACCACCATAACAGGACTAATATGACTCCACCCAGCAATCAACAGATGTTGGTGATAAGACTATCGAATATAAGAGTTTAAAATCTTATCTTATAAAAGTATGATAAACTATAATTAAATTAAGATGATCTCATCTATGCCGGCAACGGGCAATCTATACAGTTTGATAAAAGTGAAGAATATTTATAACTATAATTAAATGATTGAGCTAACAGAAAAAAGAAGAAAACTTTATGTCGACATTCTCATTATTTTATTTTCTTAATTTGATCTTGCTGTCGAATAGAATAAACGAAGCTGTCATTGAGTCTGCCGGCAGATAATGTTGATAGAGCTTGTTTCATCTTAAGAACAGTCATAGAGTTGGCTATATATATATAATTGGTGTGCCAGAAAATTCTCAACCATAGGGTAATATATAATTTAATGTCTAGGTGTTGTATCGAATCTAGCACACAATGTTGATAATAAAAAGAAAACAGGAGGATACACTGAAATTTTTACGTGAAAAAGCCCAAAAAGGAAAAAACTCGCGGGGTTAGCCCCGTTAAAATGATTTATTATACGTTTATGAGTACAAAGATAAATTCTTGTCCCACAATTGGAAAATGTTTACAAGATTTCTCTTAAAAATAACGTTTGTAAACAGAAAGGTTCGTTGTACACTATCAAAAGAAGCTTGCTGCTATGAGTTATCACCAGGTTTTTAATACACTGCGTTTCGGGATACGTTGTTGTAGAATATTTAGAACACCAATTTACTCTCTATGTAAGAGACTTTGTCACTTAATAGAGCACTTCGTTACTTTGCAATGTGTGTTGTCACTCCGCAAAGTCCACCAACAGCAGCGAGCAGGGGGTCGGCGGCAATCGAAGGAGGCCGGTTGCTAAGGAGCTCTGGCATTCTCTTCTAATCTTCAGTCCAAAACAACTTTGGAAATCGCCTCCATCTTCCGCTCCCCCAACCAATTGAAAGGAGGGGGTCTATTTATAGATCTTGGAGAAAGAATTTTTTACCCTTTGACAAACAACCACAACAATCACTCAATTGAACGAACCACATTGATTCCATTTTAATTATAAGGGTTTTTTTATGATTTGAGAGTTTTAATGAGCTCAAAATCGAGTGATATTTGACTCGTTTAATTTTTCTTATTGAGATGTTAGATTTTTACTATATTTACATCAAATTTAAAGTTCTTTAATTAATGAACCAAAGCTTCCAAAAGTTATATTGGCTTGATCTAGCTAGATTTCACTCGGAATAGATCAATATCGGTATCAGTTGGTTCAGCTCATAGAATCGGCCAATTTGATTGTAAGTTTGTCGAAGTTCTGGATGTTTTTTAATTTCAATCAGAACACTTGCTCACTAAACCTCGAGAGTTGTGTCAAATGCCTCAAAATTTATGCTGAACGGTAAAATTAGTTCATGACACATCAGTTGCCCCCTATTTTTGGGGATTTATTTTGTATCTTCTGAAATTATTAAAATAACTAAAATATGTTAAAAATTTTATAAAATTTGAAGCTTTCCAAGGGCGGCAGCGGCATGTGAATGTGAAAAGAGACCTTGTAGGATGTGTTGATCATGCGAGTCACATGGACGTTGGTGGATCGTATCGCAAGACGGGATGGTGGACTGGCATGTTCAAGTTGCAACAGGTTGCACCTCATTACACGAGTCGATTCCCTTGCCTGCTATTGTATCTCCTTCTATGTTGGCATTGCACAACCCCCAGATTTTCTTTGGCCAGTCATTGTGCCTCTTGCGACATTTGTGTAGTGCAACTCTCACTGTTCCTTTGACCATTTGTTGTTCCTCCTCTTCATTGGCATAGTGCAACCCCTATTTCTTTTTGTGTAGGTGCCATGCTTTCTAGAGTAATTTTTTCTCGTGCTGAGATGTTGAAGCATAGGGAATCGTGCCCCCACCCCCTCCAAAAAAAAATTGGGAAGTGTCACGTGTTCGTGGAATTGAATTGTGATAAGCAGGTCGAGTCAGCGATCCGGGTCACCCCTACAAATTGTGTGTGTTGCAATGTCACTAGGTTCGATAGTAAATATCAATCTGTGTCAGGATCCTATAGATCGAAATGCACACTATTAGATGGCACGAATTGTGTGCCCAATCGGGAGTTGGGCACAGGTTAGCCGGTTATGATGCAATTTTTCTAAAATTTGGGACCCTTTTTTATGATTTTGAACTTATAAATAGGCCTAAAAAGAGGGAGTAAAAGGAACATTTGCCCTCTGAAGTATCTAGAGTACCTTAGCCTACTATTGTGTCTCCTTCTATGCTGGCATTGCGTAACCTGTGGAGTTCATTTGGTCAATTTTTGTGTCTCGTTCTGCGATAATGTAGTGAAACCCCCAGAGTTCCTTTGGCCATTTCTTGTGCCTCCTTCTATTTTGTTGTAGCGCAAACCCCAGAGTCCTTTCAATATTGGTGTCACACTTATGGAAGAGATTTTTGCTTCTGAGATGTTGATGTCTAGGAAATCTCATCCTCTCAAAAATTAAATGATTTACCATAATTCTGAGGAGGCTAAATTGACACTTACAGAGAATGACTTGATACTGTTTTGAAAGATGTTTCATTTTTTGAACGATATGGTAGAGAAGTTACTAGCTCTTATTGATCAATTATATTCCCTTCCTCTATGATAAATTGCAATTTACAAGGCAAATTCGTGAGTCAGCTGTAGATTCCACCATAGTTCGAGTTGTTGGAGATTCTAGAAGCTACTAAGTTTAGTGTTGTGCAATTCTCATGTCGGGCACTGTCCTTCTTCAAAAAATGGAGGGCCAAGCTGGCGTCGAAGATCTTAGTCGGGCTTGTCCAGTTTATAGGTGACATACAGGACAAATTTCTTTTAGGAGTAATGAATTATATCTTTGCATAAAGGATCCAATATGGCACTAGTCCACTAGATTTTTCTTTGTTAAAAATGACTGGGAATTTCAGGATAGTCAGGAGAAACTATAGTAGCTGCCTGTTTCTCTCTAGATCACTATAGATGAGACATTACATATGCTTGGATTTCAAGACCTCAGAGATATTCAGTTTGAGATACTGTATGTCAATAATTTTAGTGAGAAATTTTGTTATAAACAGCTAGTTCTAACCAATTAAGGTGATTATTTGCAACGATGTTAACAAAATTAAGTAGAAGTGCCTTGAACAGGCTCTTGTTGTACTCCAAAGCAGCCCTTGTATGATAGTGACTGTGAAATCCTTCCATCAAAGCAGAATAAGAAGAGTGAAGGTGTGAAAATTTTTCTGATGAGTCCTTCAAAGATCCATATTTTGGAGAGTGTACTAAATAACTGAATATCAGCAGGTTAAGGAATTTTTATGTTTATTTTCATGCGTTAAAATTTTTTTATTTTGTATTTCCTTCATCTCTCTGATTCAAAATTATTTTTCAAATGGAAAAAAACATGGAACATGAAGTGGCGTCTTATCTTTCTTTGACATAGTAGAACTATGAATTCATTAAGATCAAATTACTCCATGGTGAGTATAAATGGAGATATGATTCTAAAGCTGAAGAAGCAACATACTTAAAAACTCAGCTGACAAAGTGTAGAATAGAGATGTCCACGACCATGAACTCCCTTTCATTGTAGCATCAGGATTTAGAGAGCACTCGAGAGTAGTTTGTGAAGGCAATCAACTGTCTAATGGCTTGAAATCTCTAAGATTAAAGATGTGAGTATCTGAACAAGAGAACAATAAATTGAGGTCAAAGAAGGAAGTTGATGTTATTGTTGTTGGGTTGAGTGCTATGGAGGTCTTTAAGAGTTTAATTGAGTTTAGAAGCATTATTCAGAATTATGCTCAAAAGGCTTGTTGTCGGTCATTAAAATTTTAAAATGTGATTTTAAAATATAGTTTAGATTTAAAGTGGTTAATTTAAAATAATAGGGTAAATCTCTTTGAAAATAATGATATTTTATTTTTTTTTTGAAAAATAAGATAAGTACCATACATTCAATAGTTTGAATTAAGCGAGCATAACACCACAAGTAATACATCTACCCCGCGGGGTAGACATATCATTTGAATAGTGGAGCCCCATTAATTAAACTACAGAGTCTATGATATCTGGTCGGTCTGTGAAACCATTTTTTTATAAGCTGACAAGTTCCCCTATTTAATATAAAAGATTAAATAAGGTTTATATTACCTGGGTTCTAAAGTTTCCTATAAGGGCAAGCCCCTGTAGTTAACTACATCTTAAGTAACGGGGATCACTTAAAAAAACTCTCGATTAAGGTCAGTGGTTCTGCTTTCAAAAATTTCAAAGTTTATGTTTTCAAGATTGGTCATTGGAACTTCAAAGGGAATTGGATCAAAATAGGAACATTTTGCTTTGGGAATCCAAAGGAATGAGAGGTAGGAGATATTCTGATCCGAGGGAAACCTCGGTGACCTCTTAGCTATCCTATTGTTTGGCATTATGTTTTGGAAATGATTCATTTAATGTTTCATCCTGCCAATTTTATTTAATTAGGACTTACATTTGCATGACAAAATCACACAAAGGGCCTGGAAAATAGGAGGATTTAAGTCGTAACGAATGACAACCTCAGAATCCTAAGACGAGTTAGGGCTTAAATTGCATAACATGATTATGCAAATGCCTAAAGATGGGGTGAGGATTTATGTTGCACTAAGCAAACTACCTCGAAGTCCTATGGCTAGTTATTTATTTCTAAGGAAGTTGAGTTGATGTAGATTAGTTTTGCTGTTGAAGATGGTCGTGTTGTCCAATGTGCTTGCTCCGAGCTCCTTGTTGTTATAGAAAGTTTAGTTTAAGAATTGACAATTGAAGGGATGAGAAAGTGTCATGTCATAGAAGGTTGAAAATTGAGGTGTCTTATTGTTTTATTAGGGGACAATGTTTACGTTGATTAAGCGGAACCGCTTAAGATCCCACGGTTCCATCATTCCGGCTCCACTATTTTTATCGGATTCGCTTAGTCCGGATGAATTTGCTAAACCCAACTTAATGAGTTCCATACTTTCATCCAGACTGTGGGAAATCTCGTTAGCAACCGTAGGTTACCTCCTCCGAGTGATTCTCGGTCATCCAATAAGACGTTTTAATTTAGTTGTAGTTGCAAGTTTATTTTTATTTGTGATTAAATTTTGAGTTGTTTAAACATGCTGGGTTGTTTGTTTTGACAGTTTATCACAGGTATATCGTGTAGAAAAAAACTAAAGCATTTAATAAAGCAATATAAATTGGCATAAACTTAAATGCGTACCTGAGGGGTCTTCCCGTCATCTCCAACTGAAAACTCCAAATTCACATTAGAGCATTTATATGTTTAAGAAGCATTTGTGTAAAGCAAAAGGAACAGGGTTCTGGTTATCTACCCAATCATAACCCTATCCTAGTAAGTTCTTAGAGTGTGTTAAGGATGATTTTCTTCATAAAAAAACAATGAAAGTTCATTATTCTTCTAAAATGTTCCATCAGATTGAGAAAGTGCTTAGGATGTATCATGAACATCTTTTCAATGCTTCTGGGATCATTTTGAGTCAAAATGAATTTTATTGTGTCGAACAATCAATCATCCAAATTTAATTAAGGTTTAAGAGTGGTTAACGTTGAATTAGAAATATTTTTCAAAATGTATTAGGTTAATCATAATATTTTAAATTATTTAAAATTAATTATAACATTTTAAATTGTTTTAAGTTAATTATGATATTCTAAAACTTTTCAAATTAATTATAATGTTTTTAAGATTTCTTTAAATTAATTATAATATTTTAAAATATTTTAGATTAGTTATTAAATTATTTTTTTAAAATTGTTTCAAATCAAATTTAATGTTTTAAATTAATTATAATATTTTAAAATTGTTCCAAATTGAGTTAATTTTATTATTTGAAATGTCTTAGTTTTTAGAAAAAGTATTTTAAGTTAATTATTATACTTATAATATTTTAATTAGTTATGAGGTTAATTATAATATTTTTAATTAGTCATATCAATTTTATTATTATCTTGGAATTAATTTATTCATATGTATCACATTCATTTTAAATCTTATTTATGATGTTTTGATGGAATCTTGATTAATCCATTGGTTAGGGGTTTAAATTAAAGAATTAAGCTCTTCCTACATTAGCCCCCTCACCTTAACATCTTTTTCCTTAATTAACTTCCAAATCTTAATGATTTAAATCATTAGGGTTTTCATTTTAATGTTAATAGTGATTAGTGGGTTTCTACTCTTTATCCCCAATATTTCAATCATCTAAGGAGACAATTAAAATTGTATATTTCCCATTTACCCTTGGTTGAGCCTAAATGTTAATTAAGGTTAAAGTTCCCTAATTACCTTCATGCCGTCTTAAGTTTGTTCATCTCATAACTCCTTAAATTAAATTCAAATGACTTTAAAATTATTATGTCACCTCACCCATGGGTTAATTAAGATATCAGAGGAGAAAATGTGATTTTTTTCATTTTTTAATATAATTTATATAATTATTTTAATACAAAATAGGGATTTTCAATAAAAATTCAATAACTCAACTATGGTAAACTATCTGACCATAAGAAAATTAATGAAGATGAACAAAGATCAGAGGACCATCTGGACCATTTGTGGAGATTTTTTTTAAATTTTAATTTAATTATTATAATTATTTTTTTAGATTATTAATTAAATATAAAATATTATTTAAGTAGAAAATTAAGTTTTATATTTTTCTTAAATCTCTCTGAGTTCAAGGAACCCAAAGAAATAAGATTTATATTTTTTTCATTTATATTTTAATTATTAGAATTATTTTAGTGGGATGTTAATGAAAATCAATTTTAACCTTTTAAAAATTAATTTAAGCCTTTAAAAATTAATATCTTTACTTAAACATTTTAAAAAATATATATTTTAATTGTTCCTAAGTGATTAGGAGACCAAATGTGATATTTTGGTGAATTTTAAAAATTTAGTGATTTTTATGATTTTTAATTAATTTTTAATTTTTTAAATATTTAAAATAACCTAAAAATGAAAATTTTACAAAAAAAATCCAATTTTATTTTTCTAGACTCCTCTGATCACAGAGAAGTCCCAAAATCAATTTGGTGATTTGTTTAGTTATATCTTAATTATTATAATTATTTTAGTGCCAAAAATACCATTTTGCTTAGAAAATCCAATTTAGGGGTCAAATTAATTCCATTTGGTTTGAAATTTTTATGGAGAATTCCTTTAACTTTATATACAGTGGAGAATTGTTTTCATGTCATTTTGATCTATATTTAGTGCAATTTAATTCAATTTCACTTTTAGGGTTTGGTGACAATTAGGGTTGATCTTATTAATTTAAACCAAGTTTTTATTTTTGCTAGGGTTTCTAGACACAGTAAACCTACCAAGACTGATTTTATATTTTTCTCATGGATATTTTATTTATTAAAATTTTTAAACTAAAACAGGGACCATTAACTTGAAAATTAGGGTTCTCCCTCTAGAGATGTCCTCTGACCTTGGAAAAATCAGAAGATGTCCCTAACAACAGAGGGAACAAAAGCCCTATAGTCCCATGCCATGGTAAAATGTTTAAAGCAATGGAGAATCAAAATACTAAAAACAGTATTAAATTAATTAAAAATAAAATACTAAACAAATTATTTTGATTTTGTTTCCACATTGTTCTTTGTTCACTGAGCAAGAGGATATTTTTAATTTATTTTTAGGATTTTTCTACACAGAGATATGTATTTTTAAAGTTAGAGGATTTAAATAAATTAAGAAAAATCTTATTTTCTAACTTAACCACGTCAGCCTTGTACGCATCGAAGAGGCCACGCGGCGTCGCGAGATTGGTCAGTGTTGTTTGGTTTGGTGGCGAGTTCACGAACCATTCAGCAGTCCGACTTCATCAGGGTCGTCCATTCACGAACCGCACGATCCAACGGCTACCCATCTTCATCCCCATATGGTTTGCACCGAGAACCGTCCACCTTCTAACCCTAATTTCTCCCTCGATACCTAACCAAATCTCCTCGGGTTTGATCCTATTGACTCGGACTAGGAGATCACATCTATACAACTATGATGCCATGAAATCAAGTAAACATGCAAGGAGAATTGAAATAGGCTCAGTTTAGGGGAAGCATTCAATACCTTAGTCTAAGAGGTGAAGCCTCGATTGGATGTATTCGGCACATTTGTGGAGGTCGAAGGAGCTCAGGGATGAAGCCTCTTGTTGTGGAGAATTGCCTAGGTATGAAAATGGTTAGACCCGATTTGGGGGTATGATGGAAGTCCCTGCTATGGTGGTCTAGTTATAGGGCTTTGAGTAGAAATCCTCTTCGTGTAATGTGGGGAATGTGTAGGTGAGTTTAATTTTATTTTGGTGGAGGTTTGGGGAGTTTCCTATTATGGGGTGGATTTTGAGCTCATAATTAAGCTCGGGTAATGGGGATTATGGCATACAGAGACTGGGGATGAGATTATCGAGGTTGAAATTAGGTTTGGAGAAATTTTGGCAGAGTTTGGTCAAGGTTTTGGTTGAGTTCCCCTCTTGGTCGTGGAGGAGATGGATTTAAATAGAGGAGGTTGGGGGCTTCAATTAGGCTAACCAGTTGGTGAGCCCAACTGCTTAAGTGGAGGGAAGAAGTGTCCAAGCATCCCATTGGGTTGGGATAGCTTGTAAGGGTTTAATTGGTGTTTTAGCTTTGGTGACCTTCTCGGGTTGGTGTTTTCCGGTGATCCAGGTGGTTGGCCGGCTAGGGTCGAGTCACCATTTTGCTCAGTTATGTCAGGGCTTGAGTTTGGTGTAAATAATTGGGTATTGGCATGTGTAAAGGTGATGAATTAAAATGGAATGGGAAAAGGGTCAATTTTGGGTCAAATTGGCCAAGTCATGGATTTGGATTAGGTTCACCCACCAAGGCTGGTTTGGGTGCTGAGGGGAATCATTTGGTTCAGCTGAAGTTTTGTGGAGGAGTCCCTATCCAAGGGGATTGGCTAAGCATGGGTTAGAGTGTGTCATTAAAAGGGTTAATACTTTTTTTAGGAGATTTAAAAGAAGCTCCTCCTTTTGCCACTAATGGCATGGTGAGGTTGAAAGGGATCTCATGGCTTGCATATGGCGTGCACATGGCTTCATGGATTTGCCTATGGCTTGGCCATGACTTAGCTCATTTGCATGAAAAATGGTTTTTAGAAATTTTGGGTATTTTGATGGAAATTTTCATGAGGCTAAATTTGGCTTGACTAAATAATAAAATTGGAACTTAGGGGATGATTTTATTAAATGGATGATGAGGGGATGATTGTCATGTGGGCTTTTTAATAGGAATTTGGGCTTTTGGAATGAATTAAAGTTTAGGTTTGGATTTGGGCTTTTGACATTGGGGATGAACTTGGGCTTGAGTTTGGGTTGAGCTTGGATCCAAATTTGGATCAATTGAATGTTGTGTTTGGTGTAGGAAGATGTCACGAAGAGTTTAGAACAGATTTGGAGTGATTTTGAATTGAATTGAATGGTCAATTTGGGGTAAATTGGACATATAGTCAAATTTTGGGCAAACTGGGTTAGCTTGGGTTAATGTTTAGCTATTATTGGGTCAAGAGTCAATTGATGATTGCAAAAGGTCTATGGGGACATGATAAAGAGTTCTCAACATAGATTGGAGGGTAATTTTAGGATTGGGGCATTCAATTTGGTAGACTTTGAACATGTGACGTTTTTGGGTCCAATGTGGGCCAAATTGGGTTTGGATTTGGTTACGATTGGGATTAGAGATATTGAATTTGAGCTTGGAATTAAAATTAGGGAGGATTAGGGCTACATGAGCCAAGATTGGGCTTGGATTTGAGGAATTTAGGCCTTTAAGGGCAAATTGGGGCTTTTGGTAAATTTGGTTCAAATTGGCCAAAGTGGGCCAAATTGGTGATTCCAAACTGAAATTGGGAATTTTTTGAGGGTTTTGGAATTTTTTGGAATTCAGGTTATTCTTGGGGTATTTTTGGGGTATTTGGAAAAATTGGGTCAAATAGGTCAAATTGGGTCAATGTGATGGTTCCAAGCAGAAATTGGGAATTTTTGGAGAGTTTTGAGAATTTTTTGGAATTTTTGGAATTTAGGGTATTTTTGGAATATTTTTTGGAAAATTTGGGCTAGAATGGACAAGCAAGTCATGAAACCATTTTAAACACATAAGAGCTGATCACAAAAAAATACATCAAGAAATTCATATCTATTTTTGATGAAATTGCACTTTAAAGAAAGGTATTTTCTTTATTTTATTGCAGGAATGAAGATTTATAAGTGATGGAAGCAAAAAGCATGAAATGGAGCAAATTTGGATCAAAAAGGAGGAAATTCATGCAAATTAAACTAAGTCGCCGACAGTGAGATCGAGACCGCCGACGGCGAGATCGAGACCGCCGACGGCGAGATCGAGACCCCCGACGGCGAGATCGTGAGGAGAATTTCTGAAGGAATTATAACTACCTCGCCGACAGCGAGCCAGAGCCCGCCGACAGTGAGATCACGCGGTTTGAAGACCTTCTAGAAGCCCCGCTGACGGCGAGGTCGTTTCTCGCCGACGGCTAGACAGTTCAAAATGCATATACATTGAACCTGGACACTTTTTGAAGAGGTGTTTAAGCACCCCTTGGACCTTTACTTACCTCTATAAATAGAGCCCGAATTCTAGTGATTTAGTGTCTCTTTTTAGTGTCTCTTTCTATTGTCTTAAGTGTCATTTGTGTGTCTAATTTAGTGAGTTTGAGTGTGTTTAGTGAGTTCATTAGTTGAGTGCTATTTATTTTCGTTGTACTTAGAAGGAAAAGTCAAAGGAACTTCAAGAGTCTGCTTGGGGAGGAAATTAAGATAAGTATCTTTGTTTATTGTTGTTACTTTAAATGAAATCCATGCTTTGTTTTATTCCCATGCATTCTGAGTAGTTTTCTTAGTCTTTCTCCTTGTTTATGAAAATTATGTGGATTGATGAAATTAAATAGAAGCACCTAATATAATATAAATAAATTGTGATAATTTTTACTTAAAACTTAATTTACTTTCAATCTGGCCAATTAAGTAGTTAAAATATGTTGAATTATCAACTATAGTAAAAATTACATCCAATATTCAGGGAAGTCAAAAGCCTTGGAAGGCGGGTGCAAATAAATAGGGAAATATTAATTATCGGACGTAGAATTGGGCATTTTAGTGTGATCGACTAAAATATTCAATTTGGTCCTATTGTTTCGAGAGTCGAAGTGTAGATGTTAGCCCTCAGGTGAGGGGAACGTGGGAGCTCTGAAGTGGCAACCAGTATCCTCCCAGCTTAGCCGCAGATTCAGTAATCAAACATAGGATTAGTCAATGTTCTTTGCACCTGGACTAAAGGGTAAAGAATAGGAATGCTCCTATTTGTCACAATACAATTAAAAAAAAATTCTATTTAAATTCATCATTCACTTAATTTTCTAAAAACAAGGAGAATGATACTTTTTCTGAATTATTTAAATCAACTTATTTCAAGCATTAGTTTACTTTAGTTTACTTTAGTTTATTTTAGTTACTTTGAATTTCCGTTCACTTTATTCGTAAGTAATTCCTTTAAATTTAGCTGATAACAAATCTGTTAAAAACTTCCCTGTGGGATCGATAACCAGACTCCACTAGAGCCCTGTATTACTTGATACAATACGTATACTTGCGTAGAATCCACATTATACATTAAATCATATATCTATATTTAAAGCGGGATCAAGTTTTTGGTACCGTTGCTATAAACATAAATTGCATACATATTAAAAGTGGGTCAAGAGCCATAAAAGGACTCATTTTAGACATTCAATATGTTGTTTCCAACCCTCTTAGCCAAGGACTACGGGTTTGGGTCCACCCATATGAGTCTTCCAAAGAATCAGGAGGTTAAAAAAAGGTGTAAGTGATTTCAGGATTTGGGGTGTGTGCAGAAGTGTAGTTTGTGTAAGCTGACCTAACCAAGACCAGGCCACCCAGGGTTGATCCTAAGGCTTGATCATCCTATGGGGGCTCATCCTTGACCTTCCAAACATTGGACTTAACCTTCCAAGCAGCTTGTAAGTTCATCATCATCTATGTAGAATTCTAAGGATAGCTAGGAAGTGGCTTGAATTTCTAAGTGGTGGGTTTCATCTTTAGTCTTTTAGGATAGTCAAAGGGGAAATCCTATGGCTAGATCCTAAGCACTAAGAGAGAAGAAAGACCTAACTAAAAATGAGGTCAACACTTGTGAACATATATAAGATGTTAAGGTGAACGAGTTGTAGAAGGAATTCATTGATGTGAAACTCGTCTAGCACTTTCTAAATAGGACTTAGAAATGCAATGTCGGAGTAGAGTAGACATAAAGTGACTTACTTCTAACCTAGCCTCTAAACACCCCTCTTTTTGCTTAGATGGAGAGATGTGGAGAGTGACTTGCAGTAGCACATTCTAGACAATGAGGAGGATGTTATAATTGACTAATAGTTTGTGTCTGTAAGGTTGTTTTTTCTTGTAGCTTTATGTCTAATCAATATAGTTTATACATCTTAGGATAGTGTAATTGTTTGTACATCTTTAGACCTATAACTTTCTTCACTTTTGTACTGGATTTGATTGTACATATTTCACATTAGGTCTTCTGAAAATATTTTTATTATTTATGTTATAATGTTATATTACAAAACAAGTTGACAGTTACCCAAATTTTAGATTTACTCAAATAATGTCAAAACGTTCTAGAGATGAAGAAAAAACACCCTAACTAGGGATGTACAACTTATCCTAAGCTGTTAGTTGAAGCACTTGCTTTGGGATCGTAACTTACGATAGATTAGATTGAAAAAATATACTAAGGCGTTTTGACCTATCCTAGGTTGTTATTTAAAGCCTCCGTTTTATTATTGTAGCTTATTATGGAAGAAGTCCTCTGAAATTCACGAAAGATTTTTGACCCATCTTAGGCTGTTAGTTGAAGTCTATGATTGACAACTATAGTTTGTTATGGAAGAGGTCAAATCGAGTTCACTTAGGACTGATTTAACCCAAAATGAGGTTTTAAAAAATATTTTATATTTCTTAAGTTTGAGGTATAGGTTGAGATGAACCGTGTTTCTTGAAAATATGATTGCGACTACATTCAATAATGGTGATTGGCTACCATTTGTTGACTTTTTAGGGTGTTCACATGAGCCTATAAAGTAACCTTATTTTTTTCTTGAAAATGCAATCATATTTGTATTTAAACAAAATGATGTGTGCATAAGAGACAATATAATTTCTTTACTCAAACAATGATGATTACATCAAACTTTAAAAGGAAATTGGAGCAAATAAAGAAAGTAAACACACTAGTGTAGAAGTGATGGTTGAACTCTTATAAAGATGAAAAACAAATGACTGGAGCAATAAAACTGTGCTGACTATTAATAATGCCTACATGGATTCTTTGCATTCTAGGTTCATAGAAGTGTCTTTCCATCTAGGTCCTGCAGCTTCAAACTTATTTGGTTGATCTTAGCAAGGATTACATATGGACCCTCCTAGAAGGGCCATAGTTTGTTAAATTGAGGTCCTTTTCGGACAACTTCAAAACTTCTCAAGACCAACTTCTTAATGAGATAGATTGGGATTTTACTCTTCAGTTGAACTAGCGAGCTACCCTTTAATTGAATGAAGCAATATTGAGAAGGGCTACTTCCTAGGTTTTTGTGAGAAGACCCAGATTCTATCAGTCATTTATCATCACATCAGAATTGAAATCTTAAATCCAAAGACAAAAGATTCTGAAATTTGCCAGCATAAGTGATTATGTGATGAAGCATATATGGTGTTGCCCTAGTTGGAGTACATGAAGAGGTGCGCTAAGCCTGAAGAACATTAGGGAGCTCCTTAGTCTACTGTCCCCCACTTTTTCTAAGGTGATTTTTTAAACTCTTGAGAATGGTACAGTTTGTGACTTCAATTTACTCATTTGTTTGTGGATTGGCTACAGCTGTGTTTAGTAATTGGATATGGTGCTCCTTACAAAAATATGCAAATACCTTCTCAGTGAACCTAGTCTAGTTGTCCAGTAATGAATTTAGCCAAAATATCAAAGCAATAAGTGATGTTCTTCCACATAAATAGTTTATCATTTGCCTCCATGATCTTGGCTTAGGGCTCAGCCTCTTTCCACTTAGTGAAGTAATCGAAGCAAAATTATGAACTTTCATTGCCTTGCAGACATTAAAAAAAAATCTTGTGATGTCAATCCCTCATAAGGCAAATGAACATATACTTTGAAGTAATATCAGATCTGTCAGCAACATGTGTATGAGATTAGAATAAAACTAACAAATTTCACATTTCTTAGTAAAGATCCAGTGCATCTTGCTTCATAATTGGCCAATAATCTCATTATCTTGAGAGTGGGAGATCTTCCTCCAAAGAGTTCACCACATATTCCAGCTTCAACTTCTCATACTGCATAGTCAACATCAAATAGAGAAAGGCACTTGAGGCATGCCTTATTGAATAATCTCTTGTAAAGTTCATCTTTTATGTTTGTGAAATTTGACACTTGTCTCTTGACCCGGAGGACTTTATTCACATTTTTAGAATGTGCTCTATTGTGAAGGAAGGAAATGATATGATCTATTCACGACGGTTCTTTGTGTCCTTGACAGATTGTATCTTCTAAGGTTCAGGGATACTAGGAAAGTGTATATTTTTAAGACTAAGAAAATGTATATATTTTTAATACATATTTTTTTGTAAGAATATCCAATGGTTAAGGTGACTAGCTTGGAAAGGGCATCGAGTCGAGAATTCTACTCCAAGAGTATGTGATTTGTAAAATATGTTTGCAAATGATCAAGGAGTGCCTTAACCTGAGTAAGAAACTATTCCATCTAAACATTATGAACGTTAAAAACTCCCTCCACCTAAGAGGCTATTAGATAAGAATTAATGTTGATGATCATATCATGAACCTCTCAATTGATAATGAGTCTAAATCTAGTGAAGAGGACTTCGTACTCAACAATGTTATTTGTTGCAAGAAATTTTAGTCGAAATCATTATTCTAAAACATTTTTGTGGGAGAGATGAGTAGAACACCAGCACTAGCTTCAAAATTCTTGGAAGCTCCATCAATTTGTAGTGCCCATAAATACAACTTAGAAGTGGGAATTAAATAATTAGCTCAACAGAGATAGAAATTGTGCATTCCACCACAAAGTCATCTTGCACTTGTGACTTGTTATTAGATCTTGGTAAGAAACATATATCAAATTTTCTTAATTTTGCAGACCACCTCATTGACATCCCAGATGCTATTTGTTTTTTTTTCTTTCAAAATAGCCCTTAGAGGGAGGTTCATATAGACACCAATAGTATGGGCTTGAAAACACGAACACAATTTTTATGCCAAAAGAATTAGTGCTAAGGCAGTTTTATCAGTTAGCAAATAATAATGTTTCATTCCATAATGGATTTTGATAACTTAGTAAACTAGCTAGTGTACCTTCCTCTCCTCCCTAATATGGATCAAACTTAATATATAAAGAGACATTACAAGATAAAGAATAATGTCATATATTGTACCAATTTTGATAACAGAGATGGTGAAGCTAAGTATGTATTGAGCTAATCAAAATTAGCATAACATTCATCTATAGATTGAAATCCAGTATTTTGGAAGCTCCATAAAATTTTGAAGAATGGGAGATTTCTATCTCCTATACTTGCCAAAAAGTGAGACAGAGTGGTGATCCTTCCATTTAGTTTTTGCACCTCTTTTATGCTTCTGGGTGGCAAAATCTCCTTAAGGAACTAGATTTCTCAGGATTAGCCTCGATTCCATGAAGAGTGACCATGAATCTGATTAACTTGCCTAACATGACTCCAAAGGCACACTTGACATGGTTGAGATGTATGTTAAATTCCCAAAGAAGGTGAAAAATATTTGTAAGTCAAGAATAGATTGAGAGATTTCCAAACTCTTGACCAACATGTCATCCATATATACCTCCATGGTACATCCAATGAGTTCTTTATAAACCTTGTTCATGAAATACTTGTAAGTTGCACAAATGTTCATCAGCCAAAATGGCATAACACTGTAGCAGTGCGGACATTTGTCTGTTTGGAAGAAACTAGCTTCCTCATGATCGAGATTCATCTTAATCTAGATGTAACCATAATAAGAATACATAAATTTGAGCATTTGATGTCCAGAGATAGTGTCAACTAATTGATCAATTTGAAGTTGTAGAAAACTATCTTTTGGACAAGCTTTATTCAGATAGGTATAGTCAACACAGATCTTTCATGTTCCAGAAGCCTTCTTTTTCATAATGATATTTGTGAGCGAAATAAGTCTCTAGTATAAAATTTGCGTGGAGAAGCTTGTCGACCTCTTGTTTGATCAATTGCTAGAATTCTGGCACAAAAATTTGCTTATTTTGGACTAACAACTTATATGTAAGGTCAATCGTTAAAGAGTGCATAATTACTTCAAGATCAACCTCTGACATATCGATCTGATTCCATACAAACACATTTTTATTTCTACAAAGGAAATCTATATACTCCAATTTTTTCTCACTAGACAGCAAAAATCTGAGATGCATAGTTTATGAAATATTTCTCTCTGACAATGAGACAAAAATCAAGTCTTCAACTAGTGAAATTCTAACTCCATCTGGTCTTGAGAACTTCATTTTAAGGTGTATTATAGAGACCACTGCACTAATGATTGATTGGAGAGGTCTTTCCAAAGATAGCATTCTATACCGAGTCTAACTTAACTACAAGAAATTGAATCATATGGACCGTTTGTTGAGGGAATACTCCCAGTGTAAAGTCGAGAGTGATTTTCTCATTGGTATTCATTGGCTGATTATTAAAACAGTAGAGAGGTTCAACAGTAGGTAGTAATTTTTCCCTTGTTAACCCCAGAACTATGAAACTTGAATAGAACAAGATCTCAACTAAACTCCCTTTGTCGATCAAGATTCTCTTTATATTATAGTAAGGTTCATCAATCCCAATGCTTATAATATGAGGATCTTGATGAGGGAATTGCACCCCCTTTAAGGAACATAAAATGTGATGGAGTGGCTGACCGGAGATTTCTTTGTTGAATGTTTCAGTGATCCTTCGACGATGTTTGCAATTTCCCTAGCTATGATGATTCTCATCTTTACTTCTTAGCTTGTTTTCCCTAGCAGGGGCATTATTGTTGTGGGATCTTACTTTGAATGAATTGACCCAAGTACCCTATGGGACCAGCCTTTTAATTTCCTCCTTGAGTTAAAAATATGCTTCATTATTGTGATAATGACTTTAATGGAAGTGACAATATTGTTCTTGATTCCTTGTATTTGGTTTCAACAAAAGTGACTGCTTAAGAGTTTTCTTATCCTGAATTGCCATCAGGAAGTTGACGTGTGAATTATTAAGCGATGTATACCACTTATGAGGTTGAGTATAATGTCTCTACGATCAATGGGGCAAATAAGAGTTTCCTATAGTTTAAACTTCTCCCGCTAAAATCATTGATTAGTGCTTACGATATTTTTCTTATGTTTCCCTGACGAAGGCTCAAATTATCTTTTATGCATATTAACAGCTTCATGAGTGATAATTTATGCCTCAACATGATGGATTAGATCAACATATTATCAAATCATATCCGTATAAATATGATAAGAAAGGACTAGGACATAATCCCCCAAGGAGTGCCATTATCTAACGGCTTGATCCAGGCTTGCATTCACTCGGATTGAATCAATTTTGTTCTCATTGAGTTTGCCTTATCAAGCCGGTCAATTTGACTATAAGTTTACTAAAATCGGAATTTTGGATGATATTTAACTGGAATTGGAATATTTTCTTGCTAAAAAATACCTCGAAATTCATGTCAAATGCCTCAGATTTACATCAATTATTAAACTTAGTTGATGACGCGTCAATAATATATGTGTGTGTGTGTTTTAAAATAAATTTTCCTAAGAAAATTATGAAGGAAAATAAATTTTTTTTTTTTTATTTTAACTGTGATACTTTACAATAACCTTTTGTCACTATGGGGCATTCTATGAAGATCAATGGACAGCGTGCAACTACCATTGCATTAGTTACTATATAACACCAATACTAAAAATACGACGCTAAAAATTACTTAATCAAATTTGAATCTTGAGATAATATTCAAATGAGAAGCTTTAAGCTTTATTTTTAAATTTTAATTTCAACAAATTTATACTCAAGACTAAAAACTTCTCGATTGGACGAACCTCTTGATACATTATTTAAATGAACATAAAACTAACACTTAAAATATAATCAATAATTTAGGGATATTAATTAGAGCACCAAATAATTTTTAAATTTTACATGCTTATAATCTAATCATGCTTCTTGAGGAGACGAATCTAACTAGTCTAACATCATCAAAGCATTCAAAAATCCAAAAGATGTATTACAGTCAAGATGGATCACTTTGGGTCATCAATTAGACTACTTTAGAATTTTGAAATAGGCCCACATTTTAACATGAAGTAATGGAGAATGAGTGAGCACAAAGTGTTAAAGAATCCTTGAAAGCTAACTTTCCATCATGGTCGTCGGACCACCACCACTATTAAAGAAATTCATCCGACCACTCTTTTTGGATAACCATCATCCAAGTCATTAGCTGACTATATTCTTCTGATTATCATTGTCACGAAATTATGATAGCCTAACTACTATTGTTTTACTCTGATATCTCAATTATCATCTCCCACTACGGTCTCCTAATCATAATCACTCAGCCAATACCTTCGATTACAGTCACAAGATAATTGTTGCATAATTATGATATCCTGATTACAATCTTCTAAATACAATACATTGATTACAATCATCCAATATAGTAACATAATCACCATAACCCAATTATAATATCCCAACCATTTGATAATAAGTGACTAACCATCGTGTTTGATTAAGGCACACCAGCCTAAAATATTGTAACTGTCATGTCAATCATTGTTGCCCTATTATAAGCTCTCAGTCACCACCATTGACTGATAGGTTTATTATTGTTGCCTGACTATTACCACTTGTTGATCATTGCTCAACTACAATTATCTGATCACTATGATCTCCCAATCACCGCTGCCCAAATATATTAATATTTGTAGATTTTGTTGTATGTTATTGCTTATAAATCAATGTACTATATCGACACACATCATCTCTTTTGAAAGATAATGCACAATGATGTACACAATTACTTATAAGGCTAATGCACGTTATCAACACCAATATCGATGCAACCAACTCTATTACAAATAGTAATAATGTGTGCCATTGCCAATAAAGCTAATGTACTGCATCAATAACAAATCCAACTCTCTATGTTAAAATTAATATTGAGTGTGTACTTCTTAGTCTCAATTATTCTCAACTTGAAGGAGAAAAATAAAATAAATTACAAATAATTTTAAAAAAATAACTCTAATTTATCAACTTATTTTCAATTAAAGGGAAGGGAGGCATTTGTAATGTTTGAAAAAACAAATGTTCAGTTTAATCAGACAAAATGGAATTTTTCAATGTGGGTTTCTCATGTAAAATTTTGTGTATTTCCTATTCAATGTTATTTATGGGTGTTTGCTAAATCTTTTTCTAAAGCTAAATATATTACTCTCTCAGTTTAGTATCATGAATTTTTTAGCACACAATAATTTGATATCTTTTATAAAAAATAACCTTATGTTAGAGTAGCAAAATAATTACTATAACATTGAAAGATTGTTCGAATCAGCATTCCAAGCATAGTTATGATAGGTCAATCTCTTTTACATCCGCTACAATATCAATTCTGAAAAAATTAAATCAAAATTAAAAGGCAACGTTGATTATAATATTTAAAGGATTAGGCATAATTGTAGTTAAAAAAATCTTCTAGTTATTATTTTCTTTTACAACAATCATAAAAAAATAATAATAAAAGAAAAAAATCATATCAACACCCCAGACATAAATTTCATCAGCTAACTTTTTTTATTCAATATTCTTCTATGCATCTATGATAACCTTAATAGAACTATTTCAAGGCTTTCTATAAATATGAGAAATTTCATGAGAAACTTTTGAGCGAACTATAAATTTTATATAAATTATCTAATTTGATTGATATTCAATAAACAATGTCATTGTTATGACCCTAAAAGAGCATTAACATCTAAATACACACTAATTTTAATTTTAATTTTAGATACAAATGATATTCACCTCATCAAAATATAGATATAATAAAACTCAAAAGGATTATATTTTATCACCTTAACATAATTTAACATCATCAAATAACGTTCTAAATAATAACATCTTATAGGAGAAAAATGCTTGATGAATTTATTATACTAACTTTTTTTGCATAAGTTAATATCAACCAGTAATACCTCCATCAATAATTTTGGATAGGAAAAAAATTTGGTAAAATTTTCTCATTTTCTCTAACCTAGGTTAATATCATCAAATAATAATCTAACAATTATTCTTAAACATGTCAAAAATTTTTATTGAATTCTTGCAACCACTTCAATACAGATATACTTCTTCGAGTAATACAGACAAAAAAATCTCAAATATGTCAAAAAAAATTTAATAAATTTCCCTAAACCTCTTGTATATATGTTAACATCATTGAAAAGTATTTACAAATAATCTCAAATAAATCAAATATTTTAGTAGATCCCTCTCAACATCTTTCACAAAGGTTAATTTTTGGATGACAATCCATAATGATAACTTATAGAACATAAAAAATTTTCAAGCAAATTGTTTAGGACCTTAACTCTGATTAGAAGCCTAATTAAAATTTTATCATCGTCTACTTAAAACTTCAATAATAACTACTCACAAAATATAAAGGAGGAAACTTCCATGGGCCAAATAAGAGAAGATTCTTACTTCATATTCACAAGATAGAAATATGTAATATAATTATTATGATTATAGATATTATCATTTTTTATTATTATCAATAAGAATCATCTTGATTAACTTGCTCTATATATCATCTTTAACGTTTGGGAAATAATGTTCAAAAGCTTGTTTGGGAGAATATTTGTATGGGAAAATGATTAGAAATAAATTATCACTTTAAATCTTATAAGTTAATGAAATTTTATAAGAAAAAATTAATTTTTTCAAAGAAGCTACGAAATATATTATTCTTCAGAATATTTCGGTTATATCCGCTCCACCTTAATTCAATTAATGATAAGTCGAGGATAACCTAATGTCTTCTACAATCTTTTGATTTCATTTTAGCTTTAGCATCGAGATATGTGAACTCTTAAACTTGAGAATTTCTAGTTCCAACTTTAACTGATGGATAAAATCATCTAGCCACTTCATGATATAGCATATAGGTACAAGCACTAACTCAATCTAGCATATTAAGTAGTGAGTTATCAAAGTTCTCTTGTCTCTATTACATTATTCCTAGCAAAAATTTAAAAGGATATTCAATCAAACATTAAGCTTTTTATACAATACCTAAAATATAAACATATATCTGATGTATTAGATTATAATATAAGAAATTATTTGATAATATAGACTATTGAATTCTCTTTTCAACACCATCAAGCACGATGAAAATTATATTCATTTGATGCTTCAATGAAATTTTTTAATCATCACAATACAATATGGGAATCATTGCCAACAACAACTCAAATATTTTATAACTAAAATTACTTTCAGAAAAATTAAAAATTTCTTATGAGGAAGAATCTACACTTCAATGGGAGCTTTTACAAGGAAGTTTGACTCATTTTGATAAAGACGTAAGTTGTAATAAATTCTCGAGTCCTTCAATCTATAAATGATAGGTTTTATAAAGTTATTCATGAATTTTTTATCCTAATAGACAACAATATTTTGACATAAGATAGCACAATCTTCAACTTTTTGAAACAAAGAATAATCAAAACAACATATTTAACGCTAAATGGATATGATTTAACCATGAAGATATTTGGAAATCAGTATTATTCCCAAAATTAAAATAACAAAGATTTACAATGAAAATATTTGGAAAAACAAAGTGATGTATAAGTTCAACCAAAAAAAACTAAAATTTTAATAAGAACTGCAGATATAAGCACAAAAAAAAGCTACAATACAGAACAATTCTTTAGTTATTTTGGTGGGACTTGGTTCATTGTCATCTTCATATTATTGCACCAATGATATGTTGCTGCATTAACCATTATCTCTTGTACAAGTTGCGCCAATTTTTTAGTACAATTACATTTCTCGAAGAAAACCTCATCCTAGAGACTAGAAATCTTGACCAACTCCATATATTATTTGTCGATAATTAACACATTTTGAAGGAAAAGTTAGAGCCCTAACATAGGGATTACAAATCTTGATTGATTTTGAATCCGTTATGTGCGAAGAGATTAGTTGCACCATTTTATGAAAATATTGCAATCTTGCCATAAGAAATAGAAATCATAATGCCTTCAATGATTAAACACTTACCATATAGTTTTTCAATCTATGGGAAGCTAATATAAATTTTTCTCTTTTTAAAAAGATAAAAAAAGGTAAAAATTAATTAGAAAATTTTTAGATCAAGAACCCTCGCTAATTTTGCTCATTATGGACCCTCCAAACAACACTAAACATGGAAAAAAACTTGAAACAATGCCCCTAAAGAGTTGTGAGCATGCTATCACATGCATTTGTGCCTTTCCTTCTTCCCAAATAGTCCATTTTTGGCATTTTTTAAGGATTCTTGAATCAAGACAAAGACAAAGAGAAGAAACTTAGAATCAGCTTCCTTAGAAAAAGAAGAAGGGTTGCGGCACACTTATTTGAAATATCGTCACATACAAAACTGAAAAAAAATAAAGGAAAGTAATAAAGGCTCACTAATTAACGTCCATAAAAATAGCTAAAAGAAATCAAAACTTTAAAATAATATTTAAAGAAAATAAAACTGATTCCTCGAATTAAGGACTAATTTAAATCTAACCAAACTTGGAAACTTGTAAGCAGTCCTAAGCAAATATTCCAACACTCCTCCTTGCTTTAGGAGCTGCGAACACCAAGTTTCTGCTTTAGAAACTCAAACTTGCTGATTGGAAGTGACTTTGTAAACAAATCTGCCAACCGATCTTCTGATTTGAAGTCAACCAGAGTCACAAATTCTTCTTTCTGCACTTCTCTTAGAAAAAACAATTTGATGTTGAAATGCTCATTAATCTTGTTGTACCAAGCTCTTGAAGCTTGTTTCAACCCATAAAGAACCTTCTTTGCATAATTCCCTATCATCTTTTTCACTGAACCTTCAATTTTTCGATTGATGATAGCTGGCTCGATCAAAGCATGCCTTTCTGTTAGTTTTTTAACAAGCTTCATTGTGTCCTCTTCCTTCTCCTCTAAGCATGGGGCATCAACGGATAACTTAAAGTCTTTGCCAATAGGTTTTGTCCTAACCTTGGCTGACTTGTGTATCAGTAAGTGGATGGCAGCATCATTGTTCTTGCAGATGTCACTGACTAACTGGTAATCCTCAAGCTCCTCCTGCATTGGATTGAGTGAAAAACTATTTCCTGCCATCTTAACTTCGAACATCTTTTTTCCTGTATCATCCTCTTTCACACAGGCCTTCTCCATGAACAACACTTTGAATCCCTTCTCTATTAATTGACCAACACTGAGCAAATTTAGTTCAATATCTGGTACATAGAGAACATCGGTGACCAACTTAGTTCCTGAACAGCTTGAAATGGCTACAGTGCCCTTTCCTTTGACTGCAATATATTCACCATTCCCAATTCTGACCTTCTTGGACTTGGTGCTCTTCAATTCCTTGAACAACTCCTTGTTATGTGTCATATAATTAATACAGCCACTATCAATGAGCCAATTTTCACTTGTTTCATAATTAGTGAAACAAGTTGCAACAAAAAGATAATCTTCTTCTTCTTGATCTGCCACTTGTGCTTCATGTTCTTGCTGTTGATTTTCATTCTTGCAAATGACAGCTTCACGTCCCATTTGATTACACTTGTTGCACTTTGCATATGGTCTTCTCCAGCATCTGAAAGGAGGATGACCTTTCTTGCCACAATGCTGACATGGAGGAAAATCTTTCTTTACTCCAACTTTGTTTCTGTTCCCAGATGTAGAACTTTGTCCATTTGTGGCTTGAGACTTCTTGTTCTTGAATCTCTAATTCTTTTCATCTTCTTGATGCTTAACTTGTAAGGCTCCTTCAACGACTCCTTCTTCCCTCATTGCACACATTTGCTCTTGTGCTTGCAAGGCACTCAAGAGTTCTGACAAAGTAATCTTTGTCAGATCCTTTGTGTTTGCTAAGGTGGTGATGGTAGCCTCAAATCTTTCAGGCACTGCTATAAGGATTTTCTGAACAATCCTTGAATCTTCCAATGAAGAACCCAATAATTTGACACGATATGCTATGTTGAGTAGCCTGTCAAAGTACTCCTTTATGTTTTTTGTTTCCTTCATCTTTTGCAGCTCAAAATCACGAACTAAGTTCAGCACCTGCATCCATCGAATTTTTTCATCTCTTTCATACTCAGTTTTGAGATAATCCCATATCTCTTTTGTCGTTTTCAACGACATGATACGAGTGAAGATCATGGAAGAAACTGCAACAAACAGGCAAGCTTTTGCCTTAGACTTCTTTATCTTCTTCTCCTTTTGTAATTTAATTTGTGGTAAGGTGGGATCGTCAGGGAGAAGAGGAATATCAGTCTTCTTCCACTGCTTCCCAGAGCTCCAACGCTTCCAGATGAGTCTCCATGCGTGCTGCCCAAATCCGGTAGTTGTCACCATCAAATACCGGTGGAACAATCGACGAAAAACTAGTGCCGATCTCCATAACAAGCGAACACACACACAAACCCCTTAAGAAGTGAGCTCTAATAGCAATTGAAGGATTCTTGAATCAAGACAAAGATAAAGAGAAGAAACTTAGAATCAGCTTCCTTAGAAAAAAATAAGAAAGGTTGCGGCACACTTATTTGAAATACCGCCACATACAAAACAAAAAAAAAAATAAAGGAAAGTAATAAAGGCTCCATAATTAACGTCCATAAAAATAGCTAAAAGAAATCAAAACTTTAAAATAAGATTTAAAGAAAATAAAACTGATTCCTAGAATTAAGGACTAATTTAAATCCAGCCAAACTTGGAAACTTGTAAGTAGTCCTAAGCAAATATTCCAATATTTTTAAGTCCTCGATATCATTTTTAATATTTACGACTAAGTTTTAGCGTATTTTAAATCTTAATAAACACCTTATAATAAATTTTGAATAAGTTTAAAATATTTAGAGTAAATCGTAGGGCAACTTTAGCGCCAATCAAAGCAGTAATTTTCATAAAGACTTAATATACTATCAAAGTGACTTTACCTTATTCATAACCCTGAGTGGAGGTGGAGGTCTATCTTGACGTCTAGAAAGTGTGTGCCCCAAAATTTTAATTACATAGTAATAATTTATAAGCCAATTTATTTTTTGATGACACAAACTTTTATGATTGAAAATATGAGGCAGTTGACATGTTTATGAAGAATTCACTTGATTAAGCAAAATTTTCATTGATAGTTCGATTTAAAAAATTAATAGATGAACAAACATCTTGATGAAAAACACCTCAATACTTAAATTGATTTTATGTGACTCCAAATGAACCGCAATCAATCAATTAAAATATACTTAAAGACTTTGGTATATTAATTAGATGATCAATTTATCTCTAAATTTTACTTGCTTAATCAAATCAAATATCTCAACACATGACAAATCTTATAAGCTAAAGAGAGTATAGCTTTAATTTTATTAAGACACTCAAATATTTAAAAAGGTCATCGAATCGAAGGACATTACTCTTGCTTGTCTACGTGCACGCGGACACAATTTCTACATTAAGTGGGAGAAATGGGTACAAAAAGGAGACTGCATAAATGTTTAGCAAAACTTAAAGCTCTGTCTATCCACCACTGCTGGCAAACAATAATTCCTTAACCATTGAAATCAAGTCATCAATGGCAGATCCTAACCATTGTCAAATTGACACTACTGTTCCACCAGCAAAATCATCACTATTGGACCATTCTCATTGCATTTTCATTGTCTTATTATGTGAATGCTCACCGCCATTGGAGCCCCGTCATCCAAACACTATTATTCGACACCGATAATAGGCCGCTGTCACCTAATCACCATCATCAAAATTGCCGCCACCGAAGCATCATCATCGAACCACCATCAACATCAGATTTCTATAGTCTCACAATTATTATTGTATAACCACCACCAAATCACAATCATTTGTCACCATTTAACCTCCATTAACTAACCATTACTACCTAATCACCATTATTAAATATTACCTCCCAACCATAGCCGTCAAAATGTTGATCATCGCTATCATAAATATTCAAGGATTTGTTAAATTTAGATTTTCAGCTTTGTAAAAAAAATTATTATAACAGAATATATTTCAAAGCACCTCTATTTCTTTTAAGAAAAGTATAATTTTAATTATCTCTATATTAAAGATTTCTCGAAATAGATCCAAAGGTACTGAAATTCGCTAACTAATATTATTGTAACGGTAAATGGACAGATTTACATTTGATTTTCATATAATTTTTTTATTAATTAAACAAATATTACTTGCATTTTATATTTACCTTCCATGGAATATTCCAATCGCAAACACGACAAAATGGCTTACAATTAACACATTCAAGTTAAGTTTTTCATGCTTCTATCAAACTTTATAACCACCAAAATAAAAAACCATCTACATATCAAAAACAGAACTTAAAAAGTAAAGCTATAGTGTAACAGCCACCTTACAGAATTACTGGAACCCCAAACAAAGATTGACTAATACCTGATAACTCACTCCTCTCCCTTGAAGTCTCAGGCTTAGCATCCCAAGAGTAGCTTGAATTACTATTATGGCACCGCACGCTCGACATCTGCTCGCATTCAGAGCTCGAACAAATTGTCATTGCTTCTTCAATGGAGCCAGCTTCGGATTGCTGAAGGAGATTTCCGCAGAAGAGGCCGGAGCTCGAGCATATTCGACCAACATCGTATCGGCTAATATCAAAGTTAGTCACTACGCTCGTGCCACGAAATTTTATAGCTGCAATGTCATATGCTTCTGCAGCTTCCTCTTGAGTACCTTATTCATGATTGAGAAACATTGGTTAGAACAAGTAATTCACAAAATATGGATAAAGGAAATGGTAAGAAATTCAAATTATGGGATAATTGATCTCAATGGATAGCGTTGATAGCTTGAAGAAACTCACTGAATGTTCCAAGGTATAAGTCTTTGTTGCCAGCAACCCTTCCTATTCTTGCTTGCCATCTTCCATGCTGGTGATGCCTATATATCAGTATGCCAAAAAATTTTAAAACTAAAGAAAAATTTATTTCTACTTATAAGCAATCAAAATGGGCCCTTAATAGCATTAATTGAATCCAAATATTATTAGGTAGATTTGCATAAACACCAAACAATTCTAATGTATTTACATTTCTAGCATTTATACTTTCAAATTTACACTTATAGCTTTTTGGTGTAAGAAATTTACGCATGACAACACATATTTCACTTTAAAAAAAGTTAATAATGACAGTATTTTGTACAAGAACTTAAAAACTTGAGGGTTGTTGTGTGTAAATATGAATGTTTAAGTTGGTAGATATATAATAACATTTTTCTCAAGGAACCTTGTCACCCCTCTATAGATAGAGGCGCCCCTGGAAAAGCCACTGCTTGTCCTGGAAATAAAATAAAATAAATCAGTTACTGTACAACCTACTGAAATGCAAAGAGGAAACAAATGCTAATCATAAAGAAAACAATAATGTCATGTATTTACTTTTATATATAAATATACACATGCATAATTGCAAACCAAAACACTGCAAACGTTAATTCATTTCATCATTGATCAGTCTACCCAGCAAAGAAAAAAAAAAGAAGAAATGTTATTACAATATAATAAAGTGTGGCAATTGATATTAGTGATGTAATTTTAACATATTTGTGATAAAAACTGATTTTTTAATCACATTATTAAGAAAAAATGGTGGTTAAAGCAGCACAGGACCTATTTGGGATCATATCTTTCGCTGTTTTTATTTCTATTTTTAAAAATATGTTAAGAAAGGAAGAGAGTAGATGTTTTAGACTCAACTTATATTCAGAAAGGCAAAGATAGGCCTATGAAGACTTGTGCTTATTGCATAAAAAATTATCTTAATTTTTAGAATTAAATGAAAATTTGACATTAAATAGGACGCAATAGAGAAAAAGGATTGGGCTTTGTTGTTGTTATTGTTGTTGTTTGTATATTACATATTTACATGTTCATTTACATGCATAGCACGCAATTCTTTTGGATTTACATCTCACACCCAAACTTTCATTTTTAACACATATAACTCAATTCTTTTGTATCACATCAAAAATAGCACTAATTACCGCTTATTTATAGTCAAATCCACATATTCATGTATTAATATATATTAAATCTCAAAATAAATCAAGTGATTTTTCTACAATAAATAATGCACCACCTCCTTAAGTGGGCAACAAACTCCTGCTTTGTCATGTTCTTCATCTCTTCCATCTCTCTTTCATAGGCCCTCAACTTCATACAATTAATAAAAAAAAGAGTCAAAACAAAAGTTAAAATCTACTTTGTAAATAAAAGTTTATTAAAATAGTTAAGGGAAGGAACATAGGAAGTCTTAAAGTGTGAAATAATCATAAGTACTGGAAAATTTATCTGTGTCGTTGGTCCCCAATACTTAAGCGCGGCTAGATCATATGCTCTTGCTGCCTTTTCCTCCTTATCATACCCTCCTAAAGCAAGCATAATCAAATATTATTCACTTAATAAAGTACGTTATTTGTTTGTGGGATTTACATACATACCACCCAATTCTTATGTATTAACATATTCAATACCAACCTTTTTAACTTTTCAAAAGTAAAATACAACTTTTAATGGATAGGTAAGGTGATATATGTAAAAATTGAAGTTTATAAGTGTTAAATATATAAATATTTAGGAACTGAGTGGTATGTATGCAAATCTTCCTATTTTTTAATAATAGCAAGAACTTCAGCTTACCCAAGTAAACTGGCCGATTAATGCGTCGAAGCACAAATAAAATCCAACCAAAAAAGAAAAATCAGAAGAAAGTTAGTAAGCTATTTTGATAAAAATAGGAAGCAGCTGGTTTAAAAAACTGATATAGAAATAGAAGCAGCTAAATTTCAAAATATTTAATCCACCTTGCCTTCCCTTCCTCGTCTGCCCTTCTTTCCTGCAACTATTATCCCATAAATGGGCTTCATATCTTCCAGTCCATCGATGCCTACCATCCCAAATAAATAAACAAAGTGTCAAAAAAAAAATTTCAAATTTCACATAATTATAAATAAAGATGATTTTTTTTCCTAATATCGCACCTTGTGACACCTCTATACCTTGAGGTTCTTTGTCCCAAATTATCCATGGATTTACGAGGAACCGATTTCAAAGCCATCGCGCCATTTTGGTGAATCGAAAGGGCCGCCGAAGGAGATTTCGGCGGAGGATTTTGCCGGAGCCATGATTTGAGCTCTGATATGGAGGTTGAACTATCTATTGAGTTAGTGTTGGATGAGAGGAATACAGTCTTGGTGTTGCGAGCTCGATCAAGGGATCGGCATTGGGGGTGGTGGGGGTAAATCAATGTTTCATTGATGTTTTGATTCTCATTAATGGAGCTCTCTGAATAACCATCCAATAAATTTTCAAGCTTTGGACCAACCATGCCTTGGATGGAATGAGTCCCACATCTCCAATCTAACAATAGAGAAAGGATCAGTAACTGTTATAAATGCGCAAAGAAGTTTAAGGATGTAAGGATTGTATGGATTTATATTATAAACACTAATTGCACTTGTTCTTTTACAGAATAAAATTATTAGTTTCATGTTCATCATTCTCTTTATCCTTTTCACAGCTACCTTTCAAAGTGAAAAGAAAATCATAAAATTAATATATATAATAAAAATCCTCCTTCCTAGTTTAGAGCGCTCAGATTGTCTAGAGAACCTGCTCAATTCAATCAATTGTCACTCGACCCTACAGTCAACCCTCTCTCTACTCAGCTCTCTTCAGTTGACCTTCTTAGCTCTCCAATCAATCAAGAAGAAATGTTACTGAATAAAGTACACATATGATAGATATAAAATATGTTATCTCAAACACATTATCTTCTAAATGTAATCATTACTTATGTATATTTCATAATAAAATGCCCCTAAATAAAGAGGGAAGAGTGGATGCAAAGGGGATGCTTTCCTTCATCTGGGATAGTTAGTAGAAGAATCAATACAACACACACACTCTCTCACACACACACACAGTTTTATGCTCAATTTCTTGGGTATGATTCACGGACAAATCTAGGTTCAACGCTAAGATTCAAATGGTTTAACCAAATTAAACCTACATCCAAATGAAGTAGGTTGGATATAGGGTCTATTTTGGGCAGTTGTAGCTTTTTTAAGAAGCAACTGTGAAGTTGTTGATGAAGAAGCTGATATTTAAAAAACTGCGGCAGCTATTACAATAAATAAATAAATAAAAATTTGACCGCAGCTTTCTGGCAGCCACTGCAGGCAGTCAGGTCTGATGGAAAAATGTCACTTTCAGCTGCAGCTTTTTGAGAACGCAAGCAAAACACAATTTTGTAAAACAGGAAAAACTATGGTGCAACACTACTTCGCCACTATAATGCCGCCCCAAACGCACGCATAATGTACTATTGAGGATTCATACAAGTGTAGATGTCAAACCACATTCACAATCACTTTCGGGTCTAATCCAAAATTTTGAAACTGCTTGACTAGAACCTCAACCTCAATATTAACGAGTTAGAAAGTCTAAAATGAACCCGACTTATATAGCATGTTTAACGTGTGTATGACAGCTATTCAAGTCGAGTTTAGGTCAAATTTGGATTGGTAAGTCAATTTCGATTTGTCGGGTCAACCTAAACCCAACCAAAAAAAAAATAACATGTGTTAGTATTCTCTATCTGTATCCAACCTAGATATTTGTCAGATCAACTCAAAATCAATTTTTTATAATTTGAGTTGACGTGTTGATCAAATTTTGACACCCCTAGAAGTGTACAACATAGCGAGAACATCAAAAACACTAAATAGTAATTCTAAAGCACTAACATTACAATGAGGTATGTGGTGTCTTATGTATGTAGAACATTGGCGTGCATGTGTTGCCTGAAATGTCGTTCATGTATACAGAACTTTCAAACCCTAATCTTAAGAACAATAAAAATTATTGACGCTTAATTTTATTTTATCATTGATCTTAGCATCTCCAAATCCCTCATAGAACCTTTTCACCAAGCACATTCTTCAAACTTCGTTGCAAATGCAGATGCAACTACTCGTGATTAAAATCTAATTTCAAGAACATGTATCCTGTATGACCACTAACACTTTTAATAGCGGCTTGATGCTTCTCAGCACTTGGAAAACTCCTTTCTCTACTACAAAAATCATATATATTTTAGCGCTAGCCCTTCTTCAATAGCTGACCTTAGGACAATCAATAAATTTAAATATAATTTTAATGAATAAGCTATTAGAATAAATTTAATACAAGTTTATTTAATATGTACTATTAATGTATTATTGCTTCTATTTATTATTATAATTAAATATAGATGTTGGTTAACTTGATGTTGTTTCATATAAAATGATTAGGCTTTGTTCATAAAATTATGCAGAATTTTAACATGATACTCAATGACATTTTCTATTGGATTTTATTTTAAAAACTAAAAAGATGTCTGATGGGAGGAGAAAGAATCTATTGGCCTCATTTTACGAATAAAGGGGATGCCTAAAAGTGTGCAAATTATAGAAGAATTGAGTTAATGTGTCATACTTTAAAATCATGGGAGACAGTAATTGAATATAGGTTAGGAAGTGATATTAAAAATTTCGCAAAATCAGTTTGGATTCATGTCGGACAAATGTACTATAGAAGCTATACATTTATTGAGAAGTTAGATGGAAAAGTACAAAGAGAATAAGAAGAATCTACATATTATTGTTATTGATTTAAAAAAAGATTATGATAAAATGTCAATAGAAAAACTTTGGAGAGTTATAAAAAAGAAATGCGTTGATATTGCTTATATGATAGAGTAGTTAAAACTATGTATGTTAGAGTTGTTACTTGTGTTCGAACGCAATGAAGATTCACCAAGTTTTTTTTATTAAAATTTGGTTGGATTACATCAAAGATCAGCATTAGGCCCTTATCTATTTGCTTTATTTATGTATGCTCTTACTGGATATTTACAAGAGGATGTACCTTGGTGTAAGTTTAATGTTGATGATTTCTTTCTTGTGGATAAGACTAGAGAGAGTTCGTCAACTTCAGAATCTAAAGCTTGTGTTTGAGTAGAATTAAAGTTGAACAAATGAAATGTAATTTTAGTAATAGTAGATCTAACAGCGAAGTTATTACAATGGGTGATCAAGAAATTAAAAAAGGTGAAACTATTAATATCTCGGGTCTATTATTCAAAAGGATGGTGCTATAAGTGAAGATGTTATTAGTAGAATTGAAGTTGGATGGTTGAAGTGGAGGAATGCTTCGGGTTTATTGTGCGGTAGAGAAGTACCGCTTAGACTATAAGGAAAATTTTATAAGATGGTGGTGAGGCCTGCAATACTTTATGGCGCAACATGTTGGCCTGTAAAAGAGAAGCATAGAATTAAGTTAAATGATTGTTAGATGAGAATGCTCGGGTGAATGAGTGGTTTTACACTTAGAGACAAAACGTGAAATGAATATAGTTGTAAAAAGGTTGGAGTAGCTCCACTTGCAGACAATATCAGATAGAGTCGTTTTAAGATGGTTCATTCACATTAAACATCGACCATCTAATAACCTTGTAGATATTTTAGATTTGACTTATGCTAAGAAAGATAGATGTAGACCTAAAAAGACTTTGGCAAGTTGTATAAAAAATGATCTTATGTTATAAGAATTATATGAAAATATGACACTCAACGAGTCACAATGAAGAAAAATGATTCAGGTAGCCAGCACACTTAGGGGATAAAGACTAGTTGAGTTGCTTTCAATATCATGATGCAAAGTTAGGTTTCGTCTACACAACTTAGTTTAAATTTCCCCTGGATTGTTGCTTTGTTGAATGTACACTCTAACTGATATTTTATACAATTATGACTAAGAACCGTGACGAATGTATCATTGAAAAGAAATACACAATCATTATCTAATGATTTTATTAGTGGATTGTGACCTAAACCCTCGCCTACATCCTGCCCCTCCCTGTTTCGTCCAAAATCATCGAGGGAGCGACGGCTTATTTCCCATCAAGGGATTGTTTCGCTCCTTCCTCCGCATCTTTTCGTTGGGTTTCTCGTCCTTTGAGAGGCTTCGACCGATACCCTCCATCAGCGAAGGAATGAGTCAGCGAACGAGGAGCGACGGCTGTGGGCGATGGCGTTTCTTGGAGCGACAGCCATTTCTCAGAAGAGCATTACCTGGAGCCTTGTTTGGGAGGCTGTGGGCGATGGCGTTTCTTGGAGCGACAGCCATTTCTCAGAAGAGCATTACCTGGAGCCTTGTTTGGGAGGTTTTGGAGATCTGTTGGGTGCTTCGTCTTCTTTTGGTTTCTTTAATGGCTACAACTAATGGTTTGAATGTCCCTTCTTACAAGGACATTGTTTCCAGTAATGTTCCTGATTTACCTAATATTTTGTTTCCTGCGGCTTTCAAAAATCGGTTTGAAGAGAATGCTCCAAATGAATTGTTTAAAAAAGTTTTGAAAAAGAATGGTAAACATGCCCTAATTTTTCAAAAAGAAGAAACTAATCTTCTCATGGAACCTCTGAAATTTACATTGATGGGTAAATTTGCTTTTGCTCATCCCAGGATAGATATTATTCGTTATGGGCTTATAGAACTACATACCGAACACCGTTTTCTTTGGTATATGGTTCTGAAGCCATATTTTCTTTAGAAATTCAACTTCATTCTCTTAGGATTGCAGTTACGAACAAAATCACTGAAGAGGAAAACGCAAAATTACGTCTTGAAGAACTAGAAAATCCGGAGGGTAAACGACTTCAGGCTCAACAAAATCTGGAATTGTACCAAGCAAAAATGGTACGGGCCCACGACAAATTGGTTTGTCTTAGGACATTTCAAATCGGGGATTTGGTCTTAGTACTCCGAAGACCTATCCTTGCCCACAGAAAAATAGCTAGGAAATTTGAATCAGTGTGGGAGGGCCCTTATGTAATTGAAAAGACTTGTTCAGAAGGATCTTATCAATTGGTTGACTATCAAGGCGACAGAATTTTGCCTCCGATTAATGGGCGTTTCTTGAAGAAACACTATGCAACCTAAAAACAATGACTTGTTTATGAACTGGATAAATAATAAAATTTTTCTTTTGCCTTATTGTGCAAATTTGAATTCGTTCCTTGAAATTCCCTTCTTGCTTATTAATTGTATACTTATGAGCATAATTTTGAAAATGAAATGTAATATGACATATAACCCTGCCACTTATAGGAAAAATGTCTGGCAATAGATTATACTTCAGCTTCAAAAATGATGTCTTTTGCAATGGACCGCCAATATTTCGACAAAGACGCAAGGATCCATTTCAATTCTGATCACCTACAAGTTAAATTGATATACCACGGGTCGTTAATGTACTTGGTTGATCAGGACGAAGTCATGGGAAAAGAGCCTATGATAGAGTTCAAGATTCGTGAGCAATACGATCTTGAGTTTTCAGAAGAAGAATCTGATGATAAAGTCAATGATGAAAAATTGAAATCGGTGGTGACGCAACAATCCAGGAAATTACAGAAACTCCTGCAGCAACTGTTGACAGAGCGACAACAGGGCTCACTCGTACACAAAGACGCAATAGAAATAAACGTCTGAAAAGACAAGAAGAAAAATGACTGCAAAAAAAGAAATATAAGGGAAATAATTTTGATCAGTTTAAATCTTCTGCCCTCAAGGCTTCATTAGAAGAAGCTCATCGTGACCTGGAAATGCTAGGCTCGGAGCCTAAAAGGGAAGATTGGATTGAAGAAACAACTCCCGTTCCATCATCGTATGTACCGGCTCTGGACTTGAAAGTGCCAGAGACAAAAATCAACAGGAAGGACATTTCTAAAGAAGAAATTCGACGAATACGAGCCATCGAATGGCGAGTCTTCGAACAGTTCAAACATATTAAAGGGCGAACGATTAATATCCTTGAGGGAATTAAATTTTTCACCAATATATTTGATAAATACGAGCAGGAGGCCATCATTGATCACGTCATGAAAGTTCGAGATATAGGCCGGGTTGGGCGCCTCAGAAGGAGAACCTACTCTGAGCCAAATAAATGGATACGTGGTAAGGGAATGTTGACGATACAATACGGATGTTGCTATAATTACGTTGTAGATAATGAAGAGAATCCACCAAGAATCTTACGACATGAGCAAGTGGATCCACTCCCTACCGTGATCATACAAATCATCAAATGACTTATTACTTGGGGAGTCATACCAGCAAGTTGCATACCTGACAGTTGTATCATCAATATCTACGCCGAGAGAGACTGCATCCCACCTCACATTGATAGTCATGACTTTGAAAGGCCGTTCTACACGGTGTCTTTAATGAACCGCTACTCTATTCTTTTTGGAAGAAAAATACAAATCCTAGGACCAGGGGAATTTGCAGCGACATTCCGAGCTCTTTTGCCATGAGGATCAGTACTTATGTTAAAAGGAAACGGTGCCAACATGGTAAAACACTGTATACCCAGTGTTAATAGACCTCGCATTTCGATAACTCTGCGTCGAATGCAACCAGATAAATGGCCCATCGGATATCGGGCTATCCCAGAGTTGGAAGGGTTAAAACTTTTTGAGTTACCTTGACCCCGTAAATATCTAAACACCTAAGACATTTATGACAGACAATGTTTTGGAGTGTTAGATGTTTATGGTTGATCTAGTAATATCAAAGGTTATGATAACAACAGAAAGATGACGTGACAGTTTCTAAAAAGAAATATATCGACAGTTTGTAGTATGTGTGTTGTGTGATATATGTACATATACATCTACTGTTGACTTTTGATATGTATCGTTGACTTTTGTTCCCAAGGATATGTATTGTTTGCTTTCGTTTGCAATGTACAGTTTCTATGGAAATAAAGTGAAATGTTTAGAAAAATTCCGCTGTTGTTTGCGATACGTTGGCGGGTCCTAAAATACTTAAAATACATACACCGACAAAATAAAATAAATCTCCATAAATTTTAACATAGATGTTATGTTTGAATCTTTGAAATGAATCCCCAGTGGGTGTCATGAGTTTGTCAATCTCTCTTTAGCTATGTATATAATCTTGAGATAGGATGTAAGTTTTATAGCATTCTTTCTCGAAACCGATATCTGACATTTTTAAGAAAAGTACGACATACTTTTTCCCCAGCTATGGATATAAGACCCCTCTCCTGACACGGAAAAATGACATTCCATTAGTTATAATTCTTAGATAGGATGTAAGTTGCATAGCGTCTCTCCTAGGTCAATATCGGTCAATCCTAGTCAATATTTATCAAATTTGGTCAAAATATTCAATTTTGAACCAAAAAGAATATAAATTGATCAAATAATTATTCCAAAATTATTTTGATTAATTAATTGGCTAATAATATGATTTTTAATATTTTAATTAATTAAATAATTAATTAAAATGAAAATATAATTAAAAGCCATGAAGAAAGACAAAATTTAAAATTAATCAAATAATTAATTTAAAATCATTTTGATTAATTAATTGATTAATAAAATAATTTTGAACATTTTTAATTAATGACATAATTACTTAGAATGAAAATTAAATTAAGAATTGCATAAAAGGAAATTTTAACCCATGACACCAATTATGACACAATAATTAATTTTCAAATTTTTCAAACCCTTTATGATGTCATGAGTGACCTCATATAGGTTAGACAACCCATTTGACCCATCATGACACAAATCAACCTAGGATAAACCATGGTTAACCATGGGTTAAAACTCATCATGAAAAATTTTTGAGATGGCATCCTCTCCTTAAGTTAAAGTATGAATCACCCCTTTCTTAAGGATGAAGTAAATGGTTATGATTAGGGTAATCTTGGTCACCACTTTAGACATCCAATGAGGAAAAGAATTGGCATAGGTTAAGCTTTAACCATGGCCACATAAGAGGGTAATGAAGGTATGCATGAAATGAGTCACCTTGACTTATTTGTCATGCTCTCACCAAATAAGTTCAGAAAGTATGTGGGGAAGGCTCTATTAAAGCTCCATGATCAGCCTTATCCACCTCCAAAATGCTCAAATGAGGGAATTTCAAATTTTAAATAAATTCTAACATAAGGTAACTATGAACTATCCTTACATAGGTTTGAATTTAAAATTGCCAAAATTCCAAAATCCAATCAGTTGAAGGCCACCATCTTATTTAAAACATTAATGGCATAATAGGGAATTTCCCCAACTTATCCTTAGCCATCTTAGCCTCAGCCAAGCCTTGGTCATGGCTATAAATAGGGATCAAACCCAAAGAGAGGAAGAATAAGCCATAGATGCCCAAACTTTGCCCAATTCCTCTGACTCCCAACATCAAAAACTTACTTTAGGACCTAAGCAATATGTCTCAATCGAAATTGGATCGAACCAGCCACCCGATCGAGCCAATTAAGCCTAACCAAGCCAACCTGGGTGCGCCCAAATTGACTCATTTGGTCTTGCACCTATATAGACCCGATTTGAGTCCAAATTGAGTTGGGGAAAGGCTTCCTTAGGACCACAAGAGGCTGCCAAACCAGTTTGATTAAGCTCAAAGTTGCTGTGGCTAAGGTATGAAATTTTCTTTTCAAAAATATTTCAATTTTTTGGTAAATCGTGCACCAAATTAATTCGAGACCTTATGATCACCGTATGGATGTAATCTACATCCTTAGATGATTACATCCTCTTTCCAATCTTTCCTCAAATATTTTATCAGGACTCTTTTCAGAGGTATTGCCTTGGGAAATATCCATAGGAGTATTTATGATACCAGAAGCACCATCTCAAACTTCTTGCTTCTTTGATTTATGTTTTCTTGAATGATCTCCACCCCATAAATTTGCACGATGGCTTTCATCTTTTTGGAAGTTTATTCAGCGTTAAAAAGCAATTTATTATGCTTTATTCGGTTTGTTAAAACAACTGGATCCTCCATTTTTTTATTTCGAACGAGATTTAGATTGTACTTGAGTACCCTGATGATAAATGGAATCATCGTACGCAAGAATTTTCTTTTTCATTGTGGGAGTAACCGCACATCCCATTTTTTCCAATAGTTTAGCTATTGAACATCTATCTTTTCGTGCTAACCTTTTGAATACAATATGTATTGTTTGAATTGAAGGAAAGTTTTCTTTTTTTAAAGACTAATACATACCTTCGTTATATTCAATAAGCACGGGATAAAATTCATTTTCTCCCCAAGGATGTATATTTTCTTCATATCCATTGAGGGGTAAATTTCTCAATTTCATTTTCATTCTGATTCTTATTCTTCTTTTGAGTAAAAGTTGCAGGAATAGCTTTAGAACTGGACCTAAACTCATATATTGATATTAAATCATCATCATCTTGCTCCTCTACGTAGATTCCTTTCCCTTTTCTATCGACTTCCTCAAAGTTACATCATTCCGTAGGAAGTTCTTGGGGTAAAAGTAAAGAATCTTCGTAAGGATTTTCATAAAGATTCGGATAATACGGAAAAGGTTCCATTATCACGGGAGGATTATTCCAATTATATTCAGCTTCATCATCAAATACTCTGAATTCGCCTTGTGGGAAGTAAGCAACTTCATTATATGGTGAATTTAAATCTTAATAATAAGAAAAGTCCGAAGTAAGAGAATCCATCGTAATTTTCTGTCAAAAATCTAGAGGAACTTTGTGTCAAAACTTGCTTATGAACTGAAATTATTATTTCATTGAAAACAAAGCTTAGAAAGGATGATATTGTCAAAATAAGATTTTGAAAATAAATATTTCAACAAAAGATGAAGAGAAGGAATCCTTAAAAGATTTAATCTCCAGTAGAGTCGCCAATCTCTTGTCGGCGATAAAAACTCGTCGTTCCTATCGTCGCCAATTCAGGGTTTTTATGTCAAATATCAAGGAATCGCCAGTCTAATTATCCTAATCTTTTAATCCTTTGTATCAAAGGTAAAATGAAGGAAAGTAGACAATCAAGGGAAGGTAAAGTGATATATTTATAGGGAGAACTCTAGAATATTCTTATCCTATTAGGAAAATCGCAAGTTTGATAACTAGAGATTTTTCTAGGTGTTAACCTATTCTGAGTTCTTTTAATTGCCCCCAAAGAAGCCCTGAAGAGCAAGAAAAGACACAAGTGGGAACAAGCAATGGATGAGAAAATGGCTTCTCTGATGAAGAATAAAACATGGGAACTTGTGGATCGACCAACGAACAAACGCATAATTGGTTGCAAGTAGAGCTTTAAAAGGAAGGAAGACACGCCATGTCTTGAGAGGATCAGGTACAAAGACAAACTCGTTGCAAAGGGATTCACACATGTTGAATGAATTGACTTCAACGAAATCTTCTCACCCGTGGTGAAGCACTGCTCCATTAGAATAGTCTTAGCATTAGCGGTTCAATTCAATTTGGAATTAGAGTAGCTAGATGTTAAGATTGCATTCCTGCATGGAGAGCTCGAAGAAACCATCTAAATGGATCAGCCAGATGGGTACAGAACACCTGAGACAAAGGACAAAGTTGCTTACTGAAGAAGGTTTTGTATGGATTGAAACAAAGCTCAAGACAATGGTACAAACGATTTGATGAGTTCATGCTAAAGATCGGTTTTGTCAGAAACAGCTACGACAGCTGTGCAAGACGGTGAAATTAGTACGTACCGACTCCTTTATGTGGATGATATGTTAGTAGCTAGCAGAAGCAAGGAGAAAGCTCAGAAGATCAAAGGTATGCTCAATTCAGAATTTGACATGAAGGACTTAGGGCCTGCTACAAAGATCCTATGGATGGAAATTACTAGAGACAGGAAAAAGGACAGCTTATTCTTGTCTCAAAAGTCATATATTCAGAAGGTTCTAGCAAGGTTCAATATGCACGAGGCCAAGCAGGTTGTAACACCTATTGGCCAACACTTCAGACTGTCGAACTCCCAAGCACCGGAGATTGAATAAGAGAAAGGATACATGGAGGGTGTCCCCTATGCCAGTGGGGTTAGTAGCATCATGTATGGTATGGTTTGCAACAAACCAGATTTAGCCTATGCAGTCACTATTGTAAGCAGGTTCATGGCAAACCCAGGACAGGTTCATTGGGAAGCACTAAAATGGATCCTGAGATACTTAAGAGGGACTACATATCTGGGGCTACTCTTTAAAAGGCAGGAAGACAATGAAGAAAAGGTAGTTGGTTACGTGGATTCTGATTATACATGAAGCATTGACACCAGGAAGTCACTAACTGGATTCATTTTCACCATCTTCGGTACTGCAGTCAGGTGGAAGTTTAATCTTCAATCCGTTGTGGCTCTCTTAACAACAGAGGCTGAATACATCTCTGTACTGAAGCAATCAGGAAAGCTATGTGAGTAAAGGGCATGGTTAAGGAGTTTGGGATACATCAGAAGGTGATAACTGTGTTTTGCGATAACCAAAGCACCATTCACCTTACCAGAAATTAGGTCTTTCACGAAAGGTCGAAGCATATAAATATAAAGCTTCATTTTGTGAGGGATGTCGTCACCAAGGGTTCAATAGTAGTGGAGAAGATACCTATTGAAGCAAATCCAGCTTATATGCTCACTAAGGTGCTACCGACAGCTAAGTTCAAACATTGTCTGGACTTAGTAAATTTTATGAAGGGCTGAGGGCTCCCTCAAGGGCCAGGTGGAAGGAATCTTTACTTCGAAGCTTCTCAATTGAGGGCCAAGGTGGAGAATTATTATTTTAACCCCCAGCTATTGAACTAAGGTAAAAGGGCACTTTTGAAATTAAGTCGGTTGAGATGTGAGGCTACCTACCATATCTCACCTACAGCTTATCTACCTCCCACCTACCACTCCTTGCTTTGTATAAATAGAGAGCGTGTGTGGCTTAGGAGAGCAAGGAAAGAGGTCTTAAGCTACCACAAAGGAAGAGAGAATAGCTAAAGAGCTTGAGAGGAGGAGAGCATCTTGAGGCCTATGAATGAGGTGTCGCTTGAGAGGGAGGCTACAGAAGGAAGATGAGGGCTCGTCTCTATGTATAAGCTATGTATTCTCCATTTCTTTTGCCTTAGTGAACTATTTGATTGATTCCCTCCCATGGACGTAGATCCAGTTGGATCGAACCATGTAAACGATCTGTGTTTGCGTGTGTTCTTTGCGTTTCATTTCTATACCAGGAAGTACATATCTCACAACACTAGTCCTCCCTCCAATGAGGACAATATCATCGAACACCTTCTAAAAACCTAATTACTTCTAATGGTAACATTCAATACCACCATCAACCAATATTGACGACATCCATTGCCTAGTCGGTGTTGTATAGTCAAATTTCACCCAATCAAACTCAAGCTCAAAGATGAATAGGACATTAAGTTGTATTGTCAATTTCCCATGCCTTGCTGTCCTGTTAAGCTGACAAGTTGATAGATATAAACAATCAAGTAATAACTGCTAGTGCAAGTTTATCAATTAATCCTATTGCAATCAGCTCACCTATTCATCAAAGGGACTAGATGAACCTCGCTGCTAAGAAATCAGCTTAGTTGAGAAGAGTAGGGTGTGCAATATTTGGTTTTATCCAGAAAATCAAATAGAACAAAACTAATTTAATAATTTGGTTTGGTTTGAATTAAAAATTTGTATTTCAGTTTTTAAAAAGGCAATATTTAATTTTTCGATTCTCAATTAGTTTTTAATAAAATTTTAACCGAACCAACCAAGAACTGAAATTTACTCTGCGATATTTTAAGGCAACCTAAGAACAATGTTTGCTTGGTTCGGTTTTTTTAACGAACGAAGAGATTTTGCGATCATGTTTCTTTATTTTTTATATAGCCCATATATATATATATATATATATATATATATATATATATATATATATATATATATATTCTTTCTTTTGTGTAGAGTTGTATTGTGGAGAGGGAACCCCAAGAATGCTTTTGGATGGGGATTGAATTTCCCTCCCTCATTTTGTAACTTTGATTTATATTAACACGTAGGGACCCACGAGCAGCTCTTTCAACTAATAAAAATACATTTATATAAAATTGAACCGTTCAAACCGAATTAACTTTGTTCTTACTGGCTCAGTTTTGTCAAAATTTTATTTGATCTGGTAGTTCGATTTATTGGTTTCAGTTCAAAACAGTTTGCCAGATTTTAAAATTCATCTATCCGAACCAACCAAATGCATGCCCTTAGAGGAGTAACTCAACCTAAAACAAAATTTCACGGAATCAGATTATCACGCAGGCAGAGTAGACTAACAATCAATAGGCTCACCGATCAAACATAAATCAATAGGCGAAAAAAACCCAAAGAAAAAGTTGCTGCCTACGACTCCAAAAATGAACCGTAGGAACAGTAAAGATACTGCTAAAATTGTCTTATTCGGGAGATAATCAATTATTCTACCTTGGTCAGAATAAATGTTCATATCCATAACTATGGTTTACTAAATTATAACCAACATGCAACATCAAAAAAAGAGTAATTAGTCTAATTAGAACCCCCATATCTAAACAAAATCCTCAAAAAAGGATAAAAAGACTTTCAAAAATTTAAAATGTGACTGCAAAAAAGAATCTTTATCAACCCAAGCTTTCTACTAATTTCCAATAATGTACGCTATGGTACTAAAACATCAATTAATATTCTAAACATGAACACACCACTCTAATTACAAACAGAGAACTTAACACCATGCAATATTAAAACTTATAAAACATACATATTTATCAAATTACCTTTCTCCAAAAGAGTACAAACAGATCCATCAGAAAGCAGAGGAAGCGCAAAAAGTTGAGCTTCTCCTTCACATCCTCCACGACTAAGCTGATCATTAGCAAAGCCAGAACAAGAGAGAGAGAAGCCCAGCCAGCTCTCTTGTTCCATTGAGCCCTCAGATGAGAATAGGAAGCTGATGACTGTTATCTTCTTACAAGTAAATAAAGCTTAAACTCTCCATCTTGAGCACAGATACCGAAGCTACGATGACGCAAAGGCATCATGGCTGTCCTTTTGCCACTGCGGCTTATACGTATGTGAAGGCAGCAGGGGGGCGAAGACGAAGAATAGTTCAGCTCCTCAGTCTCCCTCCTCTAATTCTCTCTTGGACTTTGTGCCGGAAGGTACGTAATGCATGAGAAATATGGGCGTTTCTTGTGGAGCGTGCACTCAAAGCTCCCCTTCTAAATGACGCGCGGAGCCCACTTGTCAGCAAGAAGGTGTCATCTTGTAAGGTCCTTTATCGCCTGGCTCTCTTCGATATTTTCCTTACACCCGCCTGAATCTGAACGATGGCGTGGCTCCGATTTAGGGGAGGAGTGAGAGGTGAGGAAATGGGGGCCGGCGAGAGAAGACAAAAGAGTTTAATCTCAAAGTCTGTGCCATCGTTATCCCCTATTTGTAAATTTCCCTTACGGCAATATGCTCTTCGTCCGTTGGGTCTCACGATGGCTTCGCGGTTTAACGATGAAAATTACATGCATAGCAATCAATTCCACCGAGACAGGAAGTTTCATTTTTACGAAGAAATATTACAAGAGGACTCCGCACGTCCAATCAGGTGAAGTCACTTGTATTCTTCGTCAGGTCAGCAGCCGGTAAAAAAAAATGTATCTCTCCTTTAATTCGCGCCGAGACCCGGCTCCCTTATTCAAACGTTTCGTTTTCAAAAATACGAAACGTTTCGTATTCAAAAAAATGAAAATGTTTCGTATTTTGGGTAACGTCAATCCCCTTCAATAAAGCTATTCTTCATATCAAAATCATCGGCGGTTTCTTCCAATATCCGGCGCGGTGAACCCTACTTCCTTCATCGGCGATAGCTTACTTCCTTCCTCGGCAAAACCCTAGCTTTGTCCGGCACGCAAGAGAGACTATAATGGCGTCCACTCGCTCGGTTAAATCAAGGTATGATAGTACATTTCATTTTATATTGAAATTAGGTTTTCATCTCTCCAAAAAATCCCCAAGGCAAATGTTTCGAAACTAGATTAACAAAAGTCACCTTAAATTTTGAAAACTTAGAGATAAACATCACGAAAATGTGTTATTCTTGTGTTATTTATGTATTATTGATGTGTTATTATTGTGTTAATCGTGTGTTATTCTTGTGTTATTCTTGCATTATTCCTGCATTATTCTTCTGTTACATTAACTGATGTTTATTTCATTGTTATTCATGTTTATTATTGTTGGGTTAAATTAATTGATGAGTTTGCCTGTAATTTGTGTTATTGGTGTGTTATTTCTGTGTTATCTGCATTATTCTTCTGTTACCTTAACTGATGTTTATTTCACTGTTATTCATGTTTATTATTGTTGGGTTAACTTATTTGATGAGTTTACTTGTAATTTGTGTTATTTGTGTGTTATTCCTGTGTTATTCCTGTGTTATTCTCTATCTATTCATGTGTTATTAATTTGTTATAGTTGTTGATGGGTTTGCCTTTTGTTTTTTGTGTTAGTGTTGTGTTATTGCTGTGGTATTTCTTTGATATTGATGTTTTATTATTTTGTTATTGTTTGATTACCTTAGTTGATGTGATTTCCTTATGTTGTTGTGTTATAGGCGTATTATTTCTGTGTAGTTTAAGATCTCATACAATTTTGAATGTTGTTGAATTGCCATTGTTGTGTTAACACAGGAGTAAAACTCAAATAATACAGTAATAACACGTCAATAACATATGTATAACAGAGTTTTGACACACTACTGTTTTGTTATTCTTGTATTACTTATGTGGTAGACTTTCTTCAATTTGAAATTTAGATCATATGGTACTAATTAATGTGCTATTTTATATCTATTTTGCAGGAGTAATACACCAGTAATACATGAATAACACAGAAATAACTCCACTAACACAGTTTTAATGTGTTATTGTTGTATTATTCCTGTATTCTTTAGTATTTGTGTGTTATTCCCGTGTTTTTGTTGTGTAATATTATTTATCCATTATAGCTCCACATGGGTACTGATACTGTTCTATTTTTTCTTCAACTTCCAGGATTATGAGTGCAAGGTCTTTCAACTATAGATGTCGTCCATCTGCAGTGAGGGGTGTACTGAATGAAGTGAGAGATCTCATCTCGGATGAGACAATGATCAATCTTAGGGAGTTGAGGGTGTTCACTTTCTTTGGCATGCCACCGTATCCCCAGGACAATGTCTTGATTTTGCATATTCTAAGATGCTAGGATAACAGGAGGAAGGTCTTCAAAATAGGTGGTAAAGAGTTGAAATTAAATGCTGATCATGTCGCTCTGTTGATTGACATGCCAAACAGAGGACAACCTGTTGCATGGGGGAAAGGTCCACTATACAGCTCCAGTGCAAGACAAATAAAGGACCAAATGACAATTTTTTTTGGAGAAAGAGCTTCCAGTCATCCATTTGAACAGTTGTATTTGAAATTTATACTGACTAACCTATTTTTGCCTACAAGTAATTTCAATGTCCACGCAGACCTTGTTGCTTATACTATTGATGCAGAAGCTTTTCCCTCATATAACTGGTCTACTGCCATATGTGATATGATAATCGACCAAGTCAGCACAGCATACACGAAATTGAGGGAGAACAAATCATTGGGCTACATTAAAGGTTTTGTATTTCTTTTAACGGTATGTAGTTGTGTAATACATTACAACATATTATTATGTAGTTTTAGTTTGATTGTTTTTGCTAATTCTGCATGATTTATTTTGGTGTTTGAAATTCTTAGTTATGGTTTTACGAGCACACGTCCCTAGTTACTCCAACCGCGGCTGATGCTAGACCTCACATTTTGAGTGGCCAACAAATCATGGGCGAAGTGGGCAATAGATTCACGAGGCCTTTAGGATGCTTGATCATGCTTAGGTAACTCATTCATTGAATGAAGTTAATATATTCTGAATGCTGACATGTTCAATTTTACTGTAGGTTAATGATAGCTTTATGGATTTGAGGGACCATGAAATGCAGCTGCTCGCAGATCCAGATCACGGACTACCCAGTCCTGCAAGGCCTCTACCACACCAGGAAATGCCGGCAGGACCATCGTCACCTAGATCATATGCTAAGGGTATAGCTGTCTCAAGTGAGATAACCCCAGTACCTGGACATACTACCGGGAGTGTTAGTTATGAAGCTTTGTATGACATTGTGGTTAGAACAGATGAAAAGATGGATACTGTGGTGGATACATTGGCCACCCTAACAGCAGTGACACAGAAGTTAGTTGAAAGAAGTACCGAGAAGGTGGTCGAAAATGAGAAGTCCAGTATTAGTGGAATGAAGAGGACATTCGACACACCAGAAACTTATTACCAATTTAAACGGCGACCCAGGCTTGTACATACAGAGAATCCTGCACAGATAGATGATCCCTTACAGACTGCTGTTGTTGTAGATACAGAGGCACCTGTTGATACTGTACATACGGATGATATTGTACATATGGAGGACCCCGTGCACACTGTTGATCCTGTACATACAGAGGCACCTGTTGATACTGTTGATCCCTTGCACATAAATGATATTGAGCAGGCCCAAGAGGCCGAAGAAACAATAAGAGATGAGCACGACGAAGATGTTGGGGATAAGACAATCCATGAAGACCCTGCTGAAGTAGAAAGAGCAATAAAGGGTGTTCTAGATTCTCTATCTCTTTCGGTGAGCATGACATATTGCTATACAATTCTATTATGTTCCCTCATAGTTATCACATATTGTTATTTTTATTTGCAGAGTCGTCCGGTCACATCCGATGTAAATATTGATGGTACAGAGGGTGATGCCCAAGAGGCCCATTTTGCAGCTGAAGAAGCATTGGGTGTAGCTGAAGAAGCATTGGGTGGAGACACTTGTACAGTCCGCAAAAGTCAACTGGCATCAGCATATGAGTTGGCAGGATGAGATGGAACGATTCAGAGCAGAATTTGCATGTGACATTTGTGTACTGTCAACTAATTGATTTTTGAACACTGTTTATGCTTTTTATTTATATGTTAATAATGTTATCCGTTCTTGTTGTTGGTATTGAATTGATATATATAGGGAAGGTAGCATATACATATAAGTTACAAGAAGGGGTATGTAAACCTTCCAATACAACGAATAACACCGAGTAAATATATCAGAATTGAGGTGTAAGTCAAGCATTCCAATACAAAGAAAAAGGTGAATAGAAAAAATTATAACACCATATAACACCAGGTTTTATAAATATTATTTTAAATATTATAACACCAATTAACGCAAGATAACCCCTTCCAATACAAAGAATAACACCGAGTAACACGGTGTGTAAACCGCAATAACGCGGGAATAACATCGGATAACACCACGAATAACACTGAATAACACCGTATAACACTGAATAACACCAAACTTCAACCACAACAAGACCAGAATAACACTGATTGACATGTGTTAACTGGAAAAAACAAGTAAATAACACGTTATTACGACGAGAATACTACCTCAGTAATGTGAGGGATATTACCTGAAATAACACCGATTAGTTTCGCAGTAACACAGGAATATTCCATTAAAGCCGCGGAATAACACCGATTTTTTAGCTTAGTAACGCGAGGAAATGGAGAGTAACACAAGAATATTCCTTCATACCGCGGAATAACACTGATTCTTTGGCGCGGTGACGCGATGAAATGGAGAGTAACACGGGAATATTCCTTCATACAGCGGAATAACACCGATTAATTGCGCGGTAACGCGAGAAATTTGAGAGTAACACGAGAGTATTCCTTCAGACCGTATTACGTAGATTTTGTGTTATTGAGGGAATATTTCCGAGTTATTATTGGTGTTATTGACGAGTTATTTTTTGAGGAATTCATGGGAATATTTTCGTTATATTCACGTGTTATTGTTGTATTATTCATATGTTATTTCTGTGTTATTCCCGTATGAATTGTGTTATTAACATGTAATTAATTTTAATTATGTAAATTACGATTAACTATATGTAAGAACAACGTAGATTTTTCGTGTTATTGAGGGAATATCTCTGAGTTATTATTAGTGTTATTCACGAGTTATTTTTTGAGTTATTTACGGGAATATTTTCGTCTTATTCACGTGTTATTGTTGTATTATTCAGGTGTTATTTCTGTGTTATTCTCGTCTGAATTGTGTTATTAACATGTAATTAATTTTAGTTATGTAAATTAAGATTAACTATATGTAAGAACAACGTAGATTTTTCGTGTTATTGAGGGAATATCTAAGAACAACGTAGATTTTTCGTGTTATTGAGGGAATATCTCAGAGTTATTATTAGTGTTATTTACGAGTTATTTTTTGAGTTATTTACGGGAATATTTTTGTATTATTCACGTGTTATTGTTGTATTATTCAAGTGTTATTTCTGTGTTATTCCCGTCATAATTTTGTGTTATTAACATGTTATTAATTTCATCTATGTAAATTAAGAGTAACTATATATAAGAACAACGAAAACATTATTAAGGAATGATAAACTATAACATTATAATTAATGCAAGAACTTCGTCATTTCACATTGACAAACAGTACCACAGAATGATAAATTATCACCATCGTATATGTAGGAATAAAGAAAACAGTTCATTTATCACTCATTTATAGAATCCAACAACATTTCAGTATATGTTCCGCTTAATTGCGCAACATAGTATTCCTGCAATGGGTGAGAAAGACAATATCAATTTAGTAAATCAGCTTAAAACAAACAGTCAAATCAGACTAAATATTATTAACATACTTGGGTCAGACATGCTGTCAAACTTTCATCATCCAGATTAGCAACGTCATGTCTACTTGATGTTGGTTTAGCTCCTGAATGCAATGTTAACGGTTAGTAGTATTCTATATACAAGTAATGAAAGGAATATTAAATCTATAAGAACTTACTTTTAGCTTTCTTATTTTTTTTCCAGTAGCCTTTTAATCTGGATGTAGATATTCCTTTCGGTCTCATATTTGCTGGATCGTTCACACTGCACTCAATATTTCCAAGTTTTTTTTTCTTTGTTGTTTTCTTAACTTGGGGCATTCTCCCTGCTATAACATCATCAAGATCCGAAGATAGTTTTTTAAATGTGTCCCACAAGCATTCCTCGACTTTACCATTTCCTTTCGCTTTATTAAATAGTTGATATGCAAATTTATGAGAGCATGAGAGGAATAGAAGTCCACATGAGGAAACATTATCCAACCTTAAGTCCTTGAGATCTCTACATCCAAATCTGTTATAGATGTCCCTTTTAGCATGCATGGACCACCGCATTAAGAAATACTTTTCCGGAATCAACTTTATTTTGGCTACATTGAGAACAAATAGTGAATGGGAGCACAACAACCCCATCATTTCAAATTTTTTTGTAAGAACATGTCACCTCGCAGTTAGTTTTGTCAACTAAGACGGTACAGGGTTGTCTTGTTCCCTCATCGTCTAGGCTCATCACATTATATTTATTCTCACAACCCACGGCTAATTCAACTGTGAGCCCACATAAGCCATTAAGAGCTCTTGCTCAAACATTGAGTAAAGCTTCAGTGTATAGAATGATGCAGCTTGCCTCAGCACTGGATTGATTTTAACTATGGGCGTTGTGGCGGACTGATCGCATTTGAAATCTTCGTCCTTCTCGCTCCGGCGCCACGATTTCATAATGTTTTCAATTCCAAGAAAGCAATCCGTCAGAGAGCTGGTAGACTTTGCAACACTATGACAGATATTATTGGTGGACTCACTTCTCTAAGTTGATAAGATTCTCATTCCAAATATATCTTTATTATATGTTGTTGACCATTTGTGCCTTATATGGTATATTTCATCTAACGAGACATTGCTTTCTAATTCTCCCACCTTTATCATTAAAGACCAAGTTTCTTCGAACTCCTCTTCTGAATCACACTTACTCATACATTTATAAAACAACCCACGTACACTCTTCATACGAGCTCCACAATGTACTTTTATAGACAGTTTCTTGTAGATGTGCCATTGACATAATCTATGACGCGTCCGTAGGAGGCATTCTGCAATGGCTTTTGCCATCGCTTGATCCTCGGTCGGTGAAAATTTTTCTCAGATGTTTATCTCTCATTATTCTAATGAATGATTTGAATAGCCAACTAAACGATTCAGCGGTCTCATCAGACAAAAATCCAACTCCAAATAGGACGTTCTGCCAATGGTGGTTAACCCCCAAAAAAGGTGCACAGCATAAGTTATGTTTATTTAATTTGTAACTTGTATAAAAAACAGTCACATCACCAAAACAGTCATAATCCAACCTGGATAACCCATCACTCCAGAAAATACTTGTTAACCGACCAGATTCATCTGTTTGGAAATCTCAAGCAAACATGGTATCCCCAGCTTGCCTCTCCGTGAACAATTGTATCAGAGCATTGACATCTCCTTGTTCAATTCTCTCTCTTCTTTCTCTTTGAATGAAATTAAATACATCTCTCTTAGTGCATTCTAAATTCTCTGCACCACCAACCTCTGTGGCAATGAATTGGTATGCATCTCTTGCTTTGATCCCTGATGCTGTCATTGATCTTAACACGTCTGCATTTATCTCATTTATCCTTCTGCTGGAACGGAGAAGATGCTTATCACCATTTTCGGCCAAAGGATGATTGTGATTTTCAATGAATTTCAGCACACTCCAATTGCCTTCGAGATCATTAGCATATCAAACCATATCCTTGCAGCCACTCCTCGTGTCTGATTTTTTGAACTTCAATTTATTCATGTTGGTATGTTCTTTCTTGTACCCAGCTTTTCCGCAAATAAAATATTTGCTCTTTAATTTTCTGGAGTTCGGCCAGTAGCTAGTGTGATCCTTCCGAACAGAGAATCCTATATGATGTGCATACGCAAGATAGCTTTCATATGCTTCTTGCTCATTCTGGACAGAGCTGCTAAGAAACCACTCTTTAATTGGTTCATCGTCATCATGTCTTTGCTCACATGACTGCAAATTTGAAAATAATTAGAAAAAATTTATTCAATACCACAACCTAGCTGGAGTAACACTGGAGTAATACCAAAATAATGCAAGATTAACACTATTGATAAAACCTCAATAACACAATTAGAATAAAGATGGAATAACACAAGCTTGACAGCATTCAAACCACTAAAACAATAAATATTACGCCATAATATCAACGAGAATTGTGCCTACAAATAACTACACTACATATAATGATCACACAATCTAAACTTCATGATAACACCTCAATAACACTGCAATAACACCATGATAACACCTCAATAATACAATTAGAATGAAGGTGGAATAACGCAAGCTTGTTAGCATTGTAACCAGCAAAATAACAAATATTGCACGTACTTTACATGTAGTGATCAGGAAAGCAAAACCTCATGATAAAACCTCAATAACACTGCAATAACATCACGATAACACCTCAATAACACAGTTAGAATAAAAATGAAATACCACAAGATTGTTAGCATTGTAACCTGTAAACCAACAAATATTACACCATAATATCAATATGAAGTGTGCCTACAAATAACTACAGTACATGTTATGATAATCCTAGCAAAACATTATGATAACACCTAAATAACATAGTAATAAGACCTGAATAACATTACTGTACAACACTTAATATGAATACATAAACACCCAATATAACTACATCAGACTAAGCCAACTACTATACCACTCCAGTAACAATACTAAAAGAAAGTCAAAAACACACATAACATCAGAGTAACACCATAAAAACAGTAGAAAGATCAGTTTCTTACGACAATAACACCAGTAAACTACAATGTTAACACCCGAAACAAAATAATGACACCAAGAGCAAACCCTAAACCTTAACCTAACGTAAAAGGAGACTTACTTCTTCTTTAAAGTTCAAGGTGAACGACGGGTTAAGGTTCTCCGTTATTTCAACATCATTCAAGGAAATGTCCATGGAAGCTTTGTTGTTGTAGGCGAAACCCTAGCTGCCTGTATTTCTTCAGCTGTAGGCGAAACTCTAGCTGCATGTATTCCTTCAACTGCAAGCAATAGAACAGTAGGGGAAGAAAATAGCGGGAAGTCCCGCTCGATTTTTAGGTTCCTATTAGCGGGAAGGGAGCCGGGTCTCGGTCGGGCCGGGTCACGCGAATTAAAGGAGAGATGCTTTTTTTTTACCGGCTGCTGACGTGGCTACTGACGTGGCGAAGGATACAGGTGGCGGCACCTGATTGGACTCCGCACGTTCCTCTACGTGCGGAGTCATGATATAATATTTCCTCCATTTTTACACCTATAATACTTTATTTGAATGAAAATATGAATTTAATTCTTAAAAAGTATATTGTAATTATAAAAATTTTGGTATTAGATAGTTAAATGTAAAAATATTTTAGTGTTATATATGTAAAAGTTCTTTTGTAGGATATTTTATATATAAAATCTAGAGCATTTGTTAATTATATATATATATATTTATATATATTTATGTGAGCCAAAAAATTCACGGCGGTAGAAAAATTAATTATTGTGCGTTGCACGAGAATCAACACACACACTCAGGTAAAACAAAACCAGTAATAGCACCAAAAGTTTTTACGTGAAAAACTCGTAAAGGGAAAATCCCACATGGCCTAACTCAATTGGAAAAATTTGATATAGGTTGATGATTACAAGAACCCTTATCCCATAGACAAAAAATAGTTACTAGATTTTCCAGTTATAATGTTGATTGGCGGCTTCCGGTCAGTGATAATCGACTATAGTCGGTGGTCAACGACAGTCGGTGGTGGTTGACTGTGATAGTAGTGCTTGACGGTGGTCAGTGATTGTCAATGATGTTCAACAATGGTCGACGGTGATAGACAAAAATTGGCGGTGATCGACGGTGGTCATTGGATGTCGGCGGTGGTCAGCAGTGGTTGACGACAATAGGTGATGGTGACTGCAGTCAATTGCAATCGACGGTGACAGGGGGTGGTGCTAGACTTCAACTCCTTCTCAAAGCTTGAGTTCCCTCGCAAGCCTTCGTCTCCCCCTCATGAGAGAGGTGGGGCTCTATTTATAGTATTCTGGGTGCAATTAATGCATGAATATGAACCATATTGATCGGATGGTCTTGAGAGCTTCCTTCGATCAGACATCGTTTGATTGACATTTGAGTACCTTAACTATGTCATAATTGAGAAATCATGGACTCGTTGGATTCGTCTTATCAAGACGCTCGATCTGACTATAGGTCTGTCAGATTGGACATTTGTTTCACCTTCTAAATATGTTTGAAAACTTCCAAGAGTGATTTAATGAATTGAATTGATCTTGATTTGACTCAGATTGGACTATCTTTGGTAACATTGGCTTCTTCTTATCGAAACCATAAGTTTGTTGAAATCGAAGTTCAGGATGACTTTTAATCGAGATTTGAATATTTTTATTCAAAAAGTTACCTCAAGACATATGTCATTCCTCGAGATTCTTGTGAGATGATGGAGATTTAGAGTTGTATAAGTTACCCCATTTTGCGTAGCAAGCGAGCAATAACATCTTCTTTCACGTTGTAGCGAAGAAGAAAGTCATCCCCATCTTGCGTAGCACACGAGTAATGAGATCTTCTTTCACATTAGTGACATGAAGAAAGTTATCTTCATCCCTGCCCAGGAGGTGACTCGGGATCTTCTTGCTTGTTGTTGCTGCACATTTCGGTGGAGATGAAGAAATGCTAAAGTTCTCTCGCTCCACTTTGAGGGGATGATTTTCATGCTTCTGTAGCAGTTATATCTATTATAGCTTTTGTAACAGTTCTTGTTGGTTTTTATAGTCTTTTTAATCATTTGATGTGACATTTGTAGATAATTTATTCTTTGTATCTCTTTAATGTTCCTTCTGAGGTTGTTATGGCTTTTCAATCGTATGAATTTCTAAAATTAAAGTTAACATACTTTATAAAATGAAGAATTTTGTACCTTTTGAGGTTTGTACCATCCGAGGTTGTTCCCTCTCGAGCTTATGCCTTATTGGAGCTTGAAATGAACCAGTATATTTTAAGCCACGTAGCCTTTTGAGGCCTTTTATGTACATGTGTCATATGAGGCTTTTAGTCTTTTGAGGCCTTTGATGTACATGTGCTTTCTGAGACTTGTATCATTATGGAGACTTTGATGTATTTTTGTCTTCTAAGACATGTAGCATTTTGAGGTCTTTGAGTGGAGACTGTCAACCACTTACTCTCATAGAGTCTTTCTAGTGATGACCTTGTCCACTACTAGCTTCTCATCGAGACTTGCCTTATGAGATCGTCTTTTAGGCGTATGGTAGCTTCTCCATGAGTCTTGACTCGTGGACTTAACTTCCAGGAGTTCCTTATCTTCTCATTGAGTCTTGTCTCTTGGGCTCGACTTCTAGGAGCATAGTAGCTACTCATCAAGTCTTGCATCTTGGGCTTGACTTCGAGGAGTAGCTTATCTTCCCATCGAGTCTTTCCTCTTGGGCTCGACTTCCAGGAGTACCCTATCTTCTCATTGAGTCTTGTCTCTTGGGCTCGACTTCTAGGAGCATAGTATCTTCTCATCAAGTCTTGCATCTTGGGCTTGACTTCCAGGAGTAGCTTATCTTCCCATCGAGTCTTTCCTCTTGGGCTCAATTTCTGGGGGCATTGTAGATTCTCATCGAGTCTTGCCTCTTGGGCTTGATTTTCAGGAGTATTGTATCTTCGCATCCTGTCTTGTCTCTTGGGCTCAACTTCGAGGGACATGTATGAGGAACTTGTTTACCACTTGCCCTTGACCCACTTTTAAGATGTATGCAATTTATGTTTATAGCAACGGCACCAAAAACTTGATTCCGCTTTAAATATAGATATATGATTTAATGTATAATGTGGATTCTACGCAAGTATACGTATCGTATCAAGTAATACGAGGCTCTAGTGGAGTCCTCAGTTATCGATCCCACGGGAAGTTTTTAATAGATTTGTTATCGACTAAATTTAAAGGAATTACTTACTAATATAGTAAACTGAAATTAAAAGTAACTATCGCAACTAAAGTAAATTAATGCTTGAAATAAGTTGATTTAAATAATTCAAAAAAAAGTAAACTAATGAAGTAATGGTCCACGATCTCGCTGTCAGCGGGCTCGGGCTCGTTGTCGGCGAGATTCGTAAAAATCGACCGTTTTCGCTCTCGTCCGAATATTTTCTGATCTCATCCAATAGGTTCAATTTTTGTGATGATTCTAATAAAAATTTGAGTAGTAAGATTTGTTTTAATAATATAGACTCACTAATATGTAGATATTTAAAAATAAAAGACTAATATGGGTTGCCTCCCATAAAGCGCTTGGTTTAACGTCGTCGGCTCGACCTAATTCGATTAGTGTTCGAGTTGACTAAGCATTAAAACCTCTTTAAAATTTGGTCGTCTATTTTCGAAATATGGTTTTAATCTATGTCCATTTACTTTAATTCTATATCCTGTTTTTGGATCTTCAATTTCTATAGTTCCATATGAAAATATTTGAGTTATGGTGAAAGGTCCTAACCATCGAGATTTCAATTTCCCAGGAAATAATTTCAATCTAGTATTATAAAGCAAAACTTCTTGTCCTGGTTCAAAATTTCTCTGATTAGTTTTCCGATCATGCCATAATTTCATCCTTTCTTTATAAATCCTATCATTATCATATGATTCATTCCTTAATTCTTCTAATTCATTTAATTGCAACACTCTCTTCTCACCAGCTTCTTTCATATTATAATTAAATTCTTTAATCGCCCAATATGCTTTATGTTCTAATTCAACTGGTAAGTGGCAAGTTTTTCCATATATAAGCCTGTAAGGAGTCATTCCAATCGGAGTTTTATAAGCAGTCATGTATGCCCATAATGCAGTGTCTAGTCTTATAGACCAGTCTGATTTATTAGGATTTACAGACTTTTCTAATATACGCTTAATTTCTCGATTAGAAACTTCAACTAATCCACTAGTTTGTGGATGATAAGCAGTTGATATCTTATGCATAATATTATACTTTTCTACTAGTTTGTGAATATGTTTGTCTCTAAAATGAGTTCCTCCGTCACTGATAATCACTCTCGGCATTCCAAATCTAGTAAAAATATTTTTCATTAAAAATTTTGAAACACTTTTAGCATCACACCTAGATAAAACTTGTGCTTCAATCCATTTAGAAACATAATCAACAGCTACTAATATATATGAGTTTCCAAATGACGGAATAAAAGAAATCTAATCCCCAAACATCAAAAATTTCAACTTCTAATATAAAATTCAGAGGCATTTCATTTTTTCTTGACATGTTTCCTACTCTTTGGCATTTATCGCAGGTTTTTATATATCTATATACATCTCTAAATAGAGTTGGCCAGTAGAATTCAGATTGTAGAATTTTATATGCAGTTTTATCTGTCCCAAAATGTTCTCTAAAATCAGAATCATGACATTTTTCAATGATTGGTTCAGTTTCTTCATAAGACACCCATCTTCTAATAATTAGATCATTATATTGCTTATATAAGTATGGTTCATCCCAAAAATATGATTTAGTATCGTGAATGAATTTTTTCTGTTGTTGCAAAGTTAACATAGGTGGTAAAATGTCACTTACAATATAATTTACTATATCAGCATAGCAAGGTATTTTCAACTCATTAATATTATAAAGTTGTTCATCGGAAAATCGTCTAAAATTTCATTATCAATATTCGATAATTCATGATTTTCTAATCTTGATAAATGATCAACAATTTGATTATCAGTTCCCTTTTTGTTAACTATCTCAAAATCAAATTCTTGCATTAATAATATTCATATAATTAATCTTGGTTTAGAATCTTTCTTTTGCATTAAATATTTTATAGCGAGAATGATCGGTATGCACTAATACATTTAGTTCTTATTAGATAATGCTCGAAATTTATTAAAAGCATATAAAACTGCTAACAATTCTCTTTCAAGAATCGCATAATTTATTTCAAGCATCATTTAGAGTTTTACTAGCAGTAGTATATAACTTTGAAAATCTTATCATATCTTCGCTAAGAAGCTGCTCCTATAAGCATAATCACTAGCATCACACATAAGCTCAAATGGTTTCTCCCAGTTAGGTGAAACTATTATAGGTGTTGTAATTAATTTATCTTTTAATAATTCGAAAGCATTCAGGCATTCAGTTGTAAATTCAAATTTCTTGTCCTTTTCAAGAAGTTGGCATAGAGGTTTAGTAACTTTTGAAAAATCTTTAATATAACGCCTGTAAAATGCAGCATGTCCAAGAAAACTTCTTACCCTTTTTACCGTAGTTGGAGGTGGTAATTTAGCTATTACTTGAATTTTTGCAGGGTCTACTTCCATGCCTTTTTCCGAAATTTTATGCCCTAATACAATGCCGCCTGTAACCATAAATTGACATTTCTCCAATTAAGAAATAAATTAGTTTTCTCACATACTTCAAATACTTTTTCAAGATGATTTAAGCATGTGTCAAATGTTGTTCCGAATACAGAGAAATCATCCGTAAATACTTCTATTCCATTATCAATTAATTTACTAAATATAGACATCATACATCTTTGAAATGTTGCAGGTGCATTACATAATCCAAAAGGCATTCTTCGAAAAGCGAAAGTTCCATAAGGACTAGTAAATGTAGTTTTATCTTGATCCTCGAGAGCAATTTGTATTTGATGATAACCGGTATATCCATCTAAGAAACAAAAATACTTATGTCCGACTAATCTATCTAACATCCGGTCTAGAAATGGTAAAGGGAAGTGATCTTTTCTAGTGGTCGTGTTTAATTTTCTATAATCAATACATATTCGCCATCCAAGTAACTTGTCTTATAGGGATAAGATCATTATTTTCATTAGCTTTGATGATTACCCCTCATTTTTTAGGTACACGATGAATTGGGCTTACCCAAGCACTCGTCAGAAATAGGATATATAATACCATTATCTAACCATTTTAAAATTTCTTTCTTGACTACTTCTTTCATTATCGGATTTAATCTCCTTTGTGGATCGACTTTAGGTTTATGTTCATTATCTAAAATAATTCTGTGCATACAGATTGAAGGACTAATTCCTTTAATATCTGCTAAAGTCCAACAAAAAATTTTCTTATATTTTTTTAACGTATCTAAAAGTTTTTGTTCTTGAGATTCATTTAATTCGGATGAAATAATAACTCGGTAGAGTTGAAGAATTACCTAAGTAAGCATATTTTTAAATGATTAGGTAACATTTTTAATTCAAGTTCGGGAGGTTTAATAATTGATGGAACTATATTTTTTTCAGTATTTTCTGTGTTATCCAAAAATTCATATTTCTCTTGAATGTAATCTAATTCTTCATTTATCTCAGATTTTTCAATTAATTCAATATTTTCTTTTTCTAATTTTACTTCATAATATTCTTTAAAATGTTCTTTTTGTAAATGACTAAGTACTTCCATTCGAAAACACTCATCATCTTTTTCTAGTGCAGGATATTTCATAGATTTAGCAATATTAAAAGTTACTTTTTGGTCATTTACTCTCATAGTTAATTCTCCTTTTTGAACATCAGTCATAGCTTTTCCAGTGGCTAAAAATGTTCTTCCTAAAATGATAGGAATTTCTTTATCTTCTTCCATATCTAGAACAATAAAATCTACAGGGAAGATAAATTTATCCACTTTTACTAATACATCTTCAATAACTCCCTTAGGATATGTAACAGAACGATCAACTAACTCGTAGAGTTATCGAAGTAGGTGAAATTTCTCCCAATCCTAATCTCTTGAAAATTGATAGAGGCATTAGATTGATGCTTGCTCCTAAGTCACACAAAGCTTTTCCATAGAATTTTTCTCCAATAAGCACGAGGTATAGTGAAACTACCAAGATCTTTTAATTTTTCGAGAAGTTTTTTCGAATAATAGCACTACGATCTTCACTAAGTGCAACCATTTCATTATCAGTAAATTTTCTTTTTTTATTTAGAATATCTTTCATGAATTTTACATAATTTGGCATCTGTTCTAAAGCTTCTACGAAAGGAATATTTATCGTTAATTTCTTCAAAATTTCAAGGAATTTAGCAAATTGTTTCTCTTTTTTATGTTGAATTAGTAGTTGAGGAAATGGTGGTGGAGGTTTTTCAACAGAAATTTTCATTGGTATTAAAGGATTTTCTAAGTTTGGATCTTGTTGATTCTTTTCCTTTTCAATTTCCACTTCCTCTTTTTGACTTTCAAGTTCTTTCCGAATTCGAGGTTCTAATTCTTTTCCACTTCGTAATTGTATCGCTTTAATTTGTTCATTTCCCTTGTCTTTGGGATTTATTTCCACATTACTAGGAAATGTTCTAGTATTCTATTATTAAGTGCGGTAGCGATATGTCCAAGTTGAGTTTCAATATTTTTGATAGCTTGTCCCTTGATTTTGTAATTGATTTCCTTGTATTTGTAATTGATTTCCTTGATTTTGTAAATGTTGACCCATATTTAATATTAATGCTTCTATAGATAATTTCTTATCTTTAAATTGAGGGTTATTATTATTAAATCCAGGTGGATAATTAAGTTTATAATTAGGATTTCCTTGATTAGATGGATTTCCTAATTGTTGTGTCATATTATTCATCCATGGTTGATTAGTTGTATTATTATTCCAATTAAAATTAGGATGATTTTTCCATCCAGGATTATAATAATTTGCGTAAGGATTATTGGGTCTGTTGTTAATTGCATTAATTGTTTCATATTGAGATTGAGATTCTATAAGTTGTCCAGATGAATTTTCTTCTGATATAGTTGGAGAGTAATTCATTCCAAAATGATCTAATTTTTTAGATACAGCAGCGATTTGTGAAGCTAACATAGATATTGCATCATTTTCATGAATACTAGCTATTTTTTTGGATTCATTCTATCAGCAGACCATTGAAAATTATTTGTTGTCATTTCTTCGATTAGTGCATAGGCTTCATCAAATAGTTTTGACATTAATGATCCTCCAGCAGCAGCATCGATGATTGATCTTAAAGATCCTACTAATTCATTATAAAAAATTTGGATAATTAACCAATCTGGTAACGCATGATGTGGGCATTTCCTAAGAAGTTCTTTAAATCTCTCCCAAGATTCATATATTGACTCTCCATCAAACTGACTAAAAGAAGTTATATCATTTCTAAGCTTAGCAGTTTTAGATGGTGGAAAATATTTGGATAGAAATTTTTGTGATAATTCTCCCCAAGTTTTAATAGATCCAGATGCTAACGAATTTAACCACATTTTAGCCTTATCCCTTAAAGAAAAAGGAAAAAGTCTAAGTCTAATAAAGATCATTAGATACTCCTTCATATTTGAAAGTAGCACATAGTTCTAAAAAACTAGCAAGATGTAAATTAGAATCTTCAGTAGGTGAACCACTAAATTGATTATTTTGTACCATTTGGATAATTGCAGGTTTAAGTTCGAATGAATTAGCAGCTACATCAGAGTTTTGAATAGTTAAATGAATTTCATCTAATGTAGGGTTGGCATAATCTCGTAATGGTCTTGGTTGATTGATATTTTCATTTTCAGGTATATTTGCCATTTGTGTTAAATTTATAATTTCTCATTTTTGTTTTCTAATTCTTGTAATTATACGCTCTAATTCTGAATCATAAGGTATTAAATTTTCGTTTCCAAATTTTCGCATACAATTTTATAAAATAAATTTTAGATTAGTCCGTTACTTTAGTAAATAATTTTTTTACTTCCCCGGCAACGGCGCCAAAAACTTGACCCACTTTTAAGATTTATGCAATTTATGTTTATAGCAACGGCACCAAAAATTTGATTTCGCTTTAAATATAGATATATGATTTAATGTATAATGTGGATTCTACGCAAGTATACGTATCGTATCAAGTAATACAGGGCTCTAGTGGAGTCCTGGTTATCTATCCCACAGGGAAGTTTTTAACAGATTTGTTATCAGCTAAATTTAAAGGAATTACTTACTAATATAGTAAACTGAAATTAAAAGTAACTATCGCAACTAAAATAAACTAATGCTTGAAATAAGTTGATTTAAATAATTCAAAAAAAAGTATCCTTCCCCTTGTTTTTAGAAAATTAAGTGAATGATGAATTTAAATAGAATTTTGAAATTGTATTGTGACAAATAAGAGCATTCCTATTCTTTACCCTTTGGTTCAGGTGCAAAAAACATTGACTAATCCTATGTTTAATTATTGAATCTGCGGCTAGGCTGGGAGGATACTGGCTGCTACTTCAGAGCTCCCACGGTCCCCTCACCTAAGGGCTAACATCTACACTTCAGCTCTCAAACAGTAGGACCGAATTGAGTATTTTAGTCTGTCACACTAAAATATCCAATTCTACGCCCGATAATTAATATTTCCCTATTTATTTGCACCCGCCTTCCAAGGCTTTCGACTTCCCGAATATTGGATGTAATTTTTACTATAGTTGATAATTCAACATATTTTAACTACTCAATTGGCCATATTGAAAGTAAATTAAGTTTTAAGTAAAAATTATCACAATTTATTTATATTATATTAGGTGCTTCTATTTAATTTCATCAATCCGCATAATTTTCATAAACAAGGAGAAAGACTAAGAAAACTACTCAGAATGCATGGGAATAAAACAAAGCATGGATTTCATTTAAAGTTAACAATAATAAACAAAGATACTTATCTTAATCTCCTCCCCAAGCAGACTCCTTGAAGTTCCTTTGACTTTTCTTTATAGTACAACAAACTAAATAGCACTCAATTAAACTAATGAACTCACTAAACACACTTAAACTAAATAAAACTCACACAAATGACACTTAAGACACTATAAAGAGACACAAAAGACTCTCTAAAATAGACACACCTAGACACTAGAATTCGGCCTCTATTTATAGAGGTGAGTAAAGGTCCAAGGGGTGCTTAAACACCTCTTCAAAAAGTGTCCAGGTTCAATGTATATGCATTTTGAACTAGCTCGCCGTCGGCGGGAAACGACCTCACCGTCAGCGGGGCTTCTAGAAGGTCTTCAAACCGCGCGATCTCGCTGTCGGCGAGGTAGTTATAATTCCTTCAGAAATTTCTCCTCACGATCTCGTTGTCGGCGGCCTCGATCTCGCCATCGGCAAAGTAGTTATATTTGCATGAATTTCCTGTTTTTTTATCCAAATTTGCTCCATTTCATGTTTTTTGCTTCTATCACTTATAAATCTTTATTCCTGTAATAAAATAAAGAAAATACATTTCTTTAAAGTGCAATTTCATCAAAAATAGATATGAATTTCTTGATGTATTTTTCTGTGATCAGCCCTCAAGGGGACTTTCTACACAAAAATCATTCAAAATAAAAATAAGAAAATTTCACTGAAATGACAGTTTAAAGCAACATGAAAATAAAATTAGGACTTTATAAGCCCGTCTTTTACTAAAATAAGACAATTTAGAGTTATACTTCTCATTGATAACTCTGACGCTTTTTTCTGGTTCCCCTCACCTTGTTCTTGTAAGTAGCGACCCAGGTGTTCTTTGGCTTATCAAAGGTTCAATTTGTTCCTTAAATTGAAAACATCTTTTTGTTGAATGTCTTTTTGCACTGTGGAAATGATAATATTGAGATTCATCTCCACCATTTGGATTTCTTAACGGCCTTGGCCACTTGACGGTCTCTTTATCCTTGATGTCATTAGGATGTTGACATGTGAGTGTATTATTTTTCTAATTATGACTCACGATTCCCCTTTGATCCAAACTATTTTAGCTATGAGATTTGATCGGTATCCTCGATGTTATTTTTACGCTTGCCCCCTAATCGCTTGAATTGTTTCTTGTGTGCAATGATGGCATCGTCTGTAGAGATTTGAGATTTAATGTGATGGATAAGATCAGCATAAGTGCACATTGTCTTCTGAATCAGTGATGAATAGAAAAGTCCTAGGTGAAGCCCTCCAAGAAAGACTTCTTTCAGTCACTCTGGATCCACTATAGGAATCTGGCGGGCTTCGGTGGAGAACCTGCAGAAGTATTCCTTGAGAAATTTACCCTTATTCTGGCAAACTCCTTATAAGTGAGATGAGTCTTTAATGATCCTTCTATTTGCTATGAATTGCACTAAGAATAATCTCACAAGCTCATTGGAGGTGTTGATGGTTCCCCTGGAGAGAGAGAGTACAATGATGTGTGAGCTTAACCCTCGAGAGTCGCTAGAAACACTTGATAGAGAAGCTCATCAGAAGCACAGTGGATGTCCTTGATGGTTTCAATAGTGGTCAACGTGCTCATATGGGTCAGTTACCCCTTCATAGGCATTAATATTTAAAAGTTTGAAACTTGCTGGGATAAAGTGTTAGAGAACTGCATCAGCCAAAGGAGAGAATTCTTTGAAGTTGTAGCGAGAAAGGAAGCGGCCCTTTTATTTAGAGGGAACTCTTCCCAAACCAGAAATTGTAGCTCATCTCAAACGTATCAGCAAAAGCAATAATTAGGCGGGGTAGTGCCAAGTGAGTTGTAAGAGACAGATGAGTGAAACTTGTAATGTCAAGAAAATCAGTGTCTCATTTCAGCAGAGGAACAACTTTATTATTAAGAGAGAACCCAATGTGCGGGGTATTTCTTGTTGAATGTTGATTTGGTAGTAAGTAAGTTAAACTGGGTTGCGATTTTTGCTCTCTACGTAGAAGATGAATGATCTCATGTTGAGACTCCTCCATCCTATTCATTTAGTCTTTTATAGAATGACCTAAAATGCCTCCGTTGGTAGGATAACGTCTTCTAGGGCGGAGATGAAGAAGCATGCCACCCTTCGCTTTCTTAATACTTCCTGAAACGATGAGTGTTGGAGTGAGGTGCTCCGTTGTCACTAATATTGTGTATGGTGGCCATGTAGTAAGCCACATTAGTACTTAAGTGGTGAGATTAAAATATTACCCCAGACGGCGCCAAACTGATGTGTACAAGAAAATTCACGACGGTAGAGTAATGGATTATCGCCTTAGTGTTGCACAGGAATTCAGCCCACACTTATTTCAAAGAAAAAAATAGTCATGACACCATAAGTTCTTAAATGGAAAATCCATAAAGGAAAAAAAAAACATAAGAGCTGGCCCAGATGTAAAAATCTTTTATAGATTGATGATTACAGAGACCCCTTATCCCACAAACACGAAATTGTTACTTGTTTTTTTCAAGTTACAAAATCGACTGGCGGCTTCCGGCCAGTGGTGAAGCCGCCAGTGGTGGTCGATGATGATTAGTGGTGATCAACGATGGTCGATGGTGGTTGACGAAGACAGTAGTGCTCGACGACCGTCGATGGTTGTTTACGACAGTCGATAGTGGTCGACGACGACCGGCTGTGTGGTCAACAACGATAAACGATGACATAGTTGGTGCTGGACTTCAACTATTTCTCAAAACTTTAAGTTCTCTCTCAACTCTCCAGCCTCCCCCTCATGAGAGGGGTAGGGCTCTACTTATAGTGTTATCAGTGCAATTAATGCAAAAATATTAACCAGTTTAATCGGACGGTCTAGAGAGTTTCCTTCGATCAGACGGCGTTTAATGAACATTTGAGTACCTTACGATGTCAGAATTGGGCAATCTTGATCTCGTTGGATTCATTTTGTCGAGACGCTCAATTCGACTATAGGTTTGCTACATAAGACATTCGTTTAACCTTTTAAATATGTCTGAAAAACTTTCAAGGGTAATTTAATGACATGATTTAAGCTTGATTTAACTTAGATTGGACTAATTTTGGTAACATTGTGTTCTGCTTGTTGAGTCAATCAGTCTGACTGTAAGTTTGCTTAAATCGAAGTTTTGAATGACTTTTCATCGAGGATTGAGTAGTTCTTATTCAAACAGTTATCTGATGCTCTATGTCATGCCTCGAGATTCATGTCGGATGATGTAGATTTGATAAGAGGTGCATCAATTTATTTATATATCTCAAGCCTCATTTTTTTAAATTTAGTGTGTTGTCACGACTTAAAAATTTTAACTTTATTTTCGTAATTTTTATGCTTTTCTATTTATACTGTAACTCATTATTGTTCATTATAATTTTCAACATATAAATAATTGATAAGTTAGATTATTTTAATTTAAAAACTAAAAATCACATTAAATTTAACTAATTTGTAAATATAAAAAAATCAAATCGGTGGAAGGCACCCACTTCGCATGTGAATAAGTGATAAAAACCTTCAAAAATAAATGATAATGTACATAAAAAAATGTGTCGGCACGAATCCCAAAGAGATCTGATGGCCGATAGAGAAGATGACATGGCAATTCGGGACTCACCAGTAGCACTGTAATCGAGTCAAGCCAAGCCGAGCATATCATTGTTCACTCTTTGATTGGAATAATTATAATTTGTTCATCGAGCTTTCATATATTAATGTTCAAGATTGATTTTTTTTAACTTTGTTGGTGTTTGAATTTTATTTGTACTTGATTTATTTATGACAAATGAAGGAGTATTTAAATGAGATAGAAATTCAAATGAGAATTTAGATTTTCATGTAGAAAATTTAATAAATAATTTTACAATTCTAACCATAAAAGTTATAGGACTGATTATTTAATCATATTAATAAAAAGTAATAGCAATAAGACAATCCACATTAATTTTGTAGGTATTTACAGTGTGATGATCATAAAAAATGAACTCATTACTTTCAAGATTAGAAAAACTACAAAAAAAATCTTGTATAATGCTTTCATTATCTGTAAATATCTCATTCTAAATGACCATTCACTTATTACAACAAGAAATATATAATTAATAATTAAACTAAAAATTATATTGATATAGAAATATATTACTATTAAATCTATAATTAAATAAATTCTAACTAATTAAGCTTTATTTAAATAATATATCATATACATAATACAAGTTATTAATGAGCTTAATGTCGAGTATTTAAAAAGTTACTTGTTGAAGACAAATGAGTTTGTTTGTGAAAATAAAAGAATAAGTTCGGTTATTTTCAAGTTTAGTTTGTTTAAGCTTCCGACATTTAAAAATTGTTTAAACTTGTTTATTTACTAATTTGAACAAGCATGATCGAGCTTAATCGAGCCAAGTTTAAGTTGTTTATCGAGTGCATTGGTTTATTTACTGCCTTAACCACCAGAGTTAATTCGACCAGTATTTATACGACTGGCTTCTGCTGGCTGGGAGAAAAATAGCCCCGAGATAGACATAAGTCAACCATCTTGCCGAAGTGTTTCTGGTACATATCTCGCATGGACGAATCCACTGACATTCGTCAACCATGACAGGCGAACGATAAAAGTCGTCAGAAACTAAAGCAGTCGACCAGGACCTCACAGTCCATTCTTCGGTCATAGCCGCCCGAGTAATGACCTTACAAATTATTCCCTCAGGATTCCGGGTGTGTCCGCCCAGTTCAAAATCCAGTCAACCGCCTCGGCTGGACGCCATCTTAGGCTCTGATCCTATCATTATGTATTGACCAAAATACCTCCTCATGTACCTACTTCATGGGGGGTACATAATGTAATCCAGCAATCTCTGTCCCTATATATAGGGGCTCATTTCATGAAAAAAAGTTATGTGATTTTACCATTCATGATTGTGCTCTTTTTGTTATTTTCCTTCATTCGTGTCGTATTCTTTAGGTGTGTCTTCCGGGTAGTTTTGGATTCAACGTCCTAAAATGTGTAATGAGTGTGGAGTTATGTTGTCTATAAGAAGTGGAGAGAAACATTCAAAATGAGAAGAGAGTCTTCAGAGAGAAATAGCCAATGTAGAACACGCTATAGAAGGCATTGAGGAGTTCATGCAATGAGAAATTCAAGAGTTCAAAACCTAGATAATAATTAAGGTGTTGCGCCAGAACATAGAAATTCTAAGGGTCGTCGCAAACATAAGTTGACATCGGGCTCCTCAGGGGCAAAACCCTCCTTAGAAGACGGTGCCGACGGACAACAACTGGAGGTTGAACAACGGTCCCAAGAAAACCAAAGGCTCATAGTACCAGCATAGTAATGGATCTGCGTAGGTGGAGAGGCAGCGGTTCAGGCACACTAAGGCGCCACATCGGCCAGAGAATCCCTTCTCCCTTCATATCTTAGGGGTTGAGCTTTGGAGAAGTTCAAGTTCTCGACGTTGGAGGCGTATAGGAGTCTGTCAAATCTAATGACTACATCACCTTCTTTGAATCCACAATGTGCCTGTTGAAAGTCTCAGATAAATTCAAGGTTGTTTATTCTTCACCACCCTAAGTTTCTTAGACCTAAAATGGTTTAAATTGCTTCCTTCTAAAAGTATCAACAACTTTTCAGACTTCCAAAGAGTTTTCTTGGTGTAGTTTCCAAGCGTCCGAGTAGCGAAGAAGAGCATGCAACCCTTGTGGCGTACTGAAACAGAGGTTGAACGAGAGTGCATTCCTACAACATGGATTCTAAAGAGAGATTTCAGACGTGAAGGTCCTCCAAACCTACATGACGCAAGACGCCCTCAAGTAGGGCCTGAGATCCATGAAGTTTCACTATGACCTCAACTTACACGAGCCTCAGTATTTGGCCGAGTTGCTAGAAATGACCAACAAGCACATCATCAGTGATGAAAGCATTCTCTAACCAAAATTAGCAGCCATTGGGTTCATAAGAAAGCTCAACAAAGTGGTGGGTGAAAACCGAGGGAGGAACCCATACTATATGTTCGAACGAGATATGAAGATAATTGACCCGTTCTAGAGTACAAGGGGTCTGACCAGCATGATAATTAGGGACGTCAGACAATGCGTTGGGACGAGCAGTGGACTCGACGATCAGGAAGGCTAAATAAGAAATCAAGACTTGCTTCCGACACAATATTATGAGAGGTCAACCCAACACCATGACATGCAAGGGATCCTGAGCCACCTCTTTGGGAGTGTCAACGTTAGAGATTGTGGACACTATTCAACATAGAGAATACTTCATGCAGGCGCCACCGATGAGGGTCAAATCCTTTCTTTAAGATACAAGGAAGTACTACAAATACCAGTGGGACCAAGACCATGACACGAAGGAATGCTGGTATTTTCTAAGCTTGATTATGGAGCTTGTTAGGGTTGGAAAATTGAAGGATTTCGTCGTGACTAGGGCCTTAAGTCAAATGTTCGGGAAGGCCACGATAACTGAAGCATCAGATGAACCTGTTCGAACAAATATTGTCCACACCACTAAGATATTCCCAGCATTTTTTAAAGGAATAGAGTCTTGCCAGCGAGCCTCTCAAAAGAGATTTAGGATAAGGGAACTCTGTAACGCTAAGTCCATGCGGGGGAGGGGAGCTGCCCCCTCCTAATCGCATACACCGATGATGATTTACCCCTCTAGGGAAACCCCTACAACATCTTTATTGTTGTAATGGAAATAATAAGCAACTTCCAAGTTGGGATTTGATGCGTCTCAGGCGTATGCTATTTTTCTGCGTGTTTTTATGTATGTATGTATGTGCACACACTAGAGGTTCTACGTAAGTATACGCATCATTCAAGTAATATAGGGCTCTAGTGGAGTCCCATTTATCGATCTCACAGAGAAGCGATGTAAGAGGTCCTTAGTCAAATTCTAGTCAACTACTATCAGACTTTGGTTTGGAATGTCGATATAAGTGATTTTTTAACAAATACTCCTAAAGGTAAGTCTTAAGATTAAAACAACTAATAACTACTCATAAAAGAAAATATTAATTCTAAAGATAACCCTTTTTAGATGAATTGGTTTGGTGAATTTTGAGATAATAAAATATACTATTCTTATATAGTGAATTGGATAATGTAAAGGAATGAGATGCATTAAGTATTGTATGTGTCAAATAGGAGCAATCCTATTATTTACCCTTTTCTGAGTGCATAAAGAACCATGACTAATCCTAGGTTTAGTCCCTAAATCCGTGGTTAGGCTGGGAGGATACTGGCTCTCACTCCAGAGCTCCCACTTCCCTTCGCTTGAAGGGTAAATCTCACTTTAGTTTACAAAAATCTAACATATTTTTGGTGCATCAAAGTCCCCCAAACTTAACTGTACTTGTCCTCAAGTAATACTATAACTTTAAAAACAAAATATGTTAGCCTGTGGCGGTAGGTTTCAATAGAGTTTCCTATAATTTCATCACATAAATATTATAGTGTAATATAGGAGAAATTCTAGCAAATCAAACCAGGACTTGAGTATAAGAATATCTCATATTCAACTTAGAAATCCTGATTTTCTATTTGCTTCAAAAGTTATTGAAACTTGTCAAACTAAAGATTTAAAGAAAGTAAAATAATAGAATTTATGCACCTTATCTATACCAATTTAACCAATACCTTTTGAAATAAGAATAAGCTTAGGATTATTTTTAAGTCTTTTCATTTAAAAAGATTCAAGTGAAACCAATTTTTGATTACGCTTCTCCTCAAGCTTCTCCTCACACATTTTCTTTTCACTTTTATTTTTGTTTTCTTTTCTTTTCGGGATCATTTTTCAATCTTTTTTTTTCTCTTTTTTTATGTGAGGATTACTATATCTGGATAGGCCTTTAATAATTTTGAATTTCACTACCCCATTCTAAAGTCCAAAACTCAAAACTTTCCCTCACTTTTTAAAAGTATAAGTATTAATTTGAAAAAGGTTTCCATAAAGGCTCAATTCTCAATAAGTACAAATCAAGGAATCTTAGCTTTTCGAATATTCAGCTCTTTTCTACCATAAATAAAAAAATCATTTTTCTAATGTTTCCTACAAAATATCTTAACTCTAGAACACTTCTTCACATAGGATTTCAACTATGTTATTTTCAAACATTTCTAAAATCAAAATTATAGTAATATAAATGTAACACCACATGCCACAAGTTATTTTAAAAGTGATATCAAACTAAATACAGGCTACTGAGGACAAATAAAGTTACGTTTTAAAAATTTTTCTTCCCCTCAAACTTGAGTTTTAAAATATTTTGCAATTAATTCCATAAAATGTATTAAGAAGAAAAATTAAAAGTTGAATCTACTTGCTACTACAACATCCTATCAAATTCATATACATGCATAATCAGGATAGAATGAGTGCAGGAGAAAGTAAAACTAGCATAAATCATGCTTACAATAATATTAAACTAAAAGAAAGTAGACTCATGTTAAAATTTTATTTTTCTCCTACCACAAAATTAAATTTTTAACATATATAACATTTAGTACATAAAACATAAGCAGGAAGAAAAACAATTCAAAAATTCTATCTACCACAAATGTATATAAAAAACACCTACAATTATTAATCAGGACAGAACAATATGCATCATACAGTAATTCTAAACTAAGCTTGTCAGAATGAAATTAACTAAACAAAAGTCTAACTAGCATAGCAGGTATCAACATAAGAATATAAAATTGTTCTTCAATTCTTATATAAAAATGTAACACAAACACACATAATAAATGAGGTTAATTCTTCATTTAACTCATCAAATCTCACAAACTTATTTCCAAAATTTAACAGAATCACTACACTGATAAATTAGGTACATTTTAAAATGATTTTATAGATTATAATCCCAAAGATAAGATTATCCCTGATGTATTGGTTCACGTGCACTAATCTCATGCATCATCTAATCCCTTTAATTAAGCACATCTAACAGTTATAAATCGTTGTGTAAAATCGTCCACAAGTGATTCATCAAAGAGGTTCATGACTCCTACCAAATAAAAACAAAGTCAGAGAAAAGAAGTAACAAAACTGAGATTGAACTGTCACTGTTCAAATTCATGATATCTTTTGTAAAACTCAAATCCGGATAAGACTCGAGTCATAGTGGACTCGTCAATCCAACTACTACAAGAAAATATATAGGTCCATCAATAATAAGAAGTTAAGAAATCACCTCCCTCATGACACACAAAGAGTAAATCAAACCACTAACAATCCAAACATCTACCAATCAATAATCAAACTGATCAATCCATAATGACACATAAAGTTCAAGTCAATCCACTGACAATCCAAACATTCACTGATCATTAATCAAGCTGACCAATCACACACTAAAACAAACACATTACAACACCAAAAATCATGACTCTCAAGCATTCTAAATCAAAGCACACTGATAACTATGGGTTGCCTCCCATAAAACGCTTGATATAACGTCACCAACCCGATAAATGATTCCTTCTGGATCAAAATTCTAATTAAGTAATCCTTGATTAATCGCCCAATCTTTTTCAGATCCAGGAATTCCTACAAAATCCTTAAATTGTAAATTTTTTTTCGGCTTTTCATTTTCAGATTGATTCATATCATTATTTCTCATATTTCTTGCTAAATCCAATATTCTTCTATTGATTTTCTGAATTCACATATTAATATCATCATTGAAATTTATAAAAAATGGATCTTTATAAGATACTTTAAGATCTACTAAATTTTGGATTAGATTTTCTCTAGATAATTCAGATTCAGGATCAAATTCTTCTATGTTACTCTTCTGTTTCAACTTAACTTCCAATTCTTCCCATTGGCACTGAATGAATGGTGGAGGTGGTCTTTCTATATCTATCTTAGTTGAGGAAATATCTTTTTCTAATTCCTTAAGAATTTCTTCCAATGGTGTATCAATCTCCTTATCCTCATCTCTCTACTCAAAGATCTTTTGAAATATATCCTCAAATTCTCTTCCAAGTCTTATTTTAATAACTTTATCTTGTTCATCATTCAATTCAAGTTTTTCTTGTAATTGAGTCAAATCTGAAGATATAAAGACTGGTGGTGTAGATGAATTTACTAAATAGGTAGGCTTTAAAATTGTATGAGGGACATCCATCTTAAGTTCATGAGATTTTTCAACAGATGGAATTAAAAGTTCAATATTTTTGGTAGCGTCCATCATTTCACACCTCTCTTAAACATACATACAATATTCCTTAGACAACGTTTTCAATTCATCATAAAAGTTCATTTCGATCTCATCTGTTAACTTAATTTCAAAACTTGTTTTGGAAATGGTCTTTTCTTAGATAATCAATTTCATTCATCCAAAAATAATAATAATCTTTTCTCTCAGTTGGATATTTCATAGTCTTTAACTCATCAAAAGTGACTTCTTGGTCAATAATATTCAAATTAACCTCTCCTTTTTGCACATCTATCATAGCTTGTCCAGTAACAAGAAAAGTCCCCCCAAAATAATTGAAATTTCTTCATTTTTCTCCATATATTATACAATAAAGTCCATATGAAAGATAAGTTTATCCACTTTAAAAAATATGTCTTCTTTAACCTCTTTTGGATTAATGATAGATCGATCAGCTAACTGAAGGGTTACAGTAGTGGGAGAAATATTGCTAAACCTAACCTTCTAAATATAGATAAAGGCATCACATTAATGCTCGCTCCTAAATCACATAAAGCTTTTCCACTTATTCTTTCTCCAATAGCACAAAGAATTATAAAGCAACAAGGATCTTTAAGTTTTTTAGGAAACTTTTTCTGAAGTATAGCGCTGCACTCCTCACTTAGTGCAATTGTCTCGTAATCCCTAAATTTCCTTTTCTTGTTTAATATCTCCTTCATAAACTTTGCATAACTTGGCATCTGTTCTAAAGCTTCTGCGAAAGGAATATTTATCGTTAACTTCTTAAGTACTTTCATGAACTTTGAAATTTGTTTATCCAACTTATGATATCTAAGCCTTTGAGAAATTGGAGGTGAATGTCTTTCTAAATTGATTTTAGTTGGAGATATTAATTTTTCTAGATCCTTAGAAACATGCTCTTCAGGTCTTTTTATTTCATTTGTTTCTCTCACAACTTCATTCTCTTTTCTAACCACATCATCTATCTCTCTTCCACTTCTTAATTGGACAGTTTCTTTTTGTTCATTATTATTCTCTTTAGGTTTGATCTCAGTATTGCTAGGAAGTGTTCCTTGGGTCTATTGCTAAGTGAATTATCAATTTGTCCCAGTTGATTCTCTATAGTTCTAATCACAGCATTTCGACTTTGCAACTGGTTTCCCATTTGCAATACCACTTCATATATAGACATCTTCTTATCCTTAAATTGTTGATCATTGTTAGAATTAAGTGGATATGAAGGTCTATAGCTTTTGTTCCTCTGATTATTCAATTTTCCATTAGGATTTGTATAATTATTTTCCCATTGTTGGTTTCCACCCCAGTAGTATCATTCCAGTTAAAATTAGGATGATTCTTCCAACCTGGGTTGTAAATGTTAGAATACGGGTTGTTTATGATATTTAAAGTCTCATATACTAAGTTAGAATCAATCATATGCCCTAATAAATTTTCCTCACTTAAAGGAGTAAATTGAGGCTGGTTCATTCCAAATTGGTCCAACTTCCTTGATATTGCAACAACCTGAGATGCAAGAATTGCAATCGCATCTGTATTATGAAGACTAGCTATATTTTTAGGATTTAGCCTTGCATAGGGCCATAAAAATTCATTTGTACCAATTTCTTCAATTAACGCATACACTTCATCAAATGATTTTGACATTAATGAACCACCATCAGCAACATCAATAATGGACCTAAGGGATCCTACTAATCCATTATAAAAGTTTGAATGATTAACCAATTTGGCAAGCATGATGTGGACACCTTATTAGGAGTTCCTTAAATCTTTCCCAAACTTCGTATTCATACCGATAAACTGAGATAATATCGTTTCTAAGTTTAGTAATCCTTAAAGGTGGAAAATACTTAGCTAGGAATTTGTGTGTTAACTCCTCCCAATTTTTAATAGAGTTAGGTGCTAATGACTACAATCACATTTTAGCCTTATCCCTTAGTGAGAAAGGAAAAGTCTTAGCCTAACAACATCATCTGACATGTCGTTACAACGAAATGTAGTATAAAGTTCTATAAAACTAGATAATTGTAAATAGGGATCCTCTGAAGGAGTTCCCTCAAACTGGTTGTTTTGCATCAGTTGGGTAATCGCTGGATTTAGTTCAAACGACTCAGCTTCTACGACAGAGTATTTTATACTTAAGTGAATTTCATCTGTAATAGGACTTAAATAATCCCTCAATGATTTATGATAATTTTCCAAGTTATTATTTTGAATGTTTTTCATTTTCATTTCTAGTTTTTCAAGTACTTTTTATTTTTTTTATTTTTATTCCATTTTTTTAAATCGGGACTATAAGGCACAAATCCTATAGATCATTTATTTTGCATATGTAACACAACAAACAATACATTAACAATAAAAGAAATAAAATAAAAAATATATTCAATACAATAAAACATTTTCACAAACACCTTGTTTTTCACACAAACAGTTTCTTCACAATATTTTTTCATACCAAAAAACATTTTTCACACAAAAACAATTTTATGACACTAAAGTTTTTCAATTCTAAGTCTAATTACTTCAACTAAAATTCTCCTAAAATTATTACCGAAGCTTCCCCGGTAACGACGCCAAAAACTTGGTACGCCTCAGGCGTGTGCTATTTTTCTACATATTTTTATGTTTGTATGTATGTGCACACACTAGAGGTTCTACATAAGTATACATATCGTTTTAGTAATATAGTGCTATAGTGGAATCCAGTTTATCGATCCCACAAGAAAACGAGGTAAGAGGTCCTTAGTCAAATTCTAGTATACTACTATCAGACTTTAGTTTGGAAGGTCGATATAAGTGGTTTTTCTAACAAATACTCCTTAAGGTAAGTCTTAAGATTAAAACAACTAATAAATACTCCTAAAAGAAAATATTAATTCTAAAGATAACCCTTTCTGGATGAATTGGTTTGATGAATTTTGAGATAATAAAATATACTATTCTTATATAGTGAATTGGATAATGTAAATGAATGAGATGCATTGAATATTGTATGTGTTAAATAGAAGCAATCCTATTCTTTACCCTCTTCTGAGTGCATAAAGAACCTTGGCTAATTCCACATTTAGTCCCTAAATTAGTGGTTAAACTGGGTGGATACTGGATCTCACTCAAGAGCTCCCACTTCCCTTCGCTTGAAGGCTAACTCTCATTTTAGTTTCCAAACACTAGGACCGAATTGGGGATCTTAGTATGTCGCCTTAAAATCTCCAATTCTACGTTCATTAAAGTATATTTTCCTATTTATTTGCACTCAACCCCATGAACTTCACCATCCATGGATTTTGAATGTGGTTCCACTTTGTTGAGAATTACACCCCCCCTCTCGGGTCTTAATGCAACTACAATGAATTTTAACACTACAAGGAGCTCTTTCTGTAATGTAACTGAAGCGCAAGTAAAAACCATCACATTTATAATTAAAACTTCTTTTAGCATGCATCCCAATATCCTAAACATGAATCATAATCATTTCAAAAGAAAAGTAGAATGAAAGCAATAAAAAATCTTCTTATGCCACTATTTCCAAAGAAGAATAAAGAGTAAGAGAAAGACATCACAAATCACGAAGAAAACACAACAGAAAACCTCATTTCATCAAAGCAAATCCACTATATAAGTGTTTACAAATTCATAAGATAATGAAGAACACAATACTTAGCTTTTTCCCTACTCTCCCACAAAGTTTCCCGCTGATTCATGCAATGCTAGTAGATTCCCTTACAGATTCTCTCAAAATCCCATCTCTAATCTCTCCAAAAAGGTAGAAATCAACATTTCCACTCCTATTTTAAGATCTCTAAACATTCTCCACATTTTTTCTACTTTCACACCTTTTTTTTGCTTCAAATACACTTTAAAATAGTGTAGAGACGAATTTCCTAAGAGGTGCTTCACGAAACCTTCAAAAAAACATCCAGATTCAATGTATATGACCAATAACCGCCCAAAATCAGATCCAAACCGTCTCAGGCACCGTCGGCGCTGAATAGGGCACTGACAGCGCTGCTCCGATGATTTAATTCAAATGCTCTCTGGAATTGGGCGTCGGTGGTCCCATTGTGCTGTTTTTGCTAAATTGCATCTTTTTTCTCCAAATTTGCTCCTTTTATCTTTCTTTTGCTCCAATCACCCATAATCATCATACTTGCAGCAGTTGACCTTTTTTTTTTAGGTCTTCTCTCTCCTTAGTGCTTAGGATCTAGCAATAGGTTTTCCCTTTGACTATCCTAGAGGACTAGAAATGGAACCCACCACCACTTAGAAATTCAAACCACTTTTTGACTCCCTTAAAACCCCACAATTTTGATTGTAAACCCCTAAACCACTTGGAGGGTTAAGCATTTGTTGACCTCATTTTTGGCGAGGTCTTCTCTCTCCTTAGTGCTTAGGATCTAGCCATAGTTTTTCCCTTTGACTATCCTACAGGACTAGAAATGAAACCCACCACCACTTAGAAATTCAAACCACTTCTTGACTCCCTTCAAACACCACAAGTTTGATTGTATACCCCTAAACCACTTGGAGGGTTAAGATCAAATGTGGAGGTTTAAAGGATGAGTTTCCTATAGGACTCTTTGGCCTTAAGACTACTCCCGGATGGTCCGGTCCAGTGAGGGTCGACTCGCACACACACCACTCTCTCACATACATTCCAAAACTCTAAAACCACATCTATACCCAATTTGACTTCCTGACTCACGTAGGTAATTCATATGGATGGACCTTAACCCCTAAGCCCCTGGCCAAGAGGGTTAGGAACAACATAGTGAATGTCTAAAATGAGCCCTCTCATGGCTCTTGTGAGCTTAATATGGCTTCTTGGCTTAACTAAAATGATTTCATTTCACTCACACTTGATCAACTTTCATTTTTCTAAAACTTCAATTTTTGACCCCCGGGACCCTAAACCCACCAAACCTACCAAATGCCCTTGAAATTGCCCAAAATTTGCAAAATTGCCTAAATTACCCAAAATTCCTCAAAATTAGTCCTAAACATTTCCCACCACTCAAATTAATCATCCTTGGTCAAATATACCAAAATTTTCAAAATACTCCCCAATAACCTCCAAATACCCAAAATACCCTTTTAACCCAAAAATTCCAAAAATTCAGAAAATTCCCAAAAAATTCTAGAAAATCCCAAATATTCCTAATTTCATTTTGTTCAACTACACCATAAGCCAATTTGGTCAATTTAGCCCACCTTTACCAAAACCCCCAATTTGGCCTATTTTTAACCTGAGAGAGCCCAATGTCCAACCAAACCACTCCAATGGACCTCAATTTTGATCCAATTCAATCCTAAGCTTCAATTTAATATCCCCAATATCAAAGACCAAATCCAAACCCAATTTGACCAACATGTGGATCCAATTTTAATTTGAAGCTTAAAGCCCAATTTTGGCCAATGACCTAAACTTAGCCGAAACCAACCCAACTCAACTCCAATTAGCCCCAAATCCTTTCTAAAAACTTCCTAAAATCCCCACAAACAAAACACTAACATGATTTGCCCCAAATTTGAAGCCAAACTCCACCCAAGCCTAACCCAAATAAAAAATCCTCAATTTGGCCTAAACCAATCATGAACCCAAATAGGCCCAAATCCCAAAATCAAAGCCTAACCAAAATTGAAAACTCTTTGTTACACTCCTATAAACATTTTTTCAACATTAATTTTACATCAAACCCAACATTGGCCCAACCTTAACCCAAGTTAGCCCAATTTGATCCACTTTGGCCTCACTACCAAAAAGCCCAAATTAAATCCAATTCAACCCCAAATGACACCTAAACTTTTCTAAAATTCTCATAGCACATCCCTAAACTAAACCCAACATTTATTTGGCACAATCTTTTACAAAATTTTCATCCACTAACTTGTTTTAAAACCTAAAAGCCCACCTTTTTTAAGACAATTTAAAAGCCCATCTTCCACTAAATTTGAAAAGCCCGAGGCCTATTCTAAAGCCCACATGACACTTTCTTCTCATCATCCATTTGATAAAATCACCCCCTAAGTTTTATTTCATCATTTAAACAAACCAAATGTGGCCCCATGAAAATTTTCCATCAAAATGTCCAAAAATTTAAAACCCTTTTTCATGTAATTGACCAAGCTTTGCCCAAGCCACATGGAGCCATGGAGCCATGCATAAGCCATATGCAAGCCTTGGAAGCCACTTTCCACATCACCAAACCATTTATGGCTAGAGAGGGAACCCCTTCCCAAACTCCTTCTTAAGCCTTTTTAACTCCTTTTATGTCACACTCTAACCTATGCTTAATCAAAATTCTTGGGATAGAGACTTCTCCACCTAAAGTAAGCTGAACCAATTGATTCATTTAAGCCCAAATCCAATTCATTTGAAACCTCAAACATTAAAATTCTTGAGAGCAAAACCACTGATCATTATCGAGAGTTTTCTTAAGTGTCTTCAGACATTTAAGATGTAATTAACTATAGGGGCTTGCCCTTATAGGGAACTTTAAGAACCTGGGTAATATAAACCCTGTTTAATTCCTTTATATTAAACAGGGGAACTTGTCGGCTTATAAAATTGGTTCGCAGACCAAACGGATGTCACAAATCTTCTAGTTTATTTAATCGAGTCCCATCATCAAGCGGTGTGTCTATTCCTCGGGATAGATACACGGTTTGTGATGCGGTACTCGTTTATATAAACTATTTGGGATGTGAGATCGGTTTGATTTCATATCTTAAAATTTTCAAACTTAAAATTATTTCAAAAAAATCAAATGTTACTTTCCAAATTATATATATATATTTAAATTTAAATTAAATTTAAAATTCGCCGACAACTTCTATATGCGACCCCTTTTCAAAATACAACACAAACCTAAAAATATGCTGACAGCAGCAAAACATGAAGAATACATTTCTTTAAAGTGCAATATCACAAAAAATGAGTACAAATTATATTACAAAATCTAACATATTTTTGATGCGTCAGGATTATTCTTATTGACAATTGTTATTCAATGAAAGTCCTATTCAAATCAATGTTCGATGAGCTTAATCTTCGGGCTACCAGTTGGTAGCATCGGTCATGGGCGTTATACTGCTGGTAGTTACCTGAGGGAGGTTGAGAAGGAATTTATGGAGATTGAGGACTTCCTGATAGTAGATTTGTCTCCCAACTACAACACCATCTTCTGTCCCCTGTTATTGAATCGCTTCAAGGTTGTAGTATCCACCTACCACGATGCGTTCAATTTCCTATGAGATGGAGAAGTGATCACTGTCTAAGGAGAATTGGAATAGTCCCAAGTCTGCTACCTCTGAGTGATAGGAAGTGCGAAACATGAGCCACTTGACTTATAAAAATGGATGGAATGGGGTCTTGGGACCAGCAAGACAACCATAGAGATTCCTATCACCGATATCAAACTCGATAAGTATTTCTTAATAAGTAAAAAAATTGTTATAGGGCACAGGGATATGTTGGTACAAACGCTTCGGGATAATTATGACGTCTTTGCTTGACCCTCCATGAAGATACCTAAAATACCTGTCGACATCACCTGCCATTGACTGAATGTGATTACCACCGTCGACTGATAAAGTAGAAGATCTGGAACTTGATGGCAACATTGGACAACCTGATAAGAGAGGAGGTGCTGAACCTGAAAGAAGCAAGCTTCATCCATGAGATGCAATACCCCACATGGGTCTAAAAAATTATTATGGTTCAGAAAGCTAACGAAAAGCGGCAGATGTGTGTGTGCATCATAAGCTTGAATGTCGTATGCCCGAAGGACTGCTACCCCTGCCTAGGATCGACACCCTGGTGGATTCAGTTGTGGGTCATTCTGTGATGAGTTTGCTAGATGCCTTCTCTGGGTACCACCAGATAAATATGCATTGGCATGCTCCAAGTGCTGCAAAGCTCAGACTAATCACGCAAGTGCACGCGATGAATAAGTGGTATTGGTATTCGAGTCCAGAATGTCTATCCCACAGAGAACGAGTTGAGTTCTAGTAGGAAAAGTTCTAGCCTATAAATTTTAGTCCTAGTTTAAAATTTTATTTTGGTTTAAATTCTACAAAAGCATTTCTAATTTTACAAATAAATTTAGAAGTGTCAAATACTTAATAGTTATTCCTTGAAATGAGTGAAGTGGATTTCTTGAAATTAAGAATTACTATTAGAAAAGTTTAGTGACAAATTGGAAAAATACACTTTTTTACCCCCTTTTGGTAGCATAAAGAAGTTTGGTTAGAAATGACTTTATTTCCATAAATTCTATTAATAACCCAATCATAACATATTTCTCTGACATTTGCATCTACCTATATGATATATACCTATTTCTATAGGTTAATGTGATTAACCTAGTTGATTCATCTATAATTTTTTAAGACTTATAATTCACAACATATTTTAACAAACCAATTAGGCAGAATGAGATATAAATTAAATGCAGAAGATTAATCATCACCATACACATAAATTAAATTAAACAATAATCTTATTTAATTCCTTCTAACTTAACCATCTGAAGGAAGAATAGGAAGTTTATTCACTAAGCATGCTTGTAATATCAACACAATTCATTGTTTCAAAGAGAATTCCACTATAATTATTTTACAACTAAATGATTACAAAAATTACAACAAATGTCTTAGTTTTTCTTCTTCACAATGACCAACAGAAGAAAGAAAAGCACACTCCCTTGCTCCTTAGCCTCTACTACTGTAGAACTTTTCATCTTCTCTACCCGAGAAGAAGAATTGGAACTCCAACAAGCAACAAAAACCAACCAGCATCAAAATCTCCTTCAGCACCGCAATTCCATCCTATTTATAGTCTTCATCCTTTAGTTTACACGATCTTCACACTCTTTTGCATGATCTCCCATGTTCCGGAGTCTTGAACTTCTCCAATTGCAAGTTCAGTTTCAGGCTAGCTCTTAGATGTCAGACTCACTATTTGTGGGCTGGTTAATGGGCACCTAAGCGTTCAAGTGGTCGGCGCCTAGGTTTCATAGTTGCGATGCCTAAGCGTTTAAGGGCTGGCACCTAAGCGTCAAGCTCTCGATTTTTGAAGCCTAAGCTCCAATGTTCGGGAATCTAGGTGCCCAGTAGCACATATGTGCCTTTTAGCTCCATGTCCTTCCTGCTTTCAATACTTCAATTCCCTGCTGTTACCTACAAAATAAACACAAAATACTTTTCTTAACAATGCAATTTTTCATCAATAAAATGCATAAATACAATCCAAATTACTATAAAACTTATCTACACATCAAAATCCCCCAAACTTAAGGGTTACTTGCCCCCAAGTAACATTAAAACTTTAATATTGCACTATCTAAGAGTGCTAGAGTTACCTTTTATGATACCGTCCTTTGGCAATGTGGACCATGTTCCTGCCATGACTCTTTTTTGTTATGGTCCAGGATGTTGTTTAAATCCTATCGGCTGAGAATGACTTTCTTGTCCTCTACTGGTGTGGCATGTCCCCATCATGACTTGTTTTGGTTCTAGCCCGGGATGATACATAAGTCTCGTCAGCTAATAATTGCCTCTTCATCCTCTGGTGGAGTGGACTATGTCCCTGCCTTGACTTGTTTCAGTTCCAGTATGGGATGACGCTTAAATTCAAATAATCTTCTATTCCACTATTACCACTACTCGATGGATCTTTGCCAAATCATTTTCTACTAGTGTCTCATCACTAGAGTCAGTATCAAATCTTTCTTCACTAGCCTCACTCTCTCCATGCGCTCAGTGAAATTTTTAATAATTTTTGAAACCAATAGACGTCTTAATTTATCTTTCAACCATCTAAAAAAATATACACACTTTGCTTTATTAATATAACTAATAGTATACTTCGTATTGGTTTCATTCCCTCACATTAGCCTCATAAAACTTCTATGCATTTACTTTATGGTAGACTGATGAACAAACTAACCTCTAAAATACCTATAAATCTTTCCATAATAATACCAAAAAATACTTATATGTTATTGACCTTCTCTCTCTTTGTAGCCTTAACTACGAGCGCCTTATTTTCTTTGAAACAATAAAGGCAATAATATTTTGTAATTTTGAGGACAATATGTCTCATAAATAGATTTCTCTACTCTCAACGTTGTATAATGTACTATTTATGACCCCACAACATCTTAAAACTAGTGGTTTTAACTTTTAAAATATTATTAAATGTTTATCTCCCTCATATTTATACGACACTCATCGACTAAGCTGTTAAAATAATAAATGTATTTGAAATTAATTATATTTGAGTGAATTTCAAATATTAAATTTTAGGTAAAATGTTATTGGCTACCACCCCTTGCGAGCCACCTTCCAATGTCATTGATTGGTTGCGAATCAACCACCACGACTAGACGCTGTAGCCATATTTATTCAACTTATTTTTTGAATGCATTTAATTTTTATTTTACGAAACATTAACTTATGTTTAAAAATATTCAAAATATTTAAAATTATTACAAGTGTTTTAAAAAATAATGAATTATTATATTATTATTTGTCGATATGCTTTATTTTAAATAAAAAATACAAATAAAATAAAGTTAAATTATTATTATTATTAAAAATATTTCCAAACGGCTTCTAAATAAACTCACGTTCGTTCTCCTTGTGTGAACTCTTCCTCTCCATCGATTCCTTCGGATTGTTCTTCTAATTCTGAATCAAAATAATGCTCGAGAGCGAGATCATGTTCGGAGGAAGTAATCGTAGAAGAGGAGCATAAATCCTTTCCATCATTTCACTGTTTTTCTTTACATGTGGCTTCGTACCCGCCGGATATGGCTCGATGTGGCGGGCTGTTCACTGGAAAGCTTTAACCTAGCTCCTCAATGGATCACCGATCTCCAACAATAATTATATCCATTATTTTTCTATCACCGTTTCGTCCCCAGTCTCCCTCCCTCCAAGTTTCATGTCCGAAAAGCACGGTTTCATATCGTACGCCCCCTTACTCTTCCGCTGCGACGGGCAACTGGAAGCTTTCCCCGCCGCCTCTCGCTTCCCGTCGCCGTCATTGTCCTCCATAGTCACAGCGATCGCCTCCACCGCCAAAGCTAAACCTTGGTAAAAAAGCTTCGTTCTGCGAGTGACCTTTGCGGCCTTTCTCATTTATAAGAGGTGGCAGTTCAAGAAGATGGGGAGAAGGTATAGAACGGGAGTCTTTTCTTGATATAGGCTGTAACGGTGACAACCGTGATGGGTGTTGTGCTTTGAAATGATATCCCATTCTGCCCCGAAGTGGAGAAGGTGAAGATTTGCAGATAGAAATGTTATCTCCTGGATTTCAAATGGAAGCCATGATATGTTTGGATTCCTCGATAGCTGTCTGGCCAAACTGGAAAGGTGTGCTGCTCATATTTGGCAGCAGAGGATCGGGCTTCTGCAACGATCAATGTAAAAGTGCGTACACGAGTAATGCTTACTTCGTTCTTATATTGATTATTGAAACTTTGAATATATGCGACTTGTGATAATTCGCTGCTTGTAACACATATTTCTACCTTCTCAGATTTACCTGCATTTATCATTTTGAATGATGACGTTCAAAGTAGCTAGTATTGGTAATCCTGCTGCTATGTGACCATAAAATGCTGAACTTCATGTTTTTAATGTTTATTATTCCATTTTCACCATCTTTGATGCAAAATCTGTTATGAAATTTACAATTCACTCGTGAAAGGAGCTTTACAGCCAGAGCTATGCTGAATGGACTAAAAAAACACAAACCCATTAGTGCTACAAAATGATATTGCAATAGCTTGAACTCTTAGTCGTTGAGAAATTGCCCGTCTTGACCTAATAGACCTCATCCTTTTGTTCCCCTGAACCAACTTCCCAGGAGATGACCCTTCCTAAAAGCGGTCCAATATAATAGTGTTTAAATTTCGATTTTCTAACAAAATTTTAATCTTTGTATCCAAAGTTGTTTCTATGTTTAAGTGTTCCGCTTCACTTTATTAAGGGGTTACACAATCTTTACTTTTTGAGGGGTTTCACAATCTTCCCATTTAAATAATTAACATCATCATTAGTAGCTTTATACATATTCCAAAATTATTAATTTATTTGCTAAGTAGATGAGATTTTTGTGGTGGCTTCCATTTACAAATAGGTTCAAGCGTTGATTCCGCTTCCTCATTGCAGCATTTTGTCTTGTATGGCATCTAATTCTTATCATTTGGTTGGGTTGCTACTTTAATACCATTTGTAACGGTTGAAGTCTCATTCATCAAGAACACATTTTGAAGTGCCTCATAATAATACTTTATGGGTTACATCAAAATTTGCCTCATTGTCTAAGAGTTCAGCTTTACTGTAGTTAAAGGATCTCACTGATGTGGAGAGCATTAAGTGAGTGTTAAAATTATTGGGAGATTTACTTTTCTATACTACCAAGCTATTCTTAATTTACAAAACTAACACCTAACCTTTTAAATGAATCACTGCAGTTGTGTATTTGCTTGCATAATATTATCAAATCATTAAGTACAAAAGTTGTTAGTTTTATTGTGCTCTGTTAGATTCGGATAAATAGAAGCACTAGGATGTTATTTATGTAAATATATAATTTTTGTGTTGAATACAAAATTGACCAAAGCTATTGTACATCTGCATGATGTATACAATCTGCAAGAAAAAATCAGTCATTTCAGCTTCTCTTTTGGGAGCCTTTAAGGGAAAAGGGCAACTGGGCAGGTATTTCTTTTAACTGTACGCTATTATGTTTTTCTCTTTTCTTTCTACTTGTTTTATTGAGTTGAATTCACCTTGGCTTCTCTTTTTTCTCTCTATTATTTATTTGTTAGTATGTTTGAGAATTGATGATGATAATTGATCTATTAGGACAGCTTACTTTTAGCCTAGTAAAAGACCTAGCCAATTACAAAGCATAAGAAGCTATTACTGAAAGACTGCAGAAACCTACATTAATGGTTGCATGAATTTTTCCTGTAACCAATCTCCTCAGCTATTGACTGTTGAGGAAAATTAAAAGAGTTCAAGTTATTCTCCTAGATTTGTCAACTTATGGATTTCATGAATCTGAGTTTTCTTGTATGGTTAGGATCTTCTGGAACTTATTAGCTAGAGGCCTGTATATGGTGCTGGGGTTAATATCATGTTTATTTCTTTTCACATGTAATTCTTTACTCTATTGTAATTTTTCCAGGTAGTTGAATGGTATTACTATTTCTTAGGAGACTTGATAAGGTGTTCGATTCTTTTTCTTATTGAACATTTGCTGAGGTAGTTGAGGTAATCGAGTGATATTATCCCTAATTTTTTTTATGGGCAGGTTAGGTATTTGATTCTAAAAATATGGAGTATATTGATGATCTTTATGATAAATTAGCCTCATTTTATTTCCATCCATTGAATCATTCTGCAAAGTTTTTTTTTTCTTTTTTTTTTTTAAATTTTTTTACAGGTTTTTGAAAGTCATTAAAACTGCTTTATCAGTTTGTGTTGGAATTTAGAAGTCCTTAATCTCTTAGGGAAAAGTTATGAAGTTGAAATGAAGTGTTAGAATGGCAAGAGACAGACATATCTGAGGATGAAATAGTTGTTAAGTGATAGAATCAGAGATATAATTGAAGAAAAATGTGGGAGAGAATATTCACTTAATTTTTATTATAAATATTCAACTATAAGGCTACATATATAGGGAAATAAGTCTCTCATAATTTACAATCTTACCAAATATATCTAGCCTAAACATGGAATGTAAATAATTCTATAATAAACATAAATAGAAAGAGAATAAAATACTAATCAAGAAATTTCCCAAATTGTCTCCAATTAAGATATTTATCTCTTCTTTGACTTTTTGTTGGGAATCATGCTTCCTATGTTCTTGATTTCAAACTCATTGACAAATATTTGTTGGGAATTATGGTTCCTATGTTCAATAATGCTTAGACTTGAAGGAAATTTTTATAAGATGGTGGTGAGACCTGCAATGCTCTATGACGCCGAATGTTAGCCTTTAAAAGAGAAGCATAAAACTAAGTTAAGTGTTGCCGAGATGAGAATGCTTAGGTGGATGAGTGGCTTTACACTCAGAGACAAAATGCGAAATGAATATATCTGTGGTGTAACTCCAGTGACGAACAAAATTAGAGAGAGTCCTCTTAGATGGTTTGGTCATGTTAAACGTCGACCATCTGATGGTTCGATTAGAAGAGTAGATGTTTTAGATTCGACTTATGTTAAGAAAGGCAGAGGTAGACCTAGGAAGACTTGAGCATATTGTATAAAAAATGATCTTAAATTATTATAATTAAATGAAATAGTATACTTCCCTTAGGGTATTCACTTTCTTCTTCGGTTGAGAAGATTTCTCCATTATTCGTCCAAATAAATAGATTTTATTTTATTTTTTAATTTAATTTCTCATAAATTTGATTAATTTGACTTAAGTAAATACAAAATACATTTTTTTCTTGTAGTTGCATTCTCAGGTTTTTATTTAAAAAATAATAAATAGAAGTTATATTAAAAGACAATAATTTTAAGAAAGTGTGACACCAAGAGGAATATCGAGGAGCGTGAGGTTGAGGGGAAATTATTGCATACGGAGCACGTACGCAGTCCGCACGCAGCTCCTCGATACTCATCCGGTACTCTTGTAATAACCTATCAATACCTAATAATCAATATCCTGTAAATACCTTAATGACCAAAATGAGGGTATTGGGAGGTTATTCCTCACACAGCGACAACGTACGTGCTCCGTATGGAATAATTTATCGAGGTTGAGGGGTTTTCGAGAGAGGGCTTAGGCTATTCTTGGATTCTGTTAGGGTTTAAAGGGTCTTTTTTTTCCTCTTGATGAAAAAACCCTTAGGGTTTTCACTTTCTTCTTCGGCTACTTGACGCAGACGCTAAAACAGTGCTCGTGCATGGGAGCTGAAAGCTGCGGAGGCCAACCCATGAACCATCGCGATCTAGGAAGAAGCGGGAAGCGGGATCGCAAACTATTGCGATCCAGGAGGATGTATCGCGAGTCTGCCGCACCCATCTTCATTTGGGAAGCATTTTCTGGATTCTTCTTGCCTCCCTCCTTCCTTTTTGTAGAAATTTCCTTTGTTAAGTGGGAGTCTATAAATTGTTTTCCTCTTTAGTTTTGATTATTTTGTCTTCAAATTTCATTGTGGAGTCCTTCTTACTGTTCTAGGGTTGTATCTGAGGAGATGGTAGTGCTCTGGCAGCATCATACTCCAAATCAGTGATTGTATCATTCCCTTTTATATTCCCCAAATCTTCTCGTCCCCTCTCCTCAGCCGCGACCTCCTTTCGTCACCCCAACACCCCAATGACCATTTCCTGCAGCCGTACCTCGTTATCCTGCCTTCCTACCTCCTCCCCAACTCGTCCCAGCTACCCCACTATCCACTACTGACCACCTACAACCCTTCCAACTTGTTGTCCCTACACTTTTGCACATTCCCCTTGTTGCCCCCACATCCTCTCCAATAAATCCTTTTATTTTTAGCCGACCTCCACCACCCATTGGGATATATTTTAGAGGTGTTGTTTGTGTCATTTATGTTTTGTGTTGTTGCGTTCGGTTGCATTGTGTTGTAACCCAATTTTCCTATTAATAAAAGTTTGTTTTTTTTGGTGTTTGCATTGTTTTTTGTGCAAGTTCCGGTATCATTTGGTATTACTTTCTTTAAGCTACTAGTGTTTTATTTTGGGTTTTGGGGCTTTGCCCCTCTTTATCCATGGATGCTTATTTTTTCCCCAACTTTCTTTCTCTACACGATCTCTTCTTGACCTTCTCCATCGCTTAACTAGAAAAGTTTGATATCTTCTCACTTTTCAAGTTCCTTTAGTTTTAATTTTTCTTATTTGCCTAGTGCAGTGGATAACATTTCATTCTCTGTGGAAGAGATTGAAGAATGTTCTAAATAAAATAATTATGGCTCCTGGTGTCCATGCGTCGCTCCGCCATTTACTGTGCTTTCCATGTCCTCGCCATCTCGGCCCACAGTTCGTGCTCCATTCAACCGTCCAACTTGATCTCCACCATTTGTTTAATACAAGAAAAATTGAACGACATCTAGTTATCATCCCAAACTAACTCTAGCCCGAAAATCATCCAACCTAAAATATTAAGATCTCCCTATATACTTAACTAAATCGAGTGGGGTTTGTTCCTATACCTTCATCTAGAGGAGGAGAACATGTCAATACGGATAAGTAAGCATGGAGTGTTCATCTTTTTCACAAAGGTCTAAACTGAAGAAAAAAAAGAGTTTTTGAGCTATACATGAGCCCAAGAGGAGAGGCATCAATTGAGTTTGTTTGAAAGCTTCGTCTCACGTCCACGAACCTTCTCCAAGTGTTGTCTTACCCTAAAATGGCGTCTAGGTATGACCCAGACCAAAAGGTGACTCGGTTTTGGTCTTGGACTATGTTAGAGGGCTCGGGAAGGGAGGATTTCGATTGTAGGAGTGATTGTGGAGTATGAGGAAGCTTTTGAATTGAAAAGGTTGAAGTTTGGTGGAGTTTTGTGGGCTGGCCCGAAAAGGTCCTTGTCTTTGAATGTGGAATTAGGGTTTGACAGTGAGGAAGAAGCGCTTAGGACAGTGGGAGTGAGTTGAGACAGGTGAGGGAACAATTTGGTAGGGCTTCGCTAAGGCAAGTGTTTGTGTCCCTTTTTTGGCCATGAGGTGGTCAATTTATAGGCCTAGTCATGGTGGCTGATTAGCCAAGCCGAGGTATCAAAATGTTGCTGCGTTGGTGTTGAAGTGGAGGCCAAACTCCAATCGGAATAATTCAAGTAAGATGGGTGGGAATTTGAGTTTGAGCCAAAGTGGTGGCTCTCGGATTTTGAGTTTTTAGGTGGTTGGGGTGGCTGGCTAGAGTATATGAGGTCAATTTCAGGCAGAGGGAGTGCAGATGGAGGATTGTGAAGTCTATTGTGTTGTGTTAAGTGTCCAAAGGTTTTGGTTTTAAAGGGAAAGGGGTTTGAAACCATTTTGTGTTTTGCCCGGGCTAGATCAGCAAAAATGGGTTTGTGCGTTTCCAAGTTACTGGCCAGCGTGGGGAGTGTGTAGTTTAGTCTTATCATAGAGATTAGGGTCTCCCTTTTGGGTTAAAGTAAATCATGAGTGGGGCTAAATGTTCTTGAAAGAGGTTCCCTGTTTTGCCATTTGAGGAAAGTGTACTTGCTCAAGGTTTGCAGGATTCGAGTGTTTTTTATGTGGAGAAAATTTGGGATTTTATGTAATTCGGGAAGTTTTATTACTGTATTATCCCTGTTGGATTGGGGTAGTATTGGAGTTGAACCACGTCAATGGTGTTATTAGACATGTTATTGAGGTCTTATTGGCCTAGGAATTGAAAATGTGGGTGTTATTGCACGCGTATTATGTAGCGGCGTGGTGTTATTGGCGAGGAATTGGTAAGACGGGTATTACCGCGACGTATTGCACGACGCTTGGTGTTATTGGGAGGGGGGGTCGGCACGGAACTACGGGGGTGGTGTTATTGGCAGTAGTATTTGGGTTGTAATGCAGTGTTATTGCGGGGTTGCGGTGCTGTACATTGGGGTTGGTGTTATTGGCGGTAATATGAGGTTGTTTACGGTGTTATGAAGGGTTTGCAGCGCGGTATAACCGGTTATGCTGCAATGGTGTTATTTTGGTAGTATCGTGGTAGTTTTTATTGTGTTATCAAAAGGTTTGCGGCGGAAACGCGTAGAGGTAGTATTACGGTGTTTTTAAGTGTTTTGTTGTAGTGTTATTGGAGAGTTTTGCCGTGGTTCGGTGTGATGTTATTGGGGAGTTTCCGTGGTATTGAAGTGGTGTTATTGGGGTAAGGTCTAACCTAAATCAAACCCAAACCGAGCCTAAACCCTTTTTCACTTCAATTCAACTTATAGACACATGACACAAGACAATTGGTGAATTGGTGAATTTTGAGGGATTGTTAAGAAGGAAATTTGATTTGAATTTAGCAAAATTGGATTGAAGCTGGAAATTTGATGTGAATTGGGTTGGATTATTGAATGTTTGGTGGATTTGAAGTGAATTTGATGTGAATTTGTCAAAATATGGCCATAAGGCTTGGAATTTGGTGTGGTGTTGAACTTGATTTTGGATTGTGTTGGATTTAATGTAAATTGATATGGCTTTGTCAATTTGGAGCCCATGTGAATTGTATTTCAAGTTTGGATTTGATTTTGGGTTGAAAATTTGGTAAGCTTGGATGGTCTTGGAGCAAATTTTGGTGAATGGGGGTGTGAAGTGTAATTGCAGTGTAGTGAGTTTGAGGTGCTCGAGCTACCTAAGGTCAAAAAGTGTGTCCTTAATGCCTCATGACCTTATAGGAACTCATTTTTTAGTCTCCACATGTTGGTCTCAACCACCTAAGTGTTGGAAGTTTATGACCACCCACGTGAGTCATCACAAAAAGAGACAAGAAATGATTTGGAGTCCTAAAAGTGATGGGTCCCATAGGATAGTCAAATGCTGGCTAGATCCTAAGTCCCAAGAAGAAGATTAGACCTCACAAAAATGAGGTCAACAAATAACCCCTAATATGTGTAGTGTACCGGACAAGCAGACCGCGCATATTGTCGTTGACCAAAGTGATTAACAAAACCAAAGAACCGTTTAAGTAGATTTACTTAGAACAGACCAAAGATCGAACTAGGTTCGATATGAAATTTGAGTTGAGGTTCACATGGGGAAATCCCAACTCAAGAGACGATTTGCATTGAAAAGTTTTGAGCATTTCCGTTAGGGATTCACGTGTGTATTTTCAAATTTTTGTGAATTCAAAATTTCAAATTTAAGTGTCGATTTGATTTATTTTTTGTGTTTAATTTTGTGTGTTCAGCTTTTTGTTATGATTTTTTGAGATTTTGAGGGTGAAAGTTGTTGAAAATTTCTTGTCAAGGATTTGATAGTTTGTCGATTTGATTTGATAGGAAGACTAGGTCAAGCAGGAAAGCACAGAGGCTCACATCCAACTTGAGAACTTGTGATGGGAATATTGCTACATTGGGCAGGAAAGCGCTAGGACTTACATCTAACCCAACCGGTAGCGAATGAATCAGAAGCATTAACATCCATTTAAGGGGGTCTTACTCCTATCCCGAATACTGAGTGCTGGGAAGGATTATGACTATGCCTATCCCGATTGCTGAGTGCTGAGAAGGATTATGACTATGTTTATGCCTATCGCGATTGCTGTGTTGAGAAGGATTATGACTATTCCTATCCCGATTGCAGAGTGCTGAGAAGGATTATGATTATACATCCCAGATGCTAAGTTTATGGATTTGTGGAATGCAATAATTTATAAAATTGTGGTGATTGTGGAGTTTTGCAGAGATTTTGTGAAATTCACAGAAGTTTATGGGAGTGCAGAGGTGCTGCGGAATTGTGCAGATTTACAGAGATTTGAAGGCTTGTGAAATTGCAAAATTGTGAAGATTTGCTGAGATTTGTGAAATTACAAAATTACGAAGATTTGCTGGGATTTGTGAAGTTGTAGAATTGTGGAGAATTTGCTGAGTTTGTGAATGTAGAGATTTGTGGAGATTTGCTGAGATTTGTGAAGTAAAATTATGAAGAATTTGTTGAGATTTTGTGAAATTGCAAAATTGTGAAGATTTGTTGAGATTTGCGAAGTTGTGAAATTGTAAAGAGTTTGCTAAGATTTGTGAATGCAAAGATTTACAGAGATTTGCTGAGATTTGTGAATGCAGGGATTGTGAAGATTTATGATGTGCAGAGTTATGTGAGAATTTGAGTACAAAGATTTATGAAAATTTATGAAGTGCAGAGTTTTGTGAAAATTTATGCAGTGCGGAATTTTGTGGAAGTTTTATGCAGTGTCGAAAGACTATACCAGCTCGGACAACCGCCGGGGACATTACGTTCGAGTTGGATCTAGTCGAGGAATGACAACCATAAAGTAAATTACGCCAAACCTCAAGAAATTGTCGGTCACGTTGGGAAAGAATACCGAAGATTTACATCGATTATAAGAGATGATCGAAGAAAATGTCTGTGCGATAAGTGATATGGTTCCATAGAACCAACCAGGTCTCATTAACACTAGGCAAAAGATAAAGAAGAGTGTGATTCTATGTAGATAGAACCAACTAGCCACTTCTACGCGAGATTTTGGATCTAGAGCTTATGTGGAATTTCATGAGGCTTGTGGAAATTTGTGATATTGTGGAAACTTGTAAAATTTGTGAGATTTATGGGAGTTTAAATTTTTTGATTTTGATTGTTTTGATTTTATTTGATTTGATGTTGATTTTCTTTCTTTTTCTTTTATTCTTTTTTTTGTTTTGGTTTGATTTAAGTTTTGTCAGCTCTTTTTTGTTGCATTATTTTTTTTTTATTTAAGATTTGGGCCCAGTTTCAGACAAGTGTGACATCGGTGTTTCGAAAAATGAGATCTTGTTTTTGAAACATCAAGACGTGTAATACTCCTCGAGGTACTGTCCATTGATAGGGGGCCCATGTAAAAATAACTCATTCTTCAAGGTATAGTGAGAACTGTATTTTTTAAATACACATAAAGATATGGTATTCCTAATGACATCACAGTTTAAAAGGTTGCAACTTTGTAGCTTCGCTCGCAGCTGTCATCGTTTGCTTATCTTTGATCTGTGTAAATATTGTTCACATTGTCTTTGAGAAATCGTTTTGACGTTCTTCGCTTTGAAGTTGGAGTTATATTTCTGGGCATTGATAGATATGACTTCAATGTAAAATTTTCATTAATTGCTAATAACATATCCCTTTACTTTAGTTCTCTCTTTCCAGGCCTAAGCATATTTCAAAGTTTTTGACCATGTGATTAAAATAATTTTTATTTTTTAAAGATATTTTTGAGCCAATTAATAGCCAAACAAAAGATAAGAGATCACTTAAATTTTTCTTGAATATAATTTTAGAAGAATTTTCTTAACAAATTTTTTGAAGTTTTATTAATTAGGGAAGAATCATGACACCAATTTTTGATTATATGCTCACTTCAAGTTTCTTTTTTTATCTCATTTTTCCTTGTTTTTAGATCAAACCTTTCACAATTTTTTTCATTTTTTTCTTTTCCACTAAGCATTACTCTTTTGGTGGAGCACATTTTTAAGAATTTTGAATATATGAATTCAGACACCAAATTTTGATTTATGATCACCTCAAGCTTATTCTCAAATAGCATTCCACACAATATTTTTATCATCATTTATTTGCTCTCTTTGTTTTCTGAGAATTGCTATATCTGGTAGAGCATATTTTTTTTAAAGATTCTGAATGTCCAAACTCCCATAATTAATAATTCTCAGATATTTCTTAATATGAATTCTGAGATATTATGCTTCGTTCAAAAGTCAGGATCCAGTCATGCGACAGAAAATTAAAAGACTCGTATTTTTAAAATGAATGACCTAGTTATTAGGATATTAATTTCATTTTCCATTGAAATCATAATTTTATCAAAATATTAGAATTTTTTGTCTTGGATTAGTCTTTTCTCGATTGTCATTTTGTTGAGCTTTAAATGTTTTTTTTAATGAGCTTTCAAAACATTTAACAATTATGGACAACAAACTCTTTATTTTTCTATTATGGTAGGGAGGGTTGGGGCAAAGTAACAATAGCCCCACTGGAGCAAACAAGAGATGAAACTTGCTATCCCTCAATAGGGGAGATGTCTTTAATCTGTGTTCTAGCCTGCGCAAAACAGTTTGGATTCGGTTCAATCTTTTTATTTGAAGACTTCACCCAAACTGTGTTCCATCCGTCGTTAGTTGCGTAGGAGGCAATTGAAAAAATGGGCTCAACCAAAATTATATTGATGAAACCACTTTTAGGTTCTTTCAAATTCTTTTGAGATCATTATGTTCTCATTCTTGAAGTTCTTCTCGAGCCACCTTTTAAGCTGATACAACCTTCTATGGTGCGCCCAGACAATCTGTGATATGAGCAATATCTATGGTGATCCTTCTTGTCGACTTCATCCGATTTTTTTGGTTATGGTAATCTGAATTCGGGCTTTTTGATCAAACCCCGAAATATCTTTGTTTTTGCCTCATCCTTGAAGGGATATACTTTGTTCAAACGTTCGGCCATGGACGAACCCTGTCTTCCATCTATCCAGTATGGCCTCTGCTGGAATGACTGTTGACCATGCTGTTGGTTGTGTTGTTGACTATGTTGCGGATTATACAACTGCGGATGTTGTTGGTGGTACTGCTGTGGATGTTGGTAGACTTGTTGAGGCTGCTCGGTCTGAATCTATAATGGTCGCTTGCCTTTGCCCACCGCTGCCACTGTCCTGGACTTCTTCTCGAATGTCTTGACCGGCTTTGGCTTCTCATAATTATCTAGAAAGCTAAACTTCTTGGCCTCGTCTTGCAAACTTTCGGCCTTGCTAAGTAGTTTCTCAAATATTTTAATTGTGAATCTTTTAAGCATAAAAGTTACTGGACTTTGGATGCTCTTAAGCAAGATTTCAATCACATGTTTCTGGATCTTTGGTTCACACTTCATGCTCAGATTTCTCCATAGCAAAATATAGTCCACTAGAGTTTCGTTCGTTTTCAGTTTCTCCACCACTAGATCACCAACGGTGATGTGGTGCAGCGAAATGTTTAACGAAAATGTTTTCTAATTCCGTGAATGTCTTTACAGAACTTTTTGACAACTTCACGCACCAATCGAAAGCAACTCCCGAAAGGCTACTAATGAATTGACGGAATATGAAAGCGTAGCTACATCCGCTTTACAACAACTTGCTCGAGAGTGTGCAACATGCTGCCGGGGGTCCCGGTCCCATCAAAAGACTTGACCAGAGGTGACAAACCATTAGGATATTGTATAACATCAAATTCCTTTGGATAGGGCCTACCATTTTTAGAATCAATGCCCCTCCTTTAGATTATGTCAGAGCTTCTTTCACCTGCTGTTCTACCATTTGCTTGCTGTCCTTTTTTGGTATTAGACTTTGAATGAAGTGCTTCTTTGGTTGCTCCTCTCGATTAACAGAAGTAAACTTTTTCTTCTCTTCAGCAATTTGGACCACTTTCGGTTGATGCACCTCCGCGGGTATCACACCAAGAGACTGAGGCTGACTGTGAAGTGTCATGATGGCAGTCATCATTTCTTCCATCTTCCTTTCCATGCGGTTAATTTGCTCATCTTTCTATTGGATGACCCGCTGCAATGCTTCAACGACGCCCTCTTCAACAGGTGACGGATCCTCTCGCAAAGATGACGACGCTCTGGTCTCAACAACATTGACCTCGACGAAATCCTCCGCAATGTAGCTTGCTAAATCTCCCTCGTCATTCGGTTCATTCTCTCTTTCTTCAAATAATTGTTTGACATCCGCTCTTAGTTTCTCCAAAATCGCCTCAATCGAACCTCCTTCAACAATCGCTGGATCGATCAGAGATGATTGGCGGATGGCTTCTTATAAAGGAGGCTCTGAAATAGCCATGACCCCTTCATGCTTGGAACTTTCCTTAGAATCTCTATCTTTGATGCTTTTTGCAGGTATCGGCCCAGTGGCCTTAGGTTACCACAGTATCTTCTTCGGCGGTGATACTCTAAGATCGTACGACCCATTATCGGTATCAACACGTCGATGAGCGGTGTGTCCGCTAACATGCTGACCGGGTATGTCAGTGAGGCAGCTTCTTATCTTCCCTTGGTGCTTTTATTGAGGATCGAGGCTCCTCTCGTGTAACACGGAGGGCTATTTTCGGTCCGAGATGGGACTTGACTGGCGCTCTTCTCATGGGCCTCGGGGAAGTGGTGGCAACAGTGGCAGCATCAATGACAACTATGGGCGAACGACTCCCTGACGTTGTTTAGTGGAGATCCTAGGTAATAGTGGAGCGATGGCGGTAGGAATGACTGGTGCGACGATCATATGGATGAAGTTTAGGGGAGGTTCGCGGAGGCAAACCTTCCTCCCTCCTCCCAATCCTTTTGACAGGGCCCGTGTCAGACTCCTCTTTTCTCAAAATTCGGACATTTATGTGGTGTGACACGACACATTCTAACCTTTTCAGTAACCCGACAACGAACCAATGTTCCTTCTTGGCCAATCTCTCAAAGACTGTGCGGACTCGGGTAAGAGATGTAGGTTTCTCTTTCTTTTTACCTTCACCATTATAGAGAGACGGCGGCGGTAATGTGGTGGCAATCCTATAGACACCATTCTCCCCGGAAGCGGAAGACAACGAGTGAAACCTACTTCCTTTGAATAAAGGTGAGATTTCAGGTAATTGCGTCTCATCTAGCTGGAGGACAGTCTCAGTGGCATCCAACTTTGTGGCTTTCGCCTTGGACCTCAGAATTTCCCGGTTGCGCCTCCTTTGTGATTTGGTCAGTCGAGTGAACTTGAGCTGGAACTAATCTCGAAGACAGACGATGACGGGGCAAAGGCATCGATTGATTCTTCCTCATACAGAATCTGCTTACCTTTGGTTGACGGTGCAACTAGTGCGGTAGCGTGAATCCAGTAGCTATGGAAGTGACAACCCTCTTTTCCACGGCGACGACAGACTCGACGGGAGCAGAAGCAATAGACTTAACAAAAGTCTTCCTGAGTTTGGATTCCCTGAGTGCAGGGAACTCTTGTTGGCAGTTCAAATCAAACTCGTCTGCAAGCTCCTCTATTACTGGGGGAGCTGTCTTAAAGAAGACTTAGGCGCCTTGTCAAGAATGACTTCGGCCTCGTTGAAGCCGATTCCGAACTTGATCAACGATCCTTAGTAGCGAGTAGCCTTGTCACGGGGCAAGTTTCCGTCGAACGAGAAGATCAGCTTTGGCGACATTTTCTCTGTCATTTAAAGATTATTTCTAAGTAACGTCTTGTGCTTTGTAATTTCAGCAGAAGTACTAAAGATAACAAACTTGTCTGGTGAACTGGGCATCATTTGAAATTTATTCATGTGAATTTTTGTTTCAAATTTTCTGTTTTGTTTTATTGTTGTGTATTTGCTATGTTTTAAGAAATTTCGTTTTGCTTTGAAATTTCAACGATATTTTATTTGTTTGGAGCTTAGATGAAAGACTCTAAGAGTGAAAGTTTAGTTTAACTTGTTCGCAACAAGTCAAACTCAAAGATGAATGAAGTGTAAGACCGGGTGTGAGATTGGAGGGGGTCGATTTCACTTCGAACTCGCTTCGATAGACCGCTCCCAACCTACCACACTTATTGGGAGTCCACTCCACTTTAAATACTAAAGATTCTGGAACTTCTTTGTTTAAGGATGATTATACAAAATGTTCCAAAATCAAGAGAGTAGTTGATTATACCTGCTCAAGAAATAAACAAGGAAGGTATATCAACGGAAGAATGATAGTCTAACTCACGAGGGACATTGACGCACTACCAATGTATGAAGACAAAACCACATAATCAAAGATGGAGAGATGAACTAATCCTCAGCAGAGTCGTTAGAATCTGTCGGTAGCGAAATTGTCATTTATCGGTTGCAATTTGAAAATGGTTTAATTTACTATATGTATATATAATTTTAATTTTGAAAAATAGTATTTTAATTTTGAAAAAATGATACCGAATAAATCACATATTTAATAGTTTAAGTAACCGAGCATAATACTACAAGTGATACATAACCTTGAAATGTAAGCATATCACTTGACAGCAGACTTGATTGTATAAATTAAATAATTTATGACATCCGTTTCGTTTGCGAAACTTTTTTTTTTACGTGACCGACAATTCCTCTATCTAATATGTAAAAATTAAATTTAATTTATTTTGTCTGAGTTCTTAGTTCCCTGTTGAAATAAGCTTCTATAGTTAATTACATATAAAATGATCGAAGTTACTTGAGAAAACTTTCGATAAAGATCAGTACTTTTATCTTCAAGATTTCAAAATTTAGGTTTTCAAATTTAGACATGGAAAATCAAGTGGGAAATGACCAAATAGGAGCAGTTATTTAACAGTAAAATGGAGTGAAGAGTAGGAGATGCCACAGATCCCGAGGAAACCTCGATGACTTCACAAGCTATCTTATTATTTGGCTGCACATTTTAGAGATGATGTTATTTAAATGTCAACTCCTGCCGATTTTATTATTTAGGGCTTACACTAATACTCAATCATACAAATAACCTATGAAGAGAGGAGAATTTACGCCGTACTAAATGACAACCTCGGAATCCTAGAAAAACTTAGGACTTATATTGCACAACATGGTTGTGCGAAGGCCTAAAGTGATAAAGTGAGGATTTATGTCGTGCTAGGTGAATAACCTCGAAGTTTTTTGAGTTTATGTTGTTTAAGACTAAGTAAAGTTTTGCTGAGGTAGATCCGCTCCATTGTTGAGTTTTGTTTTGTTGCTTAAAGTTGTCTTTCATCCGCTTGCTTCCTCTTCTTGCTGCCTACATAATTTGCTTCAAGCTCTATAGCGTAGCGACTTCAGGTTTAAGGTTTATTTGTGAGCATGCAATTAATGTTGAGTCTCATGGCCCGCCGTAGGGTTCTACCTGGCATATGTCCTACTGTTGTCTACATTAGGAACCTTGCAAGTATATTAAATTAAATATGTTGTAACATGCGGTAAAGAGAAGTGCGGTAAGAAAGGAAAGTAGCAGTGCGCACCTACTGTTCCTGTCGCTGCTGTAAGGTTAGCATTATAAACATAGCATGATGATGTACATGACATTAAAGGAAAAATGAGGAAAAAACATAAGCATGTCAAATGACATATATAGAAAATCAGAGTTGGGTGTAAGAATTTTTAGTAAAGGGGGAGCTCAAACTAGGACTGAAGCCTTAGCAATTCTTCTCGAAGAAACTCTGTAGGCACATTGGTAACCATTATGTCTGTGAGATCCAAAATAGGGTAAAAGATTACTCACAAAGTACCTAAGTGGGAGCAACTCCCAATCCGATCTATGCGACTGACCCACAAACTTGTAGAAAGTAATACTCACAAAAGTTTTTTTTTGATCTGTCACATGTATAAGTAAATTTTAGGGAGCATTGGTGCCAATCCTTTGCCCTCCCGAGTCATCGGATTCAAGATGTGCACCGCTTCACTCATGCCTAGATGGCATGACGTCTTCATCATTGCTCTTACCACCAAGACTTGCAACTTACACTAGCCCGATGATCCATATGTGACCATTTTAAATATCCTCAATTACTGAAAGGGTTTTGAGTGTAAGGTTCGAACCCATACCTTTATGCATTGAATATTATTGTAAGTTAACTTGTAATGAAAATTTTCATTATGTGATTTAATTAAAATGATCCTGAATCATATCTTGGTATATCCTTAATGATTTTTTATGATGATTTTCTTCAACAAATCATAGCAAACTCAAATGTCTCATGAAATATTCAAAATATTGCAAGGGTGTCCAGAGAGTAACTCTAAATAACTTTAGAATCTCCTGGATTATCTCAAGTTCATTTTGGTTTTACTACGTTATTAAATTGATCGTCCCATGTTGAATTATTATATTTTTAAATGGTGCTGAGTGTTTTATATCTTAATTGACTCATGAGTGAGGGCAAATGATTGATTTCAATGTTTAATAGAGAGTTATGTGAATAGACTCTCCTGGGGATCTGCTTGTAAAGCTTAAGGAATTTTATCTCAATATGGGTATGAGCTTGTAAGTATTTTCAAATGTTTCAGGTTCATTTATGTTTTCTTCTTAACTACTCTTGAAGTGATATTAGATCAAATTTAATTCACTACTAAGCTCTTAAGGCCTAGGGGCAGACTTGTAATTTTCAAAAGTTTTGTAAATGTGTTTGATCTTGATTGAAAAGAATTGAATTTTGTCTCTCCATTAGTTGAGAGTTTAAATTAATGAATTATGAACTTCCTAACTCAAACTCCTCACTTTTGAATCATCCAAACTTTCATTTCTTCCAATTTATAATAATTTAAATAATTACAATTATATCCCCTTTATAGAAAATATTGTGAATGAGTTACTACCCTATTACTCTTATGTTTCAATCATTTCAGAGAATTACTCATCATGATTTAATATCCCTCCTTTTTGTTTATTCTAAATATTAATTAGATTAGGGTTAAGATGGAAAATCTGAAAATGCTCCTAGGGCTTCTACCCCAATAACTTTCACATTTTGATTCAAAAGATCATGAAAGCTTACTGATCTCTTACTCACGAGTCAATTAAGATACCATAGGAGAAATTATATTTTTCTGACATTTATTTATTTTCTGTAATTAATTAAATTCTTAATTGTGAATTTCCAATGTTAATTGATTTGATTATTCAAAATATGTTCTCTGCCCTTAGAAAATTTTTATAGTGGTCCTCAATGTCAAATGATCAATCAGAGAGGTTTTTGTGATTTTTTTTTAAATATATTTTAATTTTTAAAAGAAAAATACTCATCAAAGTTGATTATATATATATATTTTTTATTTTCATTTAATTTTTTATGAAAATTTTAAATAAATAGAAGTGAAATCCCTAGAAAATTAGGGCTTTTGATTTTATGGGTGCTCTCTGACTTTAAAAAAATCCGAGAACATCTTTAAGTTCATGAAGAATAAGCCTCAATATTTTAAGTCACGATAAGCAATATTTAAATTTTTATGATTTAATTATGCTATGAGGTTACAAATTATATTAAAATAAAATAGTAAATAAATGTTTTTAAAATTTGGTCTATAATATTCTCCTCTGTTTACTGACCACAATTATTATTTTTTTATTTTTATGATTATTCTACACCAAGATATGATTTTTGGAAGTTGAAATTGATTTTCTGGAATTAATTAAACAAAAAAATCACGATTTTCTAACTTAACAACGTGGCGCTGACTCAGCCTAGACGAATTCGAAAGGCGGCGCCAATAATACTATTGTATAACTCAAATAAAACCAGAATAACATCGAAATAACACCAAAATAACATCGGACTAACATCGAAATAACACCGTGAAGGCTCTTGGTGTCCACACGTCGCTTCGCCATTTGTTATGCTTTTCATGTCCTCGATGCGTCGGTCGCAGCTCGTGCTCCATTTAACCGTCCTAATTGATCTCCACCATTCGCTTAATACGCAAAAAAATGAACAACATCTAGTTATCGTCCCAAACTTACCCTAGCTCAAGAACCTTCCAACTTAAAATGCTAAGATCTCCCTATATAATTAACCAAATCGAGTGGGGTTTGTTCCTACACCTTCATCTAGATGAGAACATATCCATACGGCTAAGCATGGAGTGTACATCATCTTCACAAAGGTCCAAAACAGAAGAAAAATGAATTTTCGAGCTATACCTGAGCCCAAGAGGAGAGGTCTCGATTAGGTTTATTTGAAAGCTTCGCCTCGCGTTCACGAACTTCCTCCAAGTGTTGTCTTCCTCTGAAATGAGGTCTAAGTCGGCCTCGATTGGGTTTATTTGAAAGCTTCGCCTCGCGTTCACGAACCTCCTCCAAGTGTTGTCTTCCTCTGAAATGAGGTCTAGGTATGACCTAGACCAAGGTGGCTCAGTTTTGGACTTGGACTATGTTAGAGGGCTCGGGAAGGGAGGATTTTGATTGTAGGAGTGATTGTGGAGTATGGGGAAGCTTTTGCAATGAACAGGTTGAAGTTTGGTGGAGTTTTGTGGACTGGCCTGAAAAGATCGTAGTCTTTGAATGTGAAATTAGGGTTTGACAGCGAGGAAGAAGCACCGAGGACAATGGGAGTGAACTCTATGAGGTTGTAGGGAGGTTAGGGAATAATTTGGCAGGGCTTTACCAAGGCAAGTATATGTGTCCCGTTATTGGCCATAGAGGTGGTGAATTTATAGGCCCGACCATGGTGGCTGACTGGCTAAGCCGAGGTGTCAAAATATTGCTGAGTTGGTATTGAGGTGGAGGCCAAGCTCCAATGAGAATCATCCAGTAAGGTCGGTGAGAATTTGAGTTTGAGCCAAAGTGATGGCTCTCGAATTTTGAGTTTTCAAGCGGCTTGGGTGGCTGGCTAGAGTGTATGAGGTCAATTTCATGCGGAGATGGAGGATTGTGAAGTCCATTATGTTATGTCAAATGTTCAATGGTTTTGGTTTTAAAGGGAAAGAGGTTTGAAATCATTTTGTGTTTTACCCGGGCTAAATCAACAAAAATGTGTTCGGGTGTTTTCCAAGTTGCTGGCAGCTTGGGGAATGTGTGGTTTAGTGCCCGTTTGGGGCAGCTTAAAAACGCCGCCGCACCGTTTGGATTTCACGTTTGGATGACTTATTTGAAAACGCGTTTTTTTTTCTATTACACGCGGCCCGTGGGTGGAACCTCGCTGGCCGCTTATTTCCTCGAGTTTCTTCGAATTACTCCTCTCCCTGTGACCCTGTGACCCCGTGACCTCGTGACACTCCATTCGCACATCTCATGTCTCGCAAACCTTAAGCGCTCCCCGTTCTCTTCCTCCTCTGCGTTCGCTAAGGGCATTTTTGGCTCCTCTCCATTGCTGGCTTCCGATCTCATCTCATCCTTCCTCCTCGGCTCCTCCGGCGAAACCTAGGCGCTCGGCTCCTCTTTGCGGCATCCCGAGCTTCCTCTGCGTGCTTCGTTCGGCATCCCGTGCTTCGTTCGTTCGGCATCCCGTGCTTCGTTCGGCTCCTCTGTGCGGCTCTGGCATCCCAACCATCCAGCACATCAACCATCCGGCATCCCAACCATCCTCTGTGCGGTATCCTTCCTTTCAAGTAAAAAATTCTCTTCAGGAGGCTTCTTCAAGTTAATATTTTGATGACGTTGTTCCTTTAGATAAAACAAGTGTATATGCCCATGTTTTAGCCTTTTTTTATGCGATCTGTGAAGGCATGCCTAGTGTAGGAGGACACTGGTGCGAAATATTATTACTTTGAGATGTAAAAATTTTAGCAAACATTTTATTAATTTTGATTAAGGCAACACTTAAGACTGCTTGAATAAAGTTAGAAATGTGAGTAGTTTTAATCAATCATAGCATTAAATTTGTTGTAAACTCTAAATCAAAATAAATAACAAATTTTTGTTTAGTGGTGATATGTATGATTATGCTAGATAGCACAAAGCCTTACATTTATTTGAATTCACATAAATTAAAGATGTTCCTTTAGTTGTCTCAATGATGCCGAGCGACCATCCTAAAGCAAATTTAAAAGGTTTTGAGTACTTTATAGTTATAGGTTGACATGCTTTGAGTGAATATTTAGTGATGCTCACTTGTTCATCAAATGAAGGTGTGTTTTTCACATTAATAAACTTTATTGTTCGTTGTATTTCAAGTTTAAAAGCCTTCCTTTACAAGTGATTTTAATGTAAAGTGCTGAACAAGCAGGTGTAAATAACTTGAACAATTTAAATACTAAATATTTGTAATATTCATGTCTTAGGGATACTAAGGGTTGATGCGGTTTATTTCATCTTCATCTTCTTTGGTGCACTCTTTTCCATGATGTTGTCTTTCATTTATTCTCTTTGAACTAACTCTCTTAATGCTTAAGGTTTACTTCGATTGATTTTCAAAGTCTTGCACCTGCATGTGGTTTACATTTTTTTTCTAGTTTGTACATTTTTTATTAAACATTTGGTTCTCTTTCTACAACCATATGGTCTTTCTATTACCAAAAATTACTCATCATCCTCATTTAAAAAGCCGTCTCTCGTATCATGATAGAGTTGTTAGCTTCACTTGTAAGTTGCCTTGAGGAAAACTATTTGTTTTGACATACTCTTTTTTACGAAGATTCTTAAATGAGTGGCCTTGTCCAACTTACTTGGTGGCTAGGCAAGCAACCAGCTTATTCTTGTTTTTAAAAATGAAATATTTGCTATTGGCTTGAATTTTTTTGTGTTTGCTTGAATGATTGAGTGTCTTACCTGAAGTGTCATTTATAATCTTCATGTTCATTGGACAGTGTAGTTTTCCCATATCTGTTGGACAACATATGAGTGTCTTTTTTAATTGTTATGTATTTTCATTAGTGCACTTACTATTTTCATTAATGCATTTGTTGTCCTAACTTTCTATCAAACAAGTTGACAAATTATTATGCCCTTTATTGTGTAGAATGGATGATGATCAGTTTAACGAGGATGACAAACAACTTCACCATAATTGCAAAGTCGCAGCAGCCTTAATATTATTGTATTATTACTACATTACGTATGTTGACCGAACTCCGTGCATGACATCAAATCAAATCGGGGATAAATAGGTTGGTGAGTTATTACGGGGCCACTCGACCCGGTTCTTCAAAATATTTCTCATGTCGCAGAAGACTTTCAATGACCTGCTCAATGAACTACGAAACAATCATGGGTTGCATGGCTCTAGAAGAACGACAACAAGAGAAGTTCTTGCAATAACCATATACATCTTATCTCAGAATCGATCTATTAGAGGAGCAATGGAGCGATTTCAACATTCATCAGAAACCATCTGCAGATATTTCTCTGTCGGTTTGAATGTTCTAGTGAGTTTGGCTAGTAAGGTAGTTAAGCCTGAGGATCCAACATTCGAGTCTGTCCCACCACAAATTGCCAATGACCCTAGATACATGCCGTTCTTAAAGGATTGTATCGGTGCAATTGACGGAACACATGTTGATGCACATGTTTCCAGTTCAGAGAAGGTGGCATATATTGGACGTAGTGGCTCTCCAACGCAAAATGTTATGGCCGTTTGTGATTTTAACATGTGCTTTACCTTTGTCATGGTTGGCTGGGAAGGGAACACACACGACAGCCATGTTTTCAATTTTGCAACTCGAAACCTTAGCCATGGCTTCCCATATCCACCTCCAGGTAAATATATTCATCAATTTTTCATATTTTCGACAATTTTTAAGTACAATGATGGTACAGGTAAGTACTATTTAGTTGATGTTGGATATCCTTTACAGAGAGGGTATCTGAAACCATATCCAGAAACGAAATATCACATCCCCGATTTTGAACGAGCAAGTGGTGTGGCATGGGGCAAGAAAGAATTGTTTAACAAAAGACATTTGTCTTTGCGGGGCGTGATCGAGAGAACTTTCGGAGTATGGAAGAAGAAATGAGTTATTTTACGTGACATGCCGACCAACCATTTGAGAAGCAGGTGCATATAGTTGTGGCAACTATGCCACTGCATAACTACATTTGTCGTCACACCTCCGGCTCAGATGCAGAATTCGATGTCTTGGAAAATGAATCAGTTGATATCCCACATGAAGCTTTTGAGGAGGATATCGAGCCTACGATGACTATAGAAGAAATTGACTCACAGGATGCATACACTCGAGAAGGTGAAGGTGCATCAAAGATGGCTGAGTTGCGAGAGCAAATAGCGAATGCGATAGAGCAACTATGACTATATGTATTTCCTTTTTTAAGTTTTTATGTATTTAGCAATGTTCTGACATTTACATGACACTAAACTATTATGTATTTACATAATTTTGTCTCTTTTATTTGCATTTTATTCTTTTTGCCATCCCAAGTTGTTGTCATTTATTGTTCTTTGTTCAGTAGAGGTATAAGTGCTTGTTATCTGTTTTATTGGGGTTGAACGAGTTAGTGGTTGTTATCTGTTTTATTGGTTTTAGCCATTGTTAAGTCATTTGTTTTTTGTATTGCTGGATGGGGCTTAATACATTGAGGATCACATGAAAGACCGTGGAAGTATCCTACATTGCAGGCTTACCTTAGCACACAATGGTTGTTGTTTCATAGCATTAGCTTTCTGATGCAGAAGTTGCTGAGAAAAGCTGCTCAACCCAGATGTTTTATTGTGAGTTCTCCTCACAATAAATCTGTATAGATCAATTCCATGGCTTGGAAAGTTGCTACGCCTTGCTGATTGGATTAAGCAGATTTTCTTATGCCTACTCCTTGTTTTTATCGGCTAGCATACTAAATTTCCTGAAGGCATTTGGTTTTCCCTCTCCATTCTGCTCTGGCTTCCATTTCATCAATTTGTTGTCTGGCTATTTCGTGTCTGTTTTTTTTTTTATTATTTTTTGAAACCATTATATTCTGGATATTTCTTTTCCAGATTGTAATTTTATTTCACTTTTAAAAAATGCAAAATATATCCAATGGTTGCTGTATCCATTTCTTAAACTTCATGAATCTGGTGCCGCAGTACCTTTCTATACCAATACTTGTCAGAAATCAAATTTGACCAAAGTTGCATTTTAACCATGTGAAATCCATATCGTGCTTTGCTTATGAGAAATGGAAGATTTGAAAGTATCTTTAGTGTAAATAAATAAAGTATTTACTTATTGCAGGAACAAAATTATGGTAGGGATTCCTACTAAAATTGTATATTTTATTTGTATTTCTTGGTACTTAAAGCTTTTATGTGTTATTTTGAAATGATAATGTTTTCTCGAGTAAGATCTTTTGTGAATAATTGATTGGTTATTAAGCGGGGGGGGGAATGGAATAAATTGCTAGTCTTTCTTTCAAAATATTTATTAGGCAATCGTTATACTGAACTTCCTTGTCTACGCATTTGATGCCGACAAAAACTATCTAACCAAAATCTCTAACATGTAAAATACCACCCAATGGGCATGTATTTACACATCTAACACCAAAACTTTGTTTTTTTTTTTACTTTATACCACCCGGATCATTCCTATCACATGCATAGGTATGGTGGTGTATATGTGTAAAATACAACTGTTTTAGCTTTTAAAAATTCAAATACATCTCATGCATAGATATGGTGGCATATATTGTCAGTTTTGTGCCATGATATTTTGGTGTTGCATAAGTTTTGTGCCTCAACATTTGATGTCCGGTAAGTAGTCATATATGAGATATTCAAAAGCACTAATTTCCCTTATTTCTTTGACCAATCCTTCCTCTTTTTACTAATTGTAGGACGATGACTTCCAGACATTCAGGGAAGTCTGGGTAAGTGCTGTGTCGCTGCGGACTGCCGGCCTTACTAGTTATGTCAGACCAGCATCGTAGCTACGGACGACAGTTCTTTGGTTGCCCGAGGTGAAAACACGAAATGAAGAACTGTAAGTTTTTTAGGTGGGCAGATAGCCTACGTGATTCTCCTTTATCCCAATCCGAAAAAATTGCACTCGGTTCCACATTATCTTGTAGTTCGAGCGCTTCCCAACCAGAACTTCACACAGGTTTCTAGGGTGTTATAACCGGGCAACAATCAGCGTGACATGCTCTTGCATTATAAAATAAATATTGTCATTTTTTCCTTGTAATTTTAATATTTTATTTCTTATTTTTATTTAAGTTTCGTGATACTCACTACTAGGTGAGGTCTCTATGTTTTTTGTGTTGTTTTGTCTAAACAATGCAGACTCTTCTTTCATTTTTTGTGAAATTTAAGTGTTACAGTTCGAGCTTATATCATTAAATTATAAAATCCTGTAAATTTTATAGTTGCTCTGGTCCACCTATTTTTCAATGCTATTGGCAAAAATATAAAAATAAAAGTGATATTAAAGAGTTGGGTGCTATGTGGAAAAGTATAAATGTTTTAGGTGTCACATGTGTTAATTCATTAGAATATTTATATTCTGAGTGCAGAAAGTTTTCAAAGAAGGTTCGCAGCCGCTGCTATAAGACAATAAGGTGGCATAAAATTTAAAAAAATGTTGAGCTTTTGATATGTCTGTGGTTTTTTTATTTAACCGATTTTTCACAAAATTTTTCTTTAATTTAATTGAGAAAATAACAAATTCTGCTGCACAGATTATTTATTTAATTAAAAATTTTTTGCAAATAAGCTGTTTATAAAACGCACTAACCAATCAGCTAAACAACTTATTCGAACGAGGGCGGAATGGTCGATTTTCAGAATCAATTGTTTTTCATAAGCATGGCCTAAACAGATCGACAGTTTATCCAGATCGACCACTTATCGACGAACTTATCCAGATCAGCGAACTTATCCGGATAAGTTTGGATAGCTGCAATTACTCCAAACAGACCCTTAGTCTCCCCTTAGGGTTAAAGTAAGTCGTGAGTGGGGCTAAGTGTTCTTGAAAGAGGTTCCTTTTTTTGCCATTTGAGGAAAGTGTACTTGCGCAAAGTTTGTAGGGTCCGAGTGTTTTTTATGTGGAGAAAATTCGGTAAGTGTTATTACGATGTTATTCGCGTTGTATTGGGGTAGTATTCAATTTGAACTGCGACAATGGTGTTATTGTGGTGTTATTAGGTGTGTTATTGAGGTGTTATGACCTAGAAATTGAAAACGAGGGTGTTATCGCGCGTATTACGCGGCGGTGTGGTGTTATTGGCGAGGAATTGGGAAGGTTGGCATTATCGCGGGCATATTGTGCGGCGCGTAGTATTATTGGGGGGTTCTGCATGGAACCGCAGGGGTGGTGTTCTTGGCAGTAGTATTTAGGTTGTAATGCGGTGTTATTGCGGGGTTGCGGTGCTGTACAGCGGGGTTGGTGTTATTGGCGGTAGTATCGAGGTTGTTTGCGGTGTTATGAAGGGTTTGCGGTGCGGTACATCGGGTTATGCGGCAGTGGTATTATTTTGGTAGTATCGTGGTAGTTATTTTGGTGTTATGGAAGGGTTTGCGGCGGAAATGCGGAGAGGTGTTATTGCGGCGGTAGTTTGGTAGTATTGTTGTGTTATTAAGTATTTTATCGTGGTGTTATTAGGGAGTAGTGCAGCGGTTCGGTGCGTGGTATCATTGGGGAGTCCCGTGGTATTGAAATGGTGTTATTCAGGTTGATTATAGCCCAAATCAAACCCAAACCTAGCCTAAACCCTTTTTCACTTTAATTCAACTTAGAGACACATAACATAAGATAATTAGTGAATTGGTGAATTTTTAGGTATTGTCAAGAGGGAAATTGGATGTGAATTTAGCAAAATTAGATTGAAGCTTGGAATTTGATGTGAATTGGGTTGGATTTTGAATATTGGGTAGATTTGAAGTGAATTTGTCAAATCTGGCCATAAGGCTTGGAATTTGGTGTGGTGTTGAACTTGATTTTGGATTGTGTGGGATTAAATGTAAATTGATGCGGCTTTGTCAATTTGGAGTCCATGAGAAATGTATTTGAAGTTTGGATTTGATTTTGGGTTGAAAATTGGGTTTGTTTGGTTGGTCTTGGAGCAAATTTTGGTGAAGGGGGTGTGAGGTGCCCAAGCCACCTAAGGTCAAGAAGGGTGTCCTTAACGCCTCATGACACTATAGGAACTCATTTTTGAGTCTCCACATGTTGGTTTCAACCACCCAAGTGCTGGAGGTTTACGACTACCCATGTGAGAACTCACAAAAAGAGCTAAGAAATGATTTGAAGTCCGAAAATGGGTCTAAGATAGTCAAAGGGAAAGTTCTTTGGCTAGATCTTAAGTCCTAAGAAAAAGACTAGACTTTACTAAAAATGAGTCAACAAATACTTCTAAATATATCTTATGTTTTTCTAAATCTGCGGACTATTTAGCTCAACAACAGCAGCTTTGTAATATTGGTAGCTTTAAAATTAAATATTTATTTGGGTTATCTTGAGGACACTATTAAATCTTCTAAGTTGGTTACTACTAATTGTAAAAAATTTATTGACAAACATCATCTTTGACTTGTTGGTTGGAAGCAAAGTTGTTATCTTTGATTTGTAGGGTTCGTTTAGTAAAATTTACTATTTGGAGTTATTTATATTATTGGTTTCATTCTTCTGCTTTATAAAATCTTTAGTAGGAAAATTTTCTCTATGATTAATAATTTTATTAGTCATAATGATAATAATAAAAAGTTACAGATCATTGATTGGGATAAAATCACACTTTCCAAGGACATTGGTGGTATTGATTTACCTTCTCTTGTTGCTATTAATATCATGTGTAAGTTTAAGATTATTTGGAATATCAATAATTCTAGTCCTTATTTAACTAATGTGTGTCTTAATCATTGTGATTTTATTTGTTTTAATATTTTTCATTTTACTATTTTGTAGAAAGACATTGTTAAAGTGGCTATGAAAATTAAGCATTCTTTCACTTTTCAGGTTAAGAGTATTAGTAATTTATTTTTTTTTGATGGCCCTTAATTTTGTGGATCTTTATTTAATTACTTTGGTGATTCTATTTTTATATGGTTTAATTTACCAAAAAATACCAAGCTTTATGAACTTATCTCTAATGGTGTTTGAGATTTATCTTGGAATATATCTGCTCCTTATTATATTCAAGCTATTTATAATATTCGCATTATAAATGACATTAGTTGGCATTGGAATAATAAGGATAATTACTCTCATAAGTCTGTTTACTTCTTATATGAGAATCTGCCTTGAGTCGACTGGTAAAAGTTGGCTTGGCTTATGAGTTATTCTCTTAAATTTATTGTTCATATTTGGAAAATTGTTCATAATGACCTTAAAAACATGTGATATTTTCCATATTTGAGGTATTATTGTTAATTATACCTATATTTTATTCTTTTCTAAGAATGAAACGCATACTCATATATTTTTTGAATGCCCATTTTCTCATTATCTTCTTAATAAATTCATTCCTAATATTTATTTCATCATCATTCCTAGCAATGTTTTCAAATGTTGATCATTCTTAGAATGTTTTTGATAAAATCAGTAAGAGTTATCATCTTTTGGTCATTCAGATTATTGTTTATTACATTTGTTTTGAGAGATAGCATTATTTTTAAGAATAATTTCACCCCTATTGAGATTCTTGTACAGAATATTCATTGATTCATTAAAGAGGAAAGCAGAAAGTGAAAATTTAAAAATAATATTCATCTCTTTTTAAGGAATTTTTAGTAATATCTAATGGTGGCTGCTATACTTTTTCTCTTCTCTTTATCTCTCTCTTCTTTTCTGTGTAATTTATTTTGAGATCTATGACAATTTGAAATCTTGTGATTTCAACTTTTATATGTTTGCTTATTTGTTCATTTCACTGTGACTTTATCTGTTAACAGGATGGATTTCTCGTTCTTTTCTTGAGAATTTTACTCGATCATTATAGATATTTTCATTTTATTTTTGTTCTTCCTTCTGTTTCTATTTAGAACATATAGTATTCTTGATTGCTTTTATGGTTTTGTGCTGTGAATTTTATGGATGTTTCTTCACTTATAATATACAATTGCCGATATTTTTCGTGGTCTTAATATATAAGAACAAATCTTCGCTTGATTTTATTTCATGGAGACTTGGTATTTTTTGGCTGAGCTAATGATGAATTTCAGTAGTATATTAAAATTCAACCGTTGTTTTGAATACTTGGATCTTCGATTTAAACTATACATAGTGCTTGGATTAAATTTTAATGTTTTTGTCTTGGTGAATATTTGATCTATAAATTTTTTTTTTTTCCATTTCATTTCTCATTCTTAGTTGATTCTTGCATAAGGTAATGATTATATCTTGGTCTTTTGTTGGACTTTATATCATTGGCTGAGGCGGCCTAAACTTGAAGCTGGAAATTGTTTGTATTGGTGGCTGCTGCTCAAATTAGAGGAGCATTATATTTAGTTGTTCAGCCTTAAAGCAATATCTTTGTCGGTGCTGATCTTTGGGATTGTCTATTTTTAAATCCTTCTAATGATTTGAGTCTTGATTCCTTGGATTGAGATTGTCCTGGTGGATTGATTTGGCTATTAGCAATCATCTTTTATGAATACTCTGGTTGTTTGAGATGATTCTCTGGATTGAGGCTGCCCTGCTGGATGGATTTGGTTATTGGCAATTTACTTTTGTCGTAGGTGTTGCTGTTATTTAGTTAGTAAATTGATTTTTAGTTTATTATGATTTGTCTATATTTTGTTAGTCTTGTTTCGTCTGTTAGGTGTTTTGTTCTTTTTTGTGTTGAATTGTATTTATTTATTTATTTATTTTGGTGTTTTGGTAGTCTTAATATGATTATTTTGTTGATTATTATATCAGCTAAAAGAAAACCTAATATCTTGAGGTTCAATAAGGCCAATTGAAAGAATAAAATTTTAGAAGGAATGCCTTCTATTTTTTCCTCACAAGTACAGATACAATTAAGATCACTAATCAATAACCACAACTCAGAATATCTTCACTTATAAAATTGATAAACTCCCTTAAATACTTCATAATAGTAGTATTATTATCAACATAACTCACAATAATAAAGAAACAAATATAATCAGTATAAGAAACGAAACCATGAATATACTGGGGTCAATATGCAAAGTAGAAAAATATAAAACATCAAAATTTCACGTTATTATGATTCTACCATTATCTGCACTATTAAAATCATTAATAGTGCTCTTATAAGGAAACATTAGAAGTATTTAAATGACAATGATCTAAGATAAAATCAAATGAAACTTTGGTTTCTAAAATACTTATAAAATTACTCTTATTCTCTTTAATAATTCCTACAATCAACAATACATACATTATTATTAAGCCCCCGAGCATTCCAGCCAATATAGTTAGGAAAAGACATAACAAGAACTAAAAAAATAAAAAAAAACATGAACAAGAAAAGAAAAAACCAAAAACATAGAAATTACTTTCTTTTGGCGGACTCTCTTTTATTTTTTGAAGCAGCTAGACTGAGATAAATTATGATGATGTTTAGAATTAGAAATACGATTAGAAGGTAAATCATTAATAGATTGACCGGTTGAATAATTCTTTGAATTAGATTCATCCATTGAAACAACAGTAATATGCATGGAATTCTGCAGGATAGAATTATTTACAGTAGAAAAATTCAAGTAAATATTTTCAGTCGACAAAGTAGAAACCACTTCATCAATATCACCAACTTTTCCAACTTCAGCATATATATTATTATTACTAAAATCATTAGCGGAAATATTAAAATTCGGGGTTGGTAGTATTGAAGCATTATCAAAAGTAAGTATAACAGAGATTGAATACAGTATATTGCCAGAAACAATACCATAAATATTATTATAAGTAGATATAAGATTTGAACATGTGATACATGGATAACAATTTCTAATAATGTATTGAGGTCTTAGATTAGGATATAATTTTGTTTCGACTCCTACCTCTAAAGGTAGAAACATGGGTGCATGTTTCACTGAAGAAGATTTAGGACAATTTAAAGAATCATGAGCAAAAGTAGAACAAGTTTTATAAGGGTTGGCTTCCCATTTATACTTGAAGTTCTTTCATGTTTAAAGTAATAAGTTCAGGAAGAGAGGAATCAATATTAATTTGAATACCGACTCTAGCAAAAGTTTGCGAAAGCTTTCAGTAGTTAAAGGACCAACAACATTCATTAAATAATTTTATAGATGTCACTCCTCGACCAAAAACAGGAAAATGAAGATTAAAAAATTTAACTCAAATATGAATATTTTTATATTTCTTCTTAACCGGTCTAAAATCATGTGTACAATGTTTCTCATTAATAAACCAAAGAGCACCAGGCATAACCAATTGCATATATATTCGATACAATAAAATTTAGTAAAAAAAAGCCCTGATTAAGAGAGAAAAGATTAACTAAATCTTTCAATTTCCAAATCTTGCCAACTTGTACAAGGTTATTGTAAAAGGACGTCCCAACGCATGACCAATAAGAACCATGTTCTATTGTTTCAAACCTCTTCAATCTCTTCCCTAGAGAATGAATTTTTATCCGCCGCACCATGCAAATAAGAAGGATTAAAACTAGATGAACTTGAAAAAGTGAAGGTATCAAACATTTCCAGTTCAGAGTTGGAAATTGGCCAAGAAGAGACCAAAAGGAAAATTTTTTGGAAAAGAAGAAACATCTATGCATGAAGAGAGGAAAGCCCTAAACCTGAAAAGACACCAGCAATCGAAAAAGAAGGCCTTGAGAGTTTTTTTCAGTTTTTTTTTTCTCAAGAGTAGCGCAAAAAGATCTCAAGCCCTAGAAAAACTCAAAAATAGCCCACGTGGGGATTTTCTTCATTTTTTATTTTTTTAAATAAAATTGTCTGTTACTCTTATTTTTCGAATGAATAAATAAATAAATAAATAAATAACAAAGTGAAACAAGAAGAATTGCATTCAATCCTGATTCTCGTAAGCGTGAAAATTTTGACTCAATAGAAACGATTAAAACGTGCGGAGGACAATAGCCAGACCGTGTAGCGCGTGGTAGAGCAGCGAAACAATAACACCACCAGTCAACGCGTCAATACTGAGCCAAGCGTAAAAAATAAAAATAATAATAAAAAAAAGCCTCGTTAAAAACGTGAATGAGCTACGCCATGTGTTCGGCAATGATAGGTTCAATGATCAATTGCACAAGTTTTAAAGCAATCCAATGGCTACAATGGATACGCGTTGTACCGTTCTTCATCCTCGTTCTGTTTTTCTAGAATTTGAATCATTAAAAAAAATGTTATTTTTCTCTGTAATTTGTTTTCTTAACGAACGAATCATGGTAGAGAATTATGAACAAATTACTCCGCTCTCATGGCGGCTATGAGCCACTCTTGACCTTGAACTGGGCCCCACCATCTCGGAAAATTGTTCTCCTCTTATCATTCTTGTCACCGCCCTGTGAACATGGTGGCAATTCACTTTACTATCCTGGTCAGCACCTCTGGTTAGTTTCTTCAACGTCGTACGTTGGAATAAATAAGCATCGGTGACCAGATTCGGAGACCTCTGGCCCCAGTACTCCCACAATACCCCCATTTGTTTATAATCGCTTTCCTCTTCTATTTCTACATCCATCGATCTTTTAGCTGCTGCAAATCTTCGATCTCATTTCCCCTCTTCTATAGATCGATTTGCAGGTTTAATCACATGGAAGGGTTTGAGAATCATAGCCCGTCTCTCTTTAATCCCTACCAAATGGGCCGCTTCCGCCTCACACATCGGTAAGCTTTCTTGTCTCTGTTCCTCACACGGATCTACTGTCAGAGTTATGAGATCGAATGATTTTTTTGATTTTTTTTTTTTTCGAATTTAATGAATTTTTATGTCTTGTTTACTGCGTTTTGTTGCGGATTTTATATGAATTCTGGCTTTCTGTTGTTTGGTCTGCGTTAATGGCTGATCTCTTCTAACTATTTATTTTTTCTTTTCTTTTGTTGTTCTATCTTCTTTGATATCTTTATTTATTCTGAGACTGGTCGAGTTGATGCTAATTAAGCTTGCTGAACGATGCATGAGCAGGATAAAGTTTTGGGCTTTATTGCTGAAGTTATATGCTTCCTTTGCACTATTATCTGAATATATTTTGAAATGATTCATTACTCATTTGATTGCTATGTTATCAACTAGACATGCAAACGAGTTGAGTCGAGGTTGAGCCACCCTTGGCTTGAGCTTGATTAATTTTATCGAGTTCAAGTTCAAGCTCGAGCATAAGTCTACGAGTTCGAACTGGATCATGAACTGACTTTTTTATTATTAGAAAGAGAAAATTGTATTAATTTAGGCTAGCATTATAATTAGATGACAAATAAAATAAACAATCAAGAGATAAATAATAACAAATCACCTTATATAAAATATAAAATAATTTTTGTTAAAAAATACTTTAAACATAGGATTTTGAAATTTAATATATTTTGAGTATAATTTATATTAATAGTTTTAAATGAGCCAGCACACGAGCTCACAAGTCGAGTTGGGCTTAGCTTGAGCTTAAGCTTGAGCTTGGCTTGTTAACTCATCAAAGTCAGGTAGGCTCACTAGTTGGCTTGGCTAACTTAGATGCCAAATCATAGCATGGGTTTTGTTATTTTACATTGAACCTCATAATATTGCAATGAGGGGATAGGAGAATTGATGTGTGTGTGTGTGTTTGTCTGTTATTTTTCTATATTTTAAAAAACAATTTTAAAGAAAAATTTTATTGTGTAGCTATGGGTGATCAAATTATTAAAATGTGTGGACGTTTTAGATATCTCGGGTCTATTGTTCGAAGTGATGGTGATTTAGATGGGGATGTTATTAGCAGAAGTTAAGTTGGTTGGTTTAAATGGAGGAATGATTCGAGCCTATTGTGTTATAGAAAAGTACCTCTTAGACTGAAAGGAAAATCTTATAAGATGGTGGCGAGACCTAAAATGTTCTAAGGCGCTGAATATTGGTCTTTAAAAGAGAAGCATAAAACTAAGTTAAGTGTTGCCGAGATGAGAATGCTTAGGTGGATGAGTGGCTTTACACTTAGAGACAAAATGCGAAATGAATATATCCATGATAGGGTTGGTGTAGCTCTTGTGGCGAATAAAATTAGAGTCGTCTTCTTAGATGGTTTGATCACATTAAGTGTCGACTATTTGATGATCCGATTTGGAGAGTGTAGATGTTTTAGATTTGACTTATGTTCATAAAGGTAGAGGTAGACCTAGAAAGATTTGGATATATTGTATAAAAAATGATCTTAATCTATTAGAATTAAATGAAAATATGACACTCAATAGGACACATGGAAAAAAAAGATTCATATTATTGAGCCCACTTAGTGAGATAAAGGCTTGTTGTTGTTATTATTGTTAAATTGTTTGTCATTTTTCTTGGAATTTTTATAGTTGTTGGGTCCCCAACTATGCCCATGAACTCTTTCACATTGGCTTTTACTACTATAAAGTTTTCACCTTTCTTCATTTGTTGGGCATTCATCTTGTGGAGTTTTCAAGGATGCTCTTTCATAAATTCCAAGGTATTCTTAGTCATGTCTTCAAGGTTTTTTTTTTAGTAAAGTAATAATACTATCAAAATTTGGATATATAAGAATCAAATAATCTTCTATGTAATGTTCACATCTGCTACCTTATCTCCATTTCTTTTAAGTTGAGTAAAATAGCTAATGTTGTAGTAGTTAGAATTTACTTGACTTTTTTCATATGCAATGAATCAAACTGTCCCCTTAAAATTTGAAGACATATTAAAAACTGAAAAGAAGAGAGAAAATGTTTTCTTCATACTTGATGCTTTACAAGGTACATCTTTTTATAGGAATACTACCTCCTAGATAAGAAAAATACTTAATTCGTTAACAGCTATATCCTATTAAATTACATACTAACTATGAAAAGATTTGCACAGTTACACAATAATTAATAAAAGGAAAAACATTAATGCTATAAATGAAATAGGTTTTTCAACACTCACCCTCAAGTTGGTATGAAAATATCTTTTAGAGCCAACTTGCACACTAAACTGTTGAACTGTCTCTTGTGAAGACCTTTCGTTAGAATATCTGCTGTTTGGTTATGGGAAGGAACATACACCATGCAGATATCTCCTCTGTCAATTTTTTCCTTGATGAAGTGCTTGTCTATTTCTACGTGTTTTGTTCTATCATGAAGGACGAGATTGTGAGCGATGGTGATTGCAGTTGTATTATCACAATACACCTTCATGGGTGGTGGACTATGAATTTTTAGCTCCTTCAGAATTCTTCTAATCCATAGAACTTTGCATATCCCGTGAGTCACAAACCTGAATTCAGCTTCAGTACTGCTTCTTGCCACGACATTTTGCTTCTTACTCCAGGTTATTAAGTTTCCTCCCAAAAAAGTACAGTACCCCGAGGTTGACCTTCTATCTGTAACACTCTCAGCCCAATCTGCGTCTATAAATGCTTCTATCTGCAAGTCGTCATTTTTCTTGAATAGTAGTCTTTTTCTGGGCGTTCCCTTAAAAAACATAAGGATCTGATACACCGCCTCCAAGTGATGAGCATTTGGAGAGTGCATAAACTGGCTTACCATACTAACAACAAAAGCTATATCAGGGCAAGTGTGTGATAGGTAGATTAGCCTCCCTACCAGTCTCTGATATTGTTCTTTATTAACACCATCTATTTCATTTGTTACTTGTAACTTTTTATTTCGTTCAATTGAGGTTTCAATTTCTAGACCTCAAAGATTCCGGTTTCATCGAGCAAGGTTGAGTATATACTTTCGTTGATTAATAAAAATCCCCTCATTTGATCTAGCAAATTCAATACTGTGAAAGTACTTTACCGGTCCCAGATTTTTAATCTCGAATTCTGTAGCCAATATTTCTTTCAATGTCTCAATTTCCTTGGCATCATCTCTTGTAAGAATGATATCATTAACATAGACTATAAGTATAGCAAGTTTACCAGTTTCAGAATGTTTGTAGAACATAGTATAGTCAGTTTGACTCTGAGCATATCTATACTTTTTAATCACCTTTCCAAACCTCTCAAACCAGGCGCGGGGAGATTGCTTGAGCCCATACAAGGATTTCATTAATCTACACACCTTATCTTCTCCAAACTTCTTCTCAAACTGGTGGAAGATCTATGAATACCTCCTCCTCTAATTCACCATTTAGAAAGGCGTTTTTAATGTCTAGCTGATGTAAGGACCAATCACGGTTTGTTGCTATAGACAGTAGAACACGAATAGAGTATCTTGTCTACTGGAGCGAATGTCTCCTAATAGTCAATTCGTGAGTCTGAGTGAATCATTTCGCTACTAGGCGTGCTTTATATCTTTCGACACTTCCATCAGCTTTGAATTTAATAGTGAAGACCCATTTGCATCCAACAGTAGACTTGTCTCTTGGCAAAGAGACAACTTTCCAGGTTCCATTTTTCAACAGAGCATCCATCTCTTCCTTTACTGCTATTCTCCAATTCGGATTACTAAGTGCTTCATGTATTGTTCTACAGATTCGAAATTTTTGATAAAATAACTTGATGTTTGTGTGAGATTGTTTTGTAGGATAGATATTTTGAAATGAGATGTTTGGTAGTACAAGAACATGTTCCTTTTCTAAAGGCTACAGGAAGATCCAAATTCATAATCTCTGGATCTTGAGCTTCTGTAGATGAAAATGTAAGGTCAGGATTGGAAATTACCTATGTTTCTTGAGGACCATCATTCGGTTCTTCAGATTGGGAGGGAGCTAAAGATTCAATTTGAACATTTTTTCTTTTATGGAGTCTCTTCCTTGAATAAACTAGAGGTTCTTTATTCTGCAGTATTTCTCCCCCTGTGTTAGACAAGATAATTTCTGGTGTCTTTTGGCTAGAATTCTCATGATTTTTCTTATTTTCAACAACTATTTTAGATTCATTTTTATCAAGAATTTCAGGTGTTAGAACAATTCTAGGTAATGGATCAGAAATGTGCCAAAAATCATCTTCTCCATTCGTATTATACTCCCCATGAAGTGGCTTTTTGTGAAAAAAAGGAATTTTTTCCATGAAGATTACATCCATACTGATGTAAGTTTTTTGTGATAGGATTAAAACACTTTTAGCCCCTTTTGTTTGAAGCATATCCAAGAAAAAAACATTTTTTAGAGTTTGGATCCAATTTTGATCGAAATTTATTCGGAATATGAACAAAACATATGCATTCAAAAATTTTTAAAGGAATATTTGAAGGCATTCTTAGATTTGAAAAACTGTTTTTTAGCTTATTTAGAGGAGTTGCATATTGTAAAACTCGAGTGGGCATTCGATTTATCAAATATGAGGCTGTTAATATGACATCCCCGCATAAATATTTAGGAACGTTCATTGAAAACAAAATAGCTCGAACAACTTCAAGTAAATGTCTATTTTTTCTTTCAGCAATTCCATTTTGTTGTGGAGTGTCACGACATGTAGATTGATGAATTATGCATTTGTTTCTTAAAAACTCTCCTAAACATTCATTAAAGTATTCGACTCTATCATTGGCTGAAAGATGATATTTTTGTTTAAAACTGAGTTTCAATCATGTTGTAAAAATCTTGAAATATTTTTTCAACTTCTGATTTTTTGTTTATGAGATAGACTCAAAATATTCTGGTGTGATCATCAATAAAAGTCACAAAATTCCTTTTTCTAGATAAAGTTTTGATTTTTTAAGGTCCCCAAATATCACTATTGATCAAACAAAAAGATTTTGAAGGATAGTATGATTTTGGAGCAAGATTTATGCGATGAATTTTTGCCAAATAACACGTTTCACATTGAAGTAAGGTACAATTAACACCCTTAAACATATGAGGAAATCGATGTCTTAAATAAGGAAAACTTGGATAGCATAGTCTAAGATGCTATTCCATTATTTTTTCTAATACAGGATTTGAACTCATACTGTTGTAAACTTGAACCTTTTTATTACTAGGAATAGTGTGTGCAAAGTAGTAAAGTCCTCCTATCTCTTTGGCTCTCCTAATTATCATCCCCGACTTTTGGTCCTGAAAGATTCACAAAAAATTACACGGCAGTTAGAATCTTTTGAAAGTTTGCTGACGGATAAAATGTTACATTTGAATTTTGGAACATAGAGTGCAGACTTAAGGTCTATACTCTTGGACAAGTTAATATTTCCTTTTCCAGCAATAGAAGAGAAACTACTGTCCGCAATACGAATTTTTTCATGGCGTAACATGGGTTATATAAATAAAATAAATGTTGTAAATTTGTCATATGATCAGAAGCTCCAAAGTCAATAATCTAAGGGTTTGAATTTCTACCTGCATGTACCATGGAACACTTTGGAGTACCAGTAGCTGAATTAGAGTTTAGCAGATTCAGGAGTTGATCGATTTGCTCCTTGCTAAATGGGCTGATCTGTTATGCAGCAGTGTTTGCGGTAGGTGGTTGGCGCTTGTTCCGTGTCTTCCATTATGCAGGCTTCCCGTGGAGATGCCAGCAGGTTTCTCTAGTGTGTCATGGCTTGTTGCAATGATCACACCACACCCGGGGTTTCTCATTCTTTTGTGGATGTGAGACATTCTGCTTGCTGATATGAGCTTCAGAATTGAATGTCGAGGTCTCAGGTAAGCTAGTAGGAGTGGATTTCTTGTCGAGCATCACTTCTCTTCGAGTTTCTTCACGATGGACTTTCGAGAAAGCCTCGTGGATTGATGGCAGCGGATTTCTCCCAATAATTCTACCCCTTACCTCATCAAACTCTTCATTAAGACCAACAAGAAACTTGAAAATTCGGTTTGCAACAACAATAGTTTTATACTAGCATCTTCAGGACACTTCCACTCTTGATCATTAAACAAGTCTAGGTCTTGTCATATTCTCTTCAAAGAATTAAAGTATTTTGTGACATAATCATTACCTTGACGAATATCTCTAAGTTTTAGAAAGAGTTCATAACTTGAGATTCGTTACCCATATCCGAATACATTTGGGCCACATTCTCCCTGAGTTTTTTGGCAGTAGAGTAACACATGTAGTTTGCGTCTATCTCTTCTTCCATAGAATTCACTAGCCAGGTCATTACCATGGAATTTTCTGCATCCCAGGTTGCGTGGGATGGATCTGTAGCAGCTGGTTCACGGACTTCCCCTATTAGGTAGCCTATCTTTTCTCTTCCTCAAATGTACATCCTCACCGATTGTGACCAACATAGAAAATTGTCACCCTTGAGTCGGATTGTGGTGATTTGGACTGGATGATTTTCGGTGGTTCTAGAGGAGATTGGTGCGGAAGCAAACGACAGGGTGGAGGGTTGAGTGGAGGTAGCAGAATCATTTATATTTTCAGACATGATAGAAAGAAGGGAATAAGCGTTTTTTCACGGAGAAGGCTAGGGTTTCGTGTAGATAGGGTGTGGAAGGGGAAGGCTCGGGTTTCTATTGCCTAGAAGCCCGTCGTTGCCACGATCCCGTTGTTGCCATTCTCTGTTATCGCGATCCGTCGTTGTCGCGATCCCCTCTTTGTCGTTATCCCGTCGTCGCCTTCTGTATCGCTCGGGTTTGGCTACGAAGGCTTCACCATTGAGTCGGATTATGGTGATCTGGACTGGATGATTTTCGGTGATTCTAGAGGAGATTGGTGCGGAAGCAAACGGTAGGGTGGTGGGTTGAGTGGAGGTGGCAGAATCATTTGTATTTTCAGACATGATAGAAGGAAGGGAAGAAGCGTTTTTTCACGAATAAGGCTAGGGTTTCGTGTAGATAGGGTGTGGAAGGAGAAGGCTCGGGTTTCTGTTGCCGAGAAGCCCGTCATTGCCACGATCCCGTTGCCGTGATTCTCTGTTGTCGGGATCCTTCGTTGCTGCGATCCCATCTTTGACGTTTTCCCGTCGTTGCCTTCTGTATCGCCCGGGTTCGGCTACGAAGGCTTCGGCGGCGAGTTCTGTAGAGGCAGGGGATGGGGATGCTGGCGAGTTTTTTGAGCTGGTTAGGGAAGATTTTTATTCCTGCTCTGATACCATAAAAACTGAAAAGAAGAGAGGGAAAATATTTTCTTCATATTTGATGCTTTACAAGGTACATATTCTTGTAATACTACCTCCTAGATAAGGAAAATACTTACTTTGTTAATAGCTATATCCTATTAAATTACATACTAACTGTGAAAAGATTCGTACAGTTACACAATAATTAATAAAAGGAAAAACATTAATGCTATAAATCAAATAGTATTTTCAACACATATTCTAAGCTTTTTATTCTTCCTTGTTAAGAGATTTGGAGCTTTTATGTGCTTGCTTAATGGATATAGCGAGATCTTAGTAAAACCATCATCATTTAAGGCCTAATAGGTGAGGAAAGGGTTTTATCGTTTCCTTTTTTTGTTCTTTAAACTAACTTTTTCTTTTGAGGATAAGAGTCTCTGGTCAATGGTTCTAGGAATCTTGTGACTCTGTGTTCAATGATTTGGCAAAGCGCAGTCAATACTTAGGTAGATCAATGTCTTGACTAAGTCTGACTTGGCCAAATATGTTGAATTGAAACTTTTCATACTGCAGGCAGCACACGAGTGTGTGTCTAAGGCTAATGCTTTAAAGTGTTGCATTTGTCTAGTTGAGCTCTTTGTATTGATATGATGTAATATTAATTTTAGAGCAAATTTCGTAACACCTTGATGCTAGATCGTTTAAAAGATTATTACACAATCAAATTTTTATAAACTCAGATTTGCAAGTTGCAAATTCACAGGACAAACTTTTATTAGAAGCATTGTTTCTTTTTTCTTTTTCTCACTCTGTCACAAAAGCCTTGCTTCTCATTCGATTCATAGACCTGAAGGAGAGAGTGGTATTTACATACATTAATAATTCATCCACACCACACATTATTCACTTATCAAAACTATTCCAATCATTCATTCTTTACATGTTATATCCATCATATGGCTTTGCTTAATGGATCAAACTATTGGGCATTAAATTAAGTTTAACTCTCTACAATGAAAATACTTCTACTCATTTTTTTATGAGCTTCACTCTAACAGGCTAACTGAGTTGTCCGTGCGGGATTGACCTGCTAGGTTTTTTCAGGTGGCAAAATTCAAGGATTAACTCACTAAAATGCATTTAATTAGTTGATTATTTGAAAGTTAAGCTATTTAAAGAATTTATATACTGAGTTCGATCACTTATATTAAATATATGGGCTACTGCCTCTATGCTCATATATATTTATGGCTTGCTTATGTTTGCAGGGTAGTTCTGGCACCAATGACGAGGTGTCGTGCTTTAAACGGAATTCCGCAGCCTGCTAACATTGAATATTATGCCCAAAGAGCCACTGACGGTGGCTTGTTAATTACCGAGGGAACCTTGGTTTCACCCAAGGCTGGAGGGTAATTTTAACACTCATTCTATTTTCATCATTTTTTAAACTTAATTATATGAGCTATTTGATCTATTACAATAATATATTGGTTGTTCATTAAACCTTAACATTTATTTAGCTGATTATACTGTAATGTCATTATTAACATAAAAAAACCACAGTACATTGCTTAGGTGTATGAGTCTGTTTTGTCACATAATATTTTTCATGACTTTAGTTTAATCATCGTCTGGCTGAATTTTCTTCTCATTACCTCCAACCTTTGGAACTGAGCTAAGGAAGTATGTTTAAGCTTTCTTGTACTCCCTTTTCTGTTTCTATGTATTAAGCAAAGGCGATTGGAGTCAGATTTGTTCTCTTTCTTGGAATCATTTTCAAAAGTCTCATATAAAAAAAAAAAAAGCATCTCCCACAACTATAAAATGATTAAATAAAAGTTTTTATTTATTTTTTAATTTTTTATTTATTATTTTTTTTTTGTACGTAGATTTAAAGGGAGACTAATTTATCTGTTTTAAACATGGTTCTTAAGGTGTAGAAACATCTCTATGATAATTATAAACAATCATGGCTTATTCAGATGCGGAATGAGATATAAACCCTCTTTCTCTGTCTCAAATGCTATCTCTCCTCTTCCTTGTTTTCTTTGAATCTCTTAATATTTTTGGCACTCATTTAGTTTGCAGTTTTTTAAAAGATCCTCTGCACTGGGGACACTATTCTTTAAAGAAAGTGCATGTCATTGTGTATCTCATTCCAAGAATTCATCGACCATTGTGAGTCTTACTTTTATTTTCAACTAATGTACTATGAGTTAGAGCACAAATTCAAGCATATTTTGTTTTAATATTTCCTTATTGTTCAAATCTCTATTATAACATTAGTATTATACAATTCTTTTCATACTTTCAAGTATGATTTGTATTTTAATAGCTTTTTCGCTCGTAGGTTTCCACATTGCCCTGGAATTTACACTCAAGTGCAAATAGATGCGTGGAAGAAGGTTGTTGATGCTGTGCATGCCAAAGGAAGCATTATTTTCTGCCAATTGTGGCATGTCGGAAGAGCTTCTCACCAAGGTTAAATCATTTTCTGCTATCATTTAACTGGACTTCGTGGAAAAACAATATTATCAATTGTGGTAAAGATTGATAGATGAAGCATCATAAACAGCGACGAAAGTTTCGAACTTTAGTGGGGATATTTTTCTCCTAAAAATACTTTGGGTATTTACATGCATAACACCTTTTTCTTATTTATTTACTTATCTAATACTTCATACATTCATACCATGTAAGTTTTTCATATCACATCAAAATTATCTTTTACTTTTAAAAAGTGGATGTATATATAAGATAGCATATATGTAAAATTTAAGTATTGGTCTTTAGATATGTGAATGCATAGGAATTGAGTGGTATGTATGTAAATCTTCCAAACGCTTATAGCATTTTGATCATTGGTTAAATTTGATGCTACTTACAGTATACCAACCCACTGATGATTCTGCTCCAATTTCCTCTACGGATAAACCGATCTCTGGGAGGTGGAGGATATTGATGCCTGATGGGAAATATGGTACCTACCCGAGGCCTCGCCCTCTTCTTGCTTCTGAGATACCAAAAATTGTGGAGCAGTACAGGCAAGCGGCCGTCAATGCAATAAAAGCAGGTAAGAGTATTTATGTTTTGAAATTAATATTTATTTGTCACCAAGATCATCATTTTAACAGAAATATATAATCAAAAAGGGAAAAAATAATTCTACTGCAAGTAATAAAATGAAAAATTTGAACTATTAGATTTTATTTTATTTAAATTATATTGTACTAGTTGGCATATTAAGCTCGACCAGAGCAACTTGTCTTGTTGAACCTTAAGCTGAGTTAGAAACTATTCTACCCAGCAGAAGGCACCAAGATGAGGGTTAGCGCTGTAAAAAAAAAAAAAAAACTCGATTTTGAATAGTTTTGTGTTCGGCTCTCTAAGTAGCATCCATTTGTTAAATCAACGAGCTTAACACGAATACTTTTTATGAGCTAAATTTATAAATGAGTTAAACATGAATAATTTTTGATTGACCGTATTCTGCTCATGATAGCTTGAATTAATTCATTAATTAATTATTATTATTATTATTAAATTTCAACCATGATTTTATATATCAACCTCACAATTCTTATTTATTTACATATCAAACACTTCAGTTTTGATAATTGTAGTTATAACACTTTGGTGCGATAAAATTATAGAGTAAAATGTCAAAATAGTCCCCGGCAATAGCATCATTTTAATCTCAGAGTTTGTAGAAGTGTCAAACTACTCTCAAATTCCTTAAATTGTGTTTAAATTATCCTCATTTATTAGAACTCAATTTTAAAATTTATTTTTCTTTTATAGGAATATGCATGACATTAAAAAAAGTGAATTTTTTTATGTGATGAATGTAAATATAAAAATTTATATGTTTACCATATAAATATATAAGAATTATGTGGTCTGCCTGTATATGTCAAAAGAAAAAAGAAAAAAAACAAAAAAACAAAAAAAACAAAAAAAGAAAGAAAGATTTACATTTACAGGCAACTCAATCTATGTATTTACATCTAAACTTTAATTTTTACGTGCATTCCACCTCAGAAAATGTGTTTTTCGTTTTTTAAAGTTAAAAATTATGATTTTTTTAATGTGATACAAAAGATTTGAGGGGTATAAGTATAAAAAATAAAGTTTAGGGGTTAGAGATGTAAAAGCATGGGAATTGGGTGGTTTTTGTAGTTGCCCAAACAAATTTCTTTTTTGCGGATTCTCACTTTTTGAGCTCTACTTGCAGGTTTCGATGGCGTGGAGATTCACGGGGCCCACGGTTACCTCATAGACCAGTTTCTCAAAGACGGCATCAATGACCGGTCCGACGCTTATGGCGGTCCGCTACCGAACCGTATCCGGTTCCTTGTCGAACTTGTCCAATCCATGACCTCCGCCATTGGGCCGGGCAGAGTGGGCGTCCGAATTTCCCCAGCCATTGACCATCTCGAGGCCCATGACTCCGATCCCCTTTCCCTCGGCCTTGCTGTTGCCAATAAGCTCAATGCGATACAGAATACCGCCGGTGAGAAGCTCGCCTACCTCCACGTCACTCAGCCGCGATACACGGCTTACGGTCAGGCAGAGGCGGGGCGGTATGGTAACCCGGAAGAGGAGAGCCGTCTGATGCGATTATGGCGCGATGCCTACGAGGGGACGTTTATTGCCAGCGGTGGCTTCACTAAGGAGCTCGGTGAGGAGGCTGTGGCCAGCGGCGCTGCAGACCTGGTGTCTTATGGCCGGCTCTTTATCTCCAACCCTGATCTGCCGAAGCGGTTCAGGCTTAATGCCGGTCTAAACCGGTACGTGAGATCGACTTTCTACACGCAGGATCCAGTGGTTGGGTTTACGGACTATCCTTTCATGGAAGAAGAACGAGCCCGATCTCGACTGTGAAAAAAGGAAGCTGAAATATCATGTGTAGCATACTTCTGGAATTTTCTATTTGGTGGTTGAGTAGAAATAATGTTAAAATAGCCTCCTTGATTGTTAATTTTGATTATTATTATTACTATTATCTTTTTTACAAATAGGGCTTTCAAAACGGCTCGTTGTTCGTGAACAGCTCGTGTTCGGCTCGTTCGCTAAGTTAACATACATACATACATATATATTGATGAGCAGTATTTTTAAAAAATTTTAAAGATTTATAATCAATTAAAATTTTTAATTGAGTAAATAGAATAAAAATTATTAAATTAGATTCAAACGTTGTTTTAATGTAAACAATAATTCGTAAATTTTGCCCCAACATTCAACATCTTATATTTAAGTGATTAGGGTTATCAAAACGATTCTTTGTTCGTGAACAGTTCATGTTCGACTTGCTAAGCAAACGAGCCGAACACGAACATACTTTCTGAGCGCGAAGTATAAATGAGCCTAACACGGCTCGCTCGTGTTCGGCTCGTTTACACCCCTATTTACGACGAATTTTAAAAGTACCATATTTTCTTTGTTCTCATACTAACATGAATATTAAAATTTATAATGCAAATAGCAATGACTTTGAGATTAGAGTAAACTTTTTTCTTTAAAAAAGAAAAAAAAGAAATTTACATATATACTACACAATTTTTATATATTTAATATATCTTATTATATTAAAATTTTTATATTTACATAAATCATCCCTAATCAAATACAAAAAATTTCATTAAGCCCCGTCTAAACTCATTTATTTATGCCTTCCAAAATATATTCTGAATTCGGCTAATCTAGATTTCTGATGGGCTCTAGCTGCTTTTCCCTTAACAAGCATTTAAGTCTCTTTTAATATCTAATTTACTACTCAAAATTGACATCAATATAAAAATAAAAAGGGATATTTACAAATATGCCACCTAATTCCTAGTATATACACATCTTACACAATTTTTATTTTTATTATTACTATTTTTTTATACCACCAAAATCGTTCAAACCAATACATTGAAAATATGCTAGCACGAATTGCAAAGACATCACGTGGATAGTGGGGGAGGTCGACCTAGGTGTTGGGCGGTTCAAGTTTGGCGTGGGTCGGGCTTTGACTTGTCAAAATGCGCCCTAGCCGGGGTTGAGACTGAATTTTATTTATAATTTCATAGCTAGACCCGCCCACAATGGGTCGAGCTGACCGGTGGGTCGTCATGAGCTTCAAAGGAAAAGTGATTTTTTTATACCAAATAATAAATAAATAATAAAATTTTTAACATTTTCTCTTAAATCATGTAGTTGATTTAAAATATTCAAAAAATATTCAACATACATGTTTGAAACATAAAAGGATGTGTGACGAGCTTTAAATTGATTTTACATGTAAAATTTTTTTTTATACGTATAAGTCAATTTAATAACAAATGTATACACATGAAATACTTAAGATTATAAACTGAGAACATCTCGATGTATAAATACAATTAAGTTGAATAAAATACAGCAAAAAAAAAATTTACAGACATTATTTATCGATTTCTATTTAATATAAATTTGACACCTGGACTTCAATTTTTATATATTTGTCATGTTATATATGCATGAAAGTTGTATTTCATGAAATAAAAAAAGTAAATGTGATATTTTTTTATGTGATATGAAAGATTTGGTTGGTATTAATATAAAAATCAAAATTTATGGGTAGATAAAGAAGATAAATGATGAGGAAATTAATCGCATAAACTTGTAATTTGGTAATATATTTATGAGACCAGGTTAATGGGAGAGCCAAGCTTGACGCGAGTCGGGCTCATTAGGGCTTTGACCATGTCAAAGCATGCTCAAGTCGGGCTGAGCGTAGCCGAGTCGTCAAAATTATTGTTTTAATAGCCAAATTCACCCATTCTAACCGGGCTTATGGTGAGCCTGTCGGGTCACCCGTCCAATGCCCAGGTCTAAGGGTGGTGACGTGGCCCGCACAGGATTGATCAAGGACGACCCAAGACAGCACGATGATTGACCAGTCCCACATATCAGGAAGGCAATGCATCTCAGACGGATGAGGAGTATATCATTCTTGAAAACCCCCATCAAACCAGGTCCGCTCAGAAGAAATTGTTACATTCCCACTCAGATAAATCGAGGAAGCGAAAAGAATCCCTTAGTCCCTAGGCAATTGTTGTGGACCTTCAGCAAATAGCTGCCCGGCCTAGCAGCAGCTTGGCCGCATCCGTGAGCCCCATCAGTTATATTAATATGCGATCAGAGTACCCCCGCCATATCTATATGTTTTAGGGTTACAGAGTGTGAATGTACAAATATCCATTTTTATAAATACGAGATTTATTTCATGAATAAAGATTATGTAACTTTAGTGTTCATTATTGTGTTGTTGCTCCCTCTCTCTCTCTCATTCCTTAACGCTCTATCCCTTAGACAGATCTCCCGAACATATTTAGATTCAAGATCCTAAAAGATGCAGTGAGTGTGGAACGATGCCACCAACAAGAAGATGAGCATAACTATCACGGAGAGAATGGAGCAACAAAAGATTGGCAGCCAATGTGGATCCCCCACGAGAGGGGACGAGGTCCTAGATTATGGAGCAGGTGTCAAAACGCGATAGTGCAGGATCTACATAGATGGAAAGGAAACACGTAGAATGTGTTGAGGAGAAGCAAATCATGGAGATGAAAAAATTCTTGATCGTGAATTCTCCCCCAACCCACAATGCCATTTTTGCCCGACCGCTGCTAAATTGTTTAAACTCCATGGTGTCAACCTTCCACGTTGCAGTTATGTTCTCGGGGGACGGCGAAATAATCACTATCAGGGGAGACCACGAGCATTCCCGTATCTGTTACCTTCGGGGGATCGGGAGAGTGGAATAGGAATCACTCGAATTATAGAACCAGAAGGAGGTTGGCCTCGAGACCAGTGAGGCCGCCCGAGAGATCTCGACCGGCGAGGACGAACTCAATAGATCTTTTCTGATAAGTGACAATTTTGATGCAGGATATTGGGAGCTCCTAACCCAAATGCTTCAGGACCATCATATGTAATAAATTAAGTAATAAATATGTAATAAATTATGTGTCAATAAGGATCATATGTCTACCTATCATCTTTCAAGTGTATAAGTACGCATGGTATTCTATTAGTTTTATGCAATTATCTATCACCTAGAAGCATCTAATAGAACCATATTATTAAATTTTATTTCATTAAAAGTTGCATTATCGCCTAAACTATTTTACTAGCCAACCGATGTGAGTGCACTTAAGTTACAAGATCACTGCCTTCACGAGTCTTAGTTTCACTTACAATAAATTTTAACATAACTTATTTTCACTTAAGTTGTGTCAATGAAGCAAAAGAGATATTACTCATCACATGGAAATAAAAATTATTCTATCATAAAATAAATTTTCCTATACATACAACTACTTCATATTAAAAGAAAAGAGTAAAGAAAACTACTCACGAAGCATGAATAAAACAAAACAGAAAACTTCATTAAATCAAAACAAATCCACTAGAAGTGTTTACAACAATTACAAGATAATGAAGAACACAATACTTAGTTTTTTCTTTCTGAAAGAAAGATGACAATCTCTCCAACAAAGTCTCATGCCAATCCATGCTCCGCTCATACTTCCTCACTCACATCTCTCAAAATCCCTCACTAATCTCTTTAGAAAACAGAGAAATCTACATCTCCATCTCCTCTCTACACTCACGCCAAAACTCTCTCTAAAAGCCCCTAAAAACTCCTCCTAATCATCTCATGAGAGGCACCAAGCCCCTCTTTTTAAAGAGACACAAAACACATCTTCATTCCAAGAGACACATCTCTTCACTCCAAGAGATATGAAATGCTAAAAGGTGCCTTTCCAAATGTCTTGATTCATTGAATATCACATTGGGGTGTGCATAGCCATCCAGAAGCTTCCATAGCATCTTAGAATAGCTTGGAATCGCCCAAAAGTCATCCAAAAATTGTCTTGGGCGCCTAGGCGCCATTTTCTCGTCATGACGGGCGCCTATGCGCCACCCTGCTGGTAGCGCACCCTTTGTGCTCCATTTTGGCCCCGTTTGAGCTCTAATATACTCCAAGTGTTAAACCTATAAGCTAAACATGCAAATAACATTTCTTTAAAGTGTAAATTCATTCAAAAACATGTGATAAATATAAAATAGTTTAAACATAGAAAGACATGTCAAAATGCGCCAAATCAGAATATTTTTCCCTGCTCGATTTGGCTCCAAATTGCATCGTTTTTTGCTTCATTTTCTCCAAAAGCCAATTTTTTTGTACCTGAAGCAAAAAACACACAAAATACTTTTCTTTAAAGTGCAATATTAAAAATGAGCATAAAATTTATATAAAAAATAAGTAATTTTTAGGCATATCAGTAGATGATGAATGTCATTATGATTGCAATGGAGTTTCATATGACCAAAGTAGGGATGATACTGTAACAATTAAGAACAGATCTCTTCTCATTGCAAAGCTGCAGCCTCAACCCGTACTTGAACTGATCCACTTACACAACCAAGCTGCCCTTCATAATGTCCTGTTGATGTTTCCCCCTTATCAGCCACCCGGATCAAGACGTCTGGCCCAAAGGCATACGATCTGAATAATGACGCTGCCTGGCTCTTAGAGATGGCTGATGACACACCTAATGACTATACACTGAATAATCTAGAAGAGAACTTGGGAGCCATGATGCGGATAAGAAGGGAAAGGAGAAAAATCACACAAAATGGAGAGAAGAAACATAAAAGAGTTCACTGTGACTTATAGCATAAGGTAGAAGTCACAACGCCATGGGGGCAATGCAATCTTTCTACCACATCAAGGCACGAAAAAAATTCAAATCAAATAAAACGAGCCTATAAATAATAAAAAAATTATATATATATATATATATATATATATATATATATATATATATATACACATATTCTTTAATTCATAAAACAAATTATGTTTACTTTTTTGTCACCCACCAACAATTTTTCAACCGGAAAGATTAACAAAGTTATCAGCCACCATCTTAGCCGGAACATACCTCAATTGAGACAGCCTCTTGAACATTAACTCTCTCATTATTCTAACCTTCCCCACTCTATTCATTTCAGCATATAGACAGGAGACCAAAAATTCCTCTCGGATTGGGGGCAATTCAGCCTTCAGAAACGTCACCACCTCTCGAAGATTTGTCTCACCGGCCCGGACCGCAGTTAACTCCTCTTTTAGCGGCCTCAACTGTGTGCCTTGAAGGGAGTCACTTTTCTAAGGAAGCAAAGCCTGAGACGGAGTAGACAATTTTATTACATTGACCGCTCTCGCTAAGCTCTCCAATTCATCGCAAAGCGGCCCTTCAGAGCGCATAGAACCCTCAGCGGCGCTGTAACCCACCTCAATGCCTACTTCAAGATACCCTTGCTCAACTCCATAGTGGGAGAAGTCTTAATGCCTTCACCAGAGGACATATTTATCATTCAGTTCATATGAGAAGTAGTGAAGAAGAACATATCTCCTTCGATCTGCTTTTTCGCTGGCGGAAGTTGAGAGGCAAACTAAGAGGCACCGGTCGCCGAAATCTAAGAAGTGTTCTCTGTTCATCCACTGCTTGTACTTCAGAAGGTAATAGGTCAAAGGCAGGTTCTTGACTTTGTCCTTCTCTCAGCATTGAAAGGGTTGGAGCAAGAGAGTTTTAGTCCATCTGATTGTTTTCTGGATAGTTCCTATCCTTCACACAATGCTTTTTCATCGAAAATGTGCTTTCCGCCGTCAACTTGCTTCCACGGAGCGGACATTATTTAAATCAAAAGATTATACTTTTACCATGAGGCAGGACCATCGTCTCTGGCACGATGCGCTTCCCAAGATGTTTAATCTTCAAGCAAGATCTTGCCCTCTTCTTCATGCCCTAGAAGGCTAAGGATTGAGCCTCGTCGCCAACGGACTCTAAAAGTTTTCCGTCTTCCATGATTAATACCATTAGGGGATGGGAGATGAACTTGAGAGAACACCCAAAAGATGAGTACCTATATTACATTTATAATAACTTTGGCATTAAATAGTCATGAATGTCATAACTCGTTTCAAAATTTTGATTCTCTTCTCTTTATCACAACTGTTACTATTGATGAACTTTAATACTACATCAAAAATATGCCACCACGAATCACAAAGACAAAACGTGGATGGCGGGGGAGGTGATGTGGCTCCAGTGGATCACTCCAGGGTGACTCAGTGCCGCACACCCGACCGACCAGTCCCACGTATTAGAAAGGCGATGCATCTCAGATGGATGAGCAGTATATCATTCCTGAAGAACCGATCTAACCGGGTCTGCTCGAACAAATTTGTCACCTTCTGACTCAGACATATCGAGGAAGTGAAATGGATCCCCAGTCCCTAGGCGGTTGATGTGGACCTTCAACAAATAGCCGCCAAGCTTAGCAACAACTTGGCCTTATCCATGGGCCCATGGGTGATATTTATATACAGACTAAACTGCCCCCTCAGTATCTATATACTTTAGGGGTACATGGTGTAAATATACAAAGAATCATTCTTATAAATAGAGGGTATATTTCATGAATAAAAGTTATGCAAATTTAGTGTTCATTGTTGTGTTATTGCTCCCTTTCTCTCTCTCTCATTCCTCAATGCTCTGTTCCTTAGACAGGTCTTCTGGACATATTCGGATTCAACCAGATCACATTAAACTATCACTATGTTAACCTTAAGAATGACAAATACATCTATTCAAGCATACATGCCGTGGCATATATATTTAAAATTGAAGTTATAAGTGTAAGATAAATATGTAAATACATAGGAATTTAGCGCTATGCATGTAAACCCTCCAAAATATCACATTAATGGTAATAGATTCAAGCTTCAAAATTATTTCAATTAACTTGTGAATTTATTACATCCCGATAAAAAAAAACAAATTATTTAAGTTTATTTTATTTTGTTACAAAAATTAATTTTATTCTCATTTTCATAAGATTAATGTTTATGATTTAAATCATACTTCAAATTTTATTATTAGCTGAATTATGAGTAACGTTAGTATAAGAGATGTTACAATAATGAGTTTTATATGTTTAAGCATGTTCATTAGTTTGCTCTCATTCCATTAGAATTAACGTATATAAACACTTACCTTTGGTGCTTTTAACCTATGAATTAAAAGGTGCATATAACTCTTAAAAATGATAATAATGCGATTGTTTATTTGATATTAAAGATTTGAGAAATGTAAATACACCATATATGTAAATGCCCCTTATAAATGGTATCTTACATCTTTATATTACATGATTTTATATTATTTATTCTCTATTTTTTTCATTTTATTTTGATATTTTACTACAACAACTAAGCTAGCCAGCTCTTGAACTAAGTTGAACTCACATAATGGAGTTTCCACACTGTCAAGCTTAAGCCAAGAATGGCTCGAGCTCGATTCAACCTATTTGCACTCTTAATCAGCCACTCTATCTGACTCATCTTGAATTGTGGTCTAGCAAAAGAATAGCATCCATTTTGAAGCCCATCAAAGCTTAAAAAACTCGCGACTTTTTCATGTTAGAGTGGACTTTGATAGGCCAATTCCGTGGTCTAATATGGCTGATTAGTTCTATGTTGGATCATGTTACTCAAGATATTTGTAACATTTTGAAGAATAAATTAAGTTTTTTTTTATCAATATTTAGTTACCTTCGGTAAAATTATCTATATATGATTCGTGTTATGCATATTTTGATTTTTCATGTCCGTTTGTCTAATTATATAGTTATAAATAGTGCACAGGACTGCTAGTTGAGAGAAAATTTTATGTCCACACCCGTATGCGCCCACAATGACACGGACTCGACCACACCACTACGTGTAGATTGGTGTGATCGAATCCATGCCATCATACACACATCCAAACAACTGATGCCACATTTTTCAAAAGAGTTGATGAATGGGGAAGCAAAAATTCAATTAAACAGCTAATTTTTAGAAGTAGTATTGCTCAAACTGCCCTAAAATTAATATCACTATTAGGACGTACTTAAAAATCAATTAACATCGTGCTGATTTTAAATACGTTAATTTAAAAAAATAATAATAATAATAATTCAAAATTTTATATTGTATTTCTTTCTTTCATCCAAATTAAACAAGGAAGATTTACATTTATATCACTCAAATGTTATTTATTTACATATCTAACACCTAAACTTTCATTTTTACATACATGCCACCTTCCTTGTATAAGAAACGTTGTAATTCACTTGTTAAAATTCAAATGGTGGCATTTGTTAAAAGGTGTTAGATATTTAAATATATAGGAATTGGAAGGTATGTGTGTAAATGCCCCCATTAAACAAATAATCTTTAAAAATCGTGCTAATCAAAGAAACCCAAAGTTGATATCTAAATAAATCTCGATTAATTGATTTTTTTTTTTAATTATAAGTTGACTCTTATTGTTAACTAAATTAAGAATTAATATTTAGAATACACCTCAAATTTGAATCTTCTAATTAAAGAAAAGACCCTTAACTTGACCGCAAGCTCAGTACTGAGATTATTTACTTTTATTTGTATGAACAGCTGTTAAGAAATTAAGAATCGGCGCCATCGCCCCCAACTTGTGGCTTAGCCTTGTTTGCTTACCCTCTTCTGCATCTTGGATTCTGCTAACTATTCGTTTCCATGGAAAAAATGGCCAAAAGCCAAAGGTCAACATGCAGCGTGTGGATGCTGTCACCACCCCGGTTTGCGGAAGATCCGTCAGCTATTTCAGAAATTATTGTATCAGGAGTCTCGATGCAGTTTTGCATCAGACTCCCGATGCAGTTTTGCATCAGAACTCTAATCAAAGCCTATAACGTGTACAGACCGACCCTCCATTTAATATATGGGCAAGTCTGTCTGTACATGAGACAGACTCTAATTGGAGTCCTGATACAAAATTGCAATAGGTCTCCTGATGCAATAATTTTTCCAGCTATTTTCGCCAGCCTAAGCTAGTAAGCAATGGGTTCTCCATGTGTGCGCCGTACGACACCGGTGTAATTTGGAAGTGGACTAGTTGGTTTGCATACACTTTTGCTGTGATACCTACGATTTATGTCAAAAATTTAATCTTTATGTGAACTCAATTACTGAAAACATTTATATTCAGGTTAAGCTGAATGATTTGAGTTGGATTCGAAATCAACTTGTCAACTTAGATTTGACTAAAGATTGACTCAAATTTGCCCGATTGTAACTAGAATAGTTGTTTTTGTGTATGTTAAATGGGTTATAATACAGCTTGGGTTCTTGTTGATAAGTTTAAGGAAGGTTGTGTTTGGGTTGGATCTTCTGATCTGTTTATTATTCATGTCAGATTCGGGTCAAGTAATTTCGATTTTGGTTAATTTCATGTCAGACTCGAACCTAACCAATGAACCCGATTCGACTCCCTTAATTTATGGCTTTGTTCTTGTGAAATAGATCAATATTGATTGCTTATAAATAAATTTTATAAGCTACTTTAATAAATATCCTTAAGGCAAGAATAAAAATAAAAGTGCACTTGCCCTTCAATTTAGCTGACCGCCAAACTTTCACCCTAAGAAATGGGATTTTCTGGAAAGACATTAATTCAAGTCTTCTCTCATTTAAGAAATAAATTAAAATAAGCACATCAATACTTTGATTCACATATACCCCCTTACAATTACTCAATATTTTATAACTTGAAATAAACCGTTTAAATTCCATCCCTTTCTGTAAATACTAATTTGTGTTGGATAATTTTCATCACAAAACATCCAAAAGAATATAGAAAATTTTCATTTTTCTTAACATTTTTTCTTGCTAATTTTCCTTTGTATTGATATAAAAGGACAAAATACATACATACCACACAATTCTTATGAATTTACGTATCAATCGATTAAAATTTCATATGTACATTTATAACACCTTGTTATAAACATGCATACAAATTTTACTGAAAATAATAAAATTGGGATTTTTGATGTCATGTTAACAAATTGACGTGAATATTGATGTGTGCAAGAAAATTCGTGGCAGCAGAGTAGTAGGTTATCGACTTAGCGTGGTCCGAAGATTTAGCAAATATTCAGAAAAAAGAGATCAACTAATAATGACACCAGAAGTTTTTAGGTGAAAAATATAGAAAAGGAAAAATCATGGGGCTTGACCCAACTTAAGAGTTTCACTATAAAAAATTGATTATAATTGTAACCGCTTGTCCCAAATAGGGGAAAGGGTTATTAGGTTTTCCTAAGTTACAACGTTGATTGACTATGATTCCTAGCGATTGGAGGTCTAATCGGTGGTGGTCGACAGTGGTTGGCGGTGATTGACGGTGGTCGGCAGTGGTTGATGAACATTGGAGATGATCGGCGACGGTCGGAAGTGGTCGATGGCGGCAGGAGTGCTCGATTGCGGTTGGTGTTGGTCGACAGCGGTCAACGCTGGTCGGTTGTGATTTGCGATAGGAGTAGTGTTGGACTTCAATTTCTTCTCAAAGCTCTCCTCCCCCTCTCATGACAGGGGTGAGACTCTATTTATAGAGTTCTAGATGTAAGTAATACAAGAATATGAGTTACTTTGATAAGACAGTTTAGAGGGCTTCCCTCGATCATACAGTATTTGATGAACATTTGAATGCCTAAATGATGTCAAATTTGAGTGACTTTAGGCTCGTTGAATTCCTCTTGTCAAACCGCTCGATTTGACTACAAACTCGTCAGAATCGACATTTTTTTATCTTCCAAATGTGTTTAGAAAGCTTCCTAAAATAGTTTAAAGGCTTGATTTGTGCTTGATTTAGTTCGGATTTGATCACTTTTGGTAACATTGGATTCTTCTTGTCGAGTCTGTCAGTTTGACTATAAGTTTGCTAAAATCAGAATTTTGGATGACTTTTTATCCAGGTTTGGATATTTCATGCTCAAAAAGTCACATCAAGATCTATGTCATGTCTCGAGATTCGTGTCGGATGATGAAGATTTATTGGAAGTGTATCAATGCCCCCTCACCCCCCGCCTCCCCCCCTCCCCCTCCCCTCTCTATTTTTGGGCGGAACCAACTCGCTGCTCGAAATAGCAAGATTTGTAGCACATTATATTTTTATCATGCATAAAGCAAACATATTATTTTTGTCGAACCACCATGTGGGCTAATGGACGGTCCGCAAAAAAGCAACTGCGATCCAGCTCTCCATTCCCATTTACTTTGTTGTTGTGCCAGACCACAGCTACGGAGGTAGGTTACGCCCAAAAATAGGGGGCAACTGATACACCTCTGACAAAACTCCATCATCCGACACGAATCTCGAGGCAGACATGGATTTCTTAGTGAATTTTTTAGCAAGAAATATTCAAACCTCGATAAAAAGTTATCCAAAACTCTTATTTCAGAAAACTTGTAATAAAACTGACAGCTCGACAAGAAGAACACATTGTTACACAACTGGTCAAATCCGAACCAAATTAAGCCATTAAACCGCTTTGGAAAGTTGTCACATTTGGAAGGCCAAATGAATGCCGACTTTGACGAGTCAATAGTTAAATCAAGCGTCTTAACAATACGAATCCAACTAGTTCAAGATCTTTCAATCATGGCAACATTTAGACACTCAAATGTTCATCAAATGTCTTCTCATTGAGCGAAGCTCATTGAGTCGTCCGATTAAAGTAATTCATATTTCTGCATTAATTGCACCCAGAACTCTATAAATAGAGCCCCTCCCCTCTCGGGAGGGGGAGAGAGCTAAGCTTTGAGAAGAAACTAAAGTCCAACACCACTCATGTCATCGTCAACCACGATTGACTAACGCCAACCGTCGTCGACTACCGTTTACCAACGTCAATCACCGCCAACCACCGTTGACGACCAACGACCGGATGTCGTCAATCGCTATCGGTCGTCGCCGATCGATGTTGTAACTTGAGAAACCTAGTAACTCTTTCCCGCCTGTGGAACAATTAGTTGCAGCTGTAATCATTTTTTTAATGAAACTATTTAGCTGGGTCTGACCCCGTGGTTTTTCCCTTTACAGGTTTTCCATAGAAAAACGTATGGTTCATTATTAGTTGTTTTCTCTTTTCTTGAGTGTGTGCTGAATCTTCATACAACGCTAGGACGAGAATCTGTTGCTTTACTGCCGTGAATTTTCTAGCACGCATCAAATATAAAATATTAAAGTAGATTTTAAATATGTAAATAGTAAATACTTAAAACTTGTGTGGTATATATGTGATTTCTTCGCAAAACTACAACAGATTTTCCGTCCTTAATCAGTTTAAAATGAGTCGAGCTTGCGTTTGGCACGTTATGTTGCTTGCATTCGATTCATTTGCTAAGAAAACAAGCAGAAGACGAGCAGTTTTTTTTGTGCTTGATGTATAAATGAGTTGAACTCAAACAAATCTTCATCATCTGACACAAATCTTGAAGTATGACACAAATTTCGAGGTGACTTTTTAAGCAAGAAATATTCAAACATCGATAAAAAGTCATCCAGAACTCCAATTTTAGCAAACTTTGGCCAAACTGACCGGCCAAACAAGAAGAACCCTATGTTACAAAAATTGGTCTAATCTGAACCAAATCAAACATAGAACAAACTATTAAACCGCTTTTGAAAGTTTTATGGACACATTCAAAAGGTCAAACGAATGTCGATTCTTACGAGTCTATAGTCAAATCGAGCGTCTTGACAAGAAGAATCTAACGAGTCTAATATTACTCAATTCTGAAATCATTTAAGGACTCAAATGCTCATCAAAATCAGTCTGATATTGGGAAGCATTTTGAGCCGTTTTAAAAAAGTAATTCATATTCCTGAATTAATTGCGCCATAAATGTATAAATAGAGCCCCACCTCTCCCGTTAGGGGGAGGAGAGCTTGAAGCTTGAGAAAGAACTTGAATGTTTGAAAAGGAACTGAAGTCCAGCACCACTCCTGCCATTGTTGACCACCGCTAACCGTCGTCGACCACCTTCGACCGTTGTCGAGCACTCCTACCACTATCGACCACTGTCGACCGTCGTTGATCGTTGTCGACCAACATCAATCTCCGTCAACCACTGTCCACCATCGCTGACCGCTGTCGATCACTTCTAACCACCGTCGAGCACCACCAGCCGGACGCTGTCAATCGCTATCGGTCGCCGCCAGTCAGTCGACATTGCAACTTAGGAAACCTAATAACTCTTTCTCGTCTGTGAAACAAGTGGTTGCAACCATAATCATTTTTTCATAATAGAACTCTTCAACTGGGTCAGACCCTCTAGTTTTTTCTTTCTGGGTTTTCCATGCAAAAACTATCGGTGTTATTATTAGTTGTTTTCTTTTTCTGAATGTGTGTTGAATCTTCATACCACGCTGTGACGATAATCTGCTACTTTACATACACGAATTTTCTAGCACGCATCAAATATAAATATTAAAGTAGATATTAAATATGTAAATACTAAATACTTGTGTGGTATATGTGTAACTCCTTCACAACATTATAACAGATCTTATGTCGTTAATCGATTCAAAATGAGACAAGCTCATGTTCGGTTCTTTAAGTGGCTAGTGTTCGATTCATTTGCTAAACAAATCAGTCCAACACGAATAATTTTTTTACGTTTGATATATAAATGAGTTGAACATAAATAAAATTTTATTTGCTCACGCTCAACTCATTTTAACGCAAAATAATTAAATTTTAATTGCTACTCTGTCACAGTTATGTCACATTTTTTATATATAAATAAAAAATCGTATTACAAATCAGTCTTAAATTATATCGCTACAAACTTGTAAATTCATCATAAATAAAGATCACGGAGAAGATTCCATCGCAAATGAGCGAAGCGAGGAATGGGAGCGAGAGCAGTCACGTCGCAGATTTGGGAATGAGAGGAACCGCAGCCATGTGTTAAAGTCGTCGTGTGTAAATTTTATTTTTATTTTGCTGTTTCAAAAAATATTTCCACCTATATATATTCTCCATCCCCTCCCCTTCCCCACCACCTTATCTCCAACCAGAGAATCAACAAATCATGATCCCAATCCTTCTCCTCGTCGTCCTCCTCACCCTCCTCTCCCCCTCCTTCGCCGATGACTTCTGCGTCGGCGATCTCTCCCTTCCCACCACTCCCGCCGGCTTTCCCTGTAAGAAAACATCCACCGTCACAGCCGACGACTTCGTTTACTCCGGCCTCCGTCACCCCGGAAATACCACAAATCCCTTGTTCCATGTCGCACTGAACCCCGCCTTCGACACTCAGTTTCCAGGTCTCAATGGCCTCGGCATCTCCATCGCCCGCATTGACATCGCTATAAATGGCGTCGTCCCTCTCCACTCTCACCCCGACGCCAGTGAGCTCTACTTAGTCACACAGGGCATTGTGTTTGCTGGCTTCATCTCCTCCTCCTCCAATACTGTCTACTCTAAAACGCTATATAAGGGAGATGTGTTCCTGTTTCCTCGAGGCCTACAGCACTTCCAGGTCATGCTGTAAATCAGCTCATGAATATAGATTAACCAATTTTATTGATTCCGCTCGATCAAGTTTTAAAACCATCAAGCATAATTAATCAAACCATTTCTATCGCGTATGTTAGAAATAAATATTTATTAAATATCCAAAAAATAATAATATTGATCAACTCCAATAAGCTAAATAAGAATCATTATTAATAAGCTAAATAAAATTTAGCTTTTTCCGATAATATAAGAACATTAGTTATTATTTGCTTATAATTGAATCATCAGAAAAATTTACTATTGAACAACGACGGTATGCCCAATTATTATGCTGTCAGAAGTAACTCGTCAGATAAACATTCGCAAAATCATCAAAAAATAAGACATTTTTATCGACATAAATTTAGATCGTCGATTTTATCATGAATTTTAGTAATTTTTCATGTAGTGCGTACTTAATTAGAATTAGGTGCGTACATATATTTAATTTGCAGGTGCAGCACGGACTCTTGCCGATATTGGGATTTTCTTTCTTTAGTAGTTCGAACCCGGGATTGCAGATTACGAGCCTTGCGCTGTTTGGGAATTCTTTGCCGTCGGAGTTGGTGGAGAAGGTGACTTTACTCGATGATGAGGAGGTGAGGAAGCTCAAGAGGGTCTTTGGGGGAAGTGGATGAGGGCTACTACTCTAGCCGGAACTGTGGAGTTGATCTTGAATAATGAGCTGTTTGTTGCTGAGTTCAGCTCACGTAATAACTTCTCTATGCTTTGTGTAATAAGCTGGTTTATGCTTCACATTTATCAGCATTGAGAGATGATCTATATTACTGAAATAAAAAGAATAAAGTGTTGATGGAATTCGATTTCAAGAACTCAAGAATAATTTCCTAGATTTTTCTCAACCGTTATGTTGACACTTTTTGTGTTTACATATGACACTTAAATTTTCATGTTCATATATATAACTTACATGATTAAAATTATATAAAAAAATATCATTAATATTAATTTTTTAAAAGTAAAATACATATCAAAGAGTTATAAATATAAATATCAAATTTTAGACTTTAGGTATATAATTATGTAGGACTTGCATGGTATGAATGTATTTTTTGTTTTTTCTAATTTGAAATCATGGGAGTTGTTTGACGAAGAGATTGATCGAATGTCAGTGGTCCAGTGGTGACTATAGGATGATGGTAGTTTTTTTAAAAACTTATCGAGATAGAGCAATGTATTCATCAAATATAAATCAATATAAACAAAAACTGATAGAGATTGAGCATCTAAAATCTTTTAAGCAAACATTTCTACTTTTAAGAGTGAACATACAAAATCTCTTGAGCAATTAAACTAATGGATTATCAATATTGCATACAATTTACAAGTTTAAATCACTAAATTATATCATGAAATGTTCCACAATGCCACAAAAAACCAGCACAAAGTTTCCATGGGGGAATCACATCATTTCAATTCCATAATTATTTTTATCAGATTTAAGGGAAAAAAATCCAAAGACCGTTCGGTTACCTTTTACGATACCGCGAAGGAAGATGAAGCTCGAGGGGAAGATGAATTTTCATTTAGAGTTTCGGCCAGGAGACGAGGAAGGCGGTGGGAAGATGAGCGACCCAAGTACATACCTCGGACTGTCGCAGAGTGGTGGGAACTGGGGAGACGACAATTGCAGCTGGACGATGGGGAAGGGTGATCAACGTTTCGACTCGTTGAGTAGTGTTGCAGTGCCAAGAGGAAGATGGAGTGGGGAGGGCCAAGGGTCGAGGTCTGTGAAATTTTCATGTTTTTTTTCTTTCCCTCGCGATCGAACAAAGCGAAGTCATTACGAAGTCCTTCGGAAGTAAAAAAAAATGTTTCAGAGTTTTTACCTGTAAATTGCACGATTTGAGGTCCTTCGTATGTAAAACTCCCAAAATCTTTAGTGTTAGATACATAACTATGCAGGACTTTCTAGTATATATATGAAAATTTCTTTTTTTTTTCTTCTAATTGTAATATGTGGGAGTTGTTCACTTGTTTGATTATCCAAATAGTTTGCTATTTTGGCCTTTTTCATAAGGGTGTAAGTTACTAAATTGATTTAATTTGATTTATTTCGTGCCTCTAATAATCGCTAATGCACAACCATGCTTCAATTTGGTAAGATCTATTATTCCCGAAAGTAATAATTTTTTTGGGCAAAAATTAAGACTTATTTAGCACATGATTACTCTCATTCTATTATATAATGAGGGTTGTAAATGAATTAATGCACTTGATAAATTATTTCAATTAGATCTGAGTTTTGTTCAATTTAGTAGATAACAAATTCAAATATGTTTTTCTTAACTTCAAAGTCAAATGAATCAAATTTAAATGTAGTCCAAGTTATTTACTACTGTTTACAATCAAATTTATTTGTTGCTAAAAAAGTAACTCATTAAATGGTCAATACTTATATAACATATTATGTAAATAAAATATGACTAATTAAAACTTATTTAATTATATCCATGTTTTTTATCATATAATTCATCACGGTAGAGTGATATAGTAATGCATTAGTGTTATATGGTAATTCAACACACACACATAGATAAAAAAGAGCTGATAGATGGGGCACCAGGTGTTTTATGTGCAAAATCTGAAAGGAAAAAAAACCACGTGGTCTAGCCCAATTGAAATGTTTCTAATATTCATATGTATGTTACAAGGCTATGTCCGCCGTTGAAAAACATAAAATAGTATTACGACAATGGGACGAATTGACTTGATTTTCATTAGATGAGTGTTAGAAAATATTAGGATACTGACAGCGACCTGGCTGCGATGATAGAAGACTAATGTATGTGGTTCTTTTTAAAAATTTAGAGTCATCAACTTGTATATTTATATGTTGTCATCGTAAAATTCCTCTTTCCAAATAAATCTCCCCCTTGGATCATAAAAAAAGATATGAATTAGGCTAATCAGGCTTTAAGTTCCAAACACTAGATCCAATTGATTAAGGTTCTAGCCTATCAACCAAGAATCACCAATTTACATCCATCAAAATTTATCTCCCTATCTATTTTCACTAACCTATGCACAACCTTTTTTCATACATTAGATTAATGTGATTTTTACTAGTTGGAGAATTCATCACAATTATGAAATAAAAGAAATGCTAAACAATTCTAATCCTACACTTGATTATCTCTCATAACAAGTAGAATAATAAATAAAATTACTCAGATTACATGGGAATAAAACAACAACACATGATTGATATGTTAAATCAAGTTGACACAATAAATTTTAACAAAATTCAAACAAAAATACAGAACACTTACCTCGAACACCTACCCAAGCAAATTATTTGAAGATCCTTTAAAGAACTCTCCTTACTCTTACTTCCAAATATTACTCAGAAATGTGGAAAATGAAAGTAATCTCTCACTTTTCCTCCTCTCCTGCACTCCAGAGTCTTAGAAATATTAAGCCCTCACGACCTCTACTTCCTCTACGCACCAAGGCACACACTCACACACCCAAAAGACAAACCTCAAGAGACACCCCTTAACTCCCACTAGGCACTCCCCCCAATACACTACTGGCACCTCCCCGACAGTTCCTTTATGATAACCCTCAAAATATCCAAGAGCCACAATAGATGCCCCTTCAAAATTCGTCCAAATACACTGTATTAAAAGGAAAAAAGAAAACTGATTCTCGAGCCTGATCCACTGAAAATTTAATAGCATTTTACTGTCAATTTCATATATATTTTTAATGATATTGCACTATAAAGAAAGGTATTTTGTATGTTTTCTGGTTTTTTATACAAGAAATAACTTTTGGAGAAAAGAAAACAAATATGGTGCAAATTGGAGCAAAAAAGAGCAAAAAATTAAATTTTGGCCTGGCATAGTTTGAGAAGTCTTTCTTTGCTCAATCTCTTTTACACTTCTTACATATTTTTTTAATGAGATTAAACTTTAAAGAAATGTTGTTTTTATACATATTTTGTAGGGCTATCTATTTCAGATGCAACGCAACTGAATTGGGACGAATCGGAGCTGAAACGGAGCTAAACGAAGCAAAACGGTGGAGCTGCGCAGAGTAGGGCGCCGAACGGCGCCCTATCCAGCGCCGGACGGCTCCGGTGTCCCAAGAACACGAAAATTTAATGTAATAATGCGTCGAACGGTGCCTAGACAGCGTCGGACTGCGCTACTAGCGGTTATGGGCCATATACATCGAATCTGGAAGCTTTTTGGAAGGTTTCTTCAAGCACCACTTCGAAAATTCATCCTTACACTTTAAAAGAACGATTTTAGGTCAGAAAAGGGGGTTTTTGAAAGAGGAATGGTAGGAAAAATGTAGAGAATGTTGAGAGATCTTAGAATAGAACTAGAAATGTAGATTTCTACCTTTTGGAGAGATTGGTGAGGGGATTTTGAGAGAAATTCTAAGGGTTTGTTCTAGCATTTCATGGATCACCGAGAGATTTTATGGAAGAGATATTCTTCTTTCTTTCAAGAGGAAAAAGCTAAGTATTGTGTTATTCATTATCTTATGATTTTGTAAACACTTATTTTGTGGATTTGCTTTTAAATGAAGTTTTTCGTTGTGTTTTCTTCGTGTTTTGTGATGTCTTTCTCTTACTCTTTTCTCTTCTTTGGAAATAGTGACATGAGAGGATTATGTCGTTATTTCCCTTTTACTTTTCTTTTGCAATGAGTAGGATTCATGTTTAGGATATTATGATGCATGTTAGAAGTGAATTTAATTATAAATGTGATGATTTTTACTTGCGCTTCATTTACATTACAAAAAGAGCTTCTTGTAGTTTTTAAAATTTGTTGTAATTGCGCTATGATCCGATATGGCAGTGTAATTCTCAACAAAGTGGAACCACATTCAAATTCCATGGATGGTGAAGTTCATGGGGGTTGAGTACAAATAAATAGGGAAATATACTTTGAACGGCGTATAATTGGAGATTTTAGGGTGAAAGACTAAAATCCTCAATTCGGTCCTAGTGTTTGGAAACTAAAGTGAGAGTTAGCCTTCAGGCGAAGGGAAGTGAGAGCTCTGGAGTGAGAGTCAGTATTCTCACAGCCTAACCACGGATTTATGGACTAAACCTATGATTAGCCAATGTTCTTTATGCACTCGGAAGAGAGTAAAGAATATGATTGCTCATATTTGACACATACAATATTTAATGCATCTCATTCATTTACATTATCCATTTCACTACATAAGAATAGTAGATTTTATTATATCAAAATTCACCAAACCAATTTATCCAGAAAGGGTTATCTTTAGTATTAATATTTTTCTTTATGAGTAGTTATTAGTTATTTTAAAATTAAGATTTACCTTTAAGAGTAGTTGTTAGAAAACCACTTATATCGACCTTCCAATCTAAAGTCTGATAATAATAGACTAGAATTTGATTAAGAACCTCCTACCTCACTTTCCTGTGGGATCGATAAACGGGACTCCAATAGAGCCCTGTATTACTTGAGCGATACGTATACTTGCGTTTGAAATTGTGACTTTACAAAATCATTATAAATATAGAAATATGGGTTCATAAATTCATGCATATAAAAAAGTCGAATCAGAGTCTAGGCACCAACCCTCTAAAAGCTTGACATAACGACCCGACACTTTGGTGTCAGATCCTTGTGCCATGGCGTCAGCCTCTCTGTTTCAATGTATACGGTCTGGCGCTTAGGCACTACAAACCGACACTTATGCACCAGTTCACTTTGTACTTTATTTCTCCATTTGACCTCATTTTGCTCCACTTTTGTTTCTTTTTCTCCAAAACTTCATACTTGTACTTGAAATAAAAAACATACAAAATATCTTCCATTAAAATGTAATATCATTAAAAATGAGTATAAAATGTATATAAAAAGTTACGCATTTTTATGTGTGTCAATTCTCCTCAAGATCAGTGACATGCCCTACTCTTCCCTCATTTGTACTCCTAAAATAACTGTTCCTATTTAACCCACTCTCTTTTGACTTTCTTTTGTCCAACCTTGAAACCCTAAACTTTAAAATCTTTAAGTCAATACCACTGATCTTAAATGAGAGTTTTTCTAAAGTGAATTTTTTCTAAAGTAACTTCTATCACTTGAGATGCAATTAACTTTATGGGCTTGCCTCTATAGGGAACTAAGAACCAATGTAAAATAAACCCTATCTAATCTTTAATATTATGTAAGAGAATTTTTAATCACAAATAAATGTTTCGCAGACTAAATGAATGTCATAAATTATTTAGTTTATGTAACAAACTAGCTGTCTTATGATATGCTTGCCTTTTGATGTGATGTATCACTTATAGTGTTGTGCTCGTTTACCTAAACTATTAAATTTATGTGATCTATTCGGTCTCATTTTTCAAAATAAAAATACTATTTTTGAAAATCAAAATTGTATATATGTTAAATTAAATATATTTCCAAAGCAACCGACAAATTCCTATTTGGCGATTGATAATGATAACTTTCTTCTTCGGGAAAAATCACGCTAGCATAAGACTCCTCTCCACTCTTTTCCTCTCTTTCTCCTCATTCTCCCACCGGTGATTCTTTCCATCATCTATGGCCTCTATTTATAGGTTTAAGATGAGACATACCATTAATTCTTTTGTCATTTAACCTTCCATCTTTCAACTTTTAACCTTTCACCTTCCAACTTTTAGTTTTCAGTTTCTAAATTTATTCAAATTATTTAATATATTCATATTGAAATCCGCTTAAATTCTGTTGTCATTCTACCATTTGGCCTTCCACATTTCACCCGCGAAATTCTTAAAAAAAACAACGCCTAAGAAAAAAGATGGGACAACAACTCATAAAAAAAGCTTCCTTAGCTCTTAAAATATGTTTAGATGCCTCTTTTTGGCTTGCAAATCCAGCAGTTCGGATTCCCACCCTCTGATTAGTTTTCGCAGTTCGAATTCCTTCGGGTTGTTCGGATTATTGTGTATATATACATATTCACAATGAAAATAAAAAAAAGAATGTAGATATGGATATTTTCGGATGACAAATTTGGTCTCACCCAAAAATATTGGGCAACTAATATATCTTCAGCAAATCTCTATCATTCATCATGAATCTCGAGGCATTAACAAGAATCTCGATGTAATTTTTTAAACAAGAAATATTCATACTTCAATTAAGAGTCGTCCAGAACTCTAATTTCAACAAACTTATGGTTAAATTGGCTAGCTAGATGAGACAGACATAATGATATGAAAATAGTCCAATCCGAGTCAAATTAAGCTCAGATAACGTCATTAAACCACATTTGAAAGATTTTCATACACATTTGGAAGATCAAACAGATGTTGAATCTAATGAGTTCATTGTTGAATCGAGCGTCTCGACAAAACTAATCCAACCCAAGATTGCTCAATTCTGCATCGTTATGACCCTCAAATGTCCATCAAACGTCGTCTGATCGAAGGTAGCTCTCTGGACTGTCCGATCAAAATAGTTCATATTCCTATATTAATTGCACCCAAAACACTATAAATAGAGCCCCACTCCACACATGATGGAGAGTTTGAGCCTTGAGAGAGAACTTGAGGCTTTAAAAAGAAGTTGAAGTCTAGCACCATCTCTACCGTCGCCGATTGTCGCTGACAGCCGTCGACTACCGCTGATGGTGATTAACCACCGCGTCGTCAACACCTAGCGATTGTTGTCAACCGCTGTTGGCCGTCGTCGACAACCACCAACCACCGTCGATCACCATTAATTGTTGTCAATCTCCACCAACCAGACATCGTTAGTTAACCTTGTAACTTGGAAAATTTAGTAATCATTTCCTATCTATGGGACTAGGGGTTTCTATAATCATCAACCTATAGTCGATTTTTACAACTAGATCAGGCCCCGTGATTTTTTTTCCTTGAGAGTTTTTTCACGTAAAAATTAATGGTGTAATTGCTGATTTTTTGTTTTCACGCGAGTGTGTGTTGAATTCTCGTGCAATGCAAAGACAATAATCCATTTCTCTACCACCGCGAATTTTCTAGCAAGCATCATTTGATATCTGAAAAGATCTTGATTAATTGATATATTTTTGAAATATAATTTAAGTTTTTTCATGAACTAAATTAAAATTTAATGTTTAAAAATACTTCAAATTTGAATCTTCTAATTAAAGAAAAGATCCTTAATTTCTCCGCATGCTTAGTACTGAGATTATTTACTTTTATTGGTACGAACAACTGTTAAGAAATTAAGAATAGGCACTATCGCCCCATCGTGAGGCTTAGCCTCGTTTGCTGAACCCCTTCCACCTTGGATTCTCCTCACTCCACCTTTTATGAAAAAAGGCCAAAAGCCAAAGGTCAACATGCAGCGTGTGGATCAGTTGGTTTGTTAATACATTTTTACTCCGACGGCTGTGATTTATGTCAAAAATTGAACTTTTTTGTGAACTCGATTACTCTAAACATTTATATTCAGGTTAAGCTGGATAGTTTGAGTTGGATTTAGAATAAACCCGCCAACATAGATTCGACCAAAGATTGACTTAAAATTAACCCGATTGTAACTAGAGTAGTTGTTATTGTTTATGTTAAAATGGGTTATAATACAGCTTGGGTTCTTGTTGATAGGTTTAAGAGGAGTTGTGTTTAGGTCGAACTTTTTGATCCGTTTAAAGTCGAATTCAGGTCATGTAATTTCAATTTTTGTTAATTTCAGGCCAGACTCGTACCCGACTTAGGAACCTGATTCGACGCCCTTAATTTATGGCTTTGTTTTTGTGAAATAGATCCATATTGATTGCTTGTAAATAAAATTTTTAAGCTGCTTTAATATCCTTAAGGCAAGAAGAAATATAACAATTCTTATGTATTTACAGATCCAATATCTTATGTTAATTTTCACTTATAACATCTAAATCTTTCAAATCACAGTTCAAATATCATCATTATTAACTTTTAAAAATATACATATTTTTTATAGTGATATAATTACAAAAATTAATATTTAAGTATATGCCATGTAAATATATAGAAAGTGTGATATGAATGTAAATCTGTCCTTCAATTAAGCTGACCGCCAAACTTTCACCCTAAGAAATGGGATATTCTGGAAAAACATTAATTCAAGTCTTCTCTCATTTAAGAAATAAATTAAAATAAGCACATCAATACTTTGATTCACATATACCCCCTTACAATTACTCAATATTTTATAACTTGAAATAAACCGTTTAAATTCCATCCCTTTCTGTAAATACTAATTTGTGTTGGATAATTTTCATCACAAAACATCCACAAATTGTCACAATTTGTTCCTTTTTTTTTTTAACCATTTTTCTCTAGCTAATTATCCATTCGCAAATTCACTTTCTATTGATACAAATTTACATACGTACCACACAATGCTTATGAAATTGCATATCTAACAACTAAAATTTCATATTTACATTTGAAACAACTTGTTATACACATGCAGACAAATTTCATTTAACTTTTTTAAAATAATAAAATTAGAATTTTTTGATGTCATGTTAACAAATTTAGTGACATGAATATTGATGTGTCTTTAGAAAATTTGCTGCAGTAGAGTAGCAGATCATCGTCTTGGCGATGTACAAAGATTCAACACATACTCAGAAAAGAGAAAATAACTTATAATGACATGAGAAGTTTTTTACTTTGGAAAACTTGGAAAGGCAATAACACAAGGTTTGACCCGACTGAAGAGTTCTACTATAAAAAGATAATTACAGTTGCAACCATATATCCCACAGACGATGAAGGGTTATTAAGTTACCCAAGTTACAACATCGACTAGCGGCGACTGATGGCGATTGGCAGCGTCTGGTGGGTGGTGGTCGACGATGGTTAGTGGTGATCGACGGTGGTCACCAGAGATAAGTGGTGTTTGGCTGCGATCGACGGTGGTCGATGACGGTCAACAGTAACAGGAATGTTAGACAGCTGTCTGCGATTGTCGACGACGTTTGGTGGTTGTAGATAATAGTCGGCGGCGCTCGGTAGTGGTCGACGACGATAGGCGGTGGTTAACGACGGCATGAGTGTTGTTGGACTTCGAATTCTTCTCAAAGCTCTCCTCCCCTCTCATGAGAGGGGTGTGTCTCTATTTATATAGTTTTAGATGCAATTAATTCAAGAATATGAATTATTTTGATTAGACATCTCGGAAGACTTCTCACAATCGGACGATAATGGATTAACATTTGAGTGCCTAGATGATGTCAGAATTGAGTGACCTTAGGCTTGTTTGATTTGACTTGTCATGCCGCTCAATTCGACTATAGACTCGACAGAGTTGACATTTGTTTGACCTTTCAAATGTGTCAATAAAACTTCCAAAAATGGTTGAATGGCTTGAACTAGGCTTGATTTAATTCGTATTTCACCAATTTTGATAACAATGGTTTTATCTTGTCGGGCCGGTCAGCTCGACAAATTTTTTTTGAAATCAGAGTTTCAGAAGAATTTTTATCGATGTTTGAATATTTCTTACTCAAAAAGTAACATCGAGATTCTTGTTACGCCTGAAGATTCGTGTCAAATGATGGAGATTTGTTGGAGGTATATCACTTATCCTTCTGTTTTTGGGTGGAACCGACTAAGCTGAGCTCAATTCTCTTATTAAATATGTATGCATGTATTCTTATATTAATGTTAAAATTTGATAATATATATATATATATATATATATATATATATATATATATATATATATATATATATATATATATATATAACTATAAAAATACAATGTGCTCGAGATCTTGATATTTTAGGGTAACGAGGTTGGTTCCGCCCAAAAATAGAGAAACAACTGATGCACCTCTCATTCGGTACGAATCTCGAGACACGACACAGATCTCAATGTGACTTTTGGAGCAAGAAATATTTGAATCACTATAAAAAAGTCATCCAAGACTTCAATTTTAGCAAACATAAAGTAAAACTGACCGGCTCGACGAAAAGAACCAAATGTTTCCAAAAATGGTCCAATCTGAACCAAATAAAGCCGAGATCAAACCATTAAATCACTTTTAGAAGTTTTATGAACAAATTTAGAAGATTTAATAAACATCGATTCTGGCGAGTCTATAGTTAAATTGTGCGTCCTCACAAGAAGAATCCAACGTGCCCAAGATTACTAAATTGTGACATTATTTAGACCCTCAAATGTTCATCGAATGTCCTTCGATTGAGAAAAATCCTCTTGAGTTTTCGTTCAAAATAATTCGTATTCCTGCATTAATTGCACCAAGAACTCCTTAAATAGAGCCCCAGCCCTCTCATGAGAGGTAATGAGAGTTTGAGGCTTGAGAAAGAACTTGAAGCTTTGAGAAGAAACTAAGGTCCAACACCACTCTTGTGGCCGTCGACCACTGCTAACCGTCGTCGACTATTGTCGTTGTCGAGCACTCCTGCAACCGTCGACTGTCTTTGACCGCTGCTAGTTTTCGTCAACTACCGTTGAACACCATTATTCATTGCTAAACACTATTGTTCACCATCAACCACCACCGACCAGATGCCGCCACTCGACATTGAAACTTGGGAAACCTAATAACTCTTTCGTGCCTATGAGTCAATTTATTGTAACTGTAATCATTTTTTTAATAGTGGAACTATTCAGCTGGGTTAGACCCCGTGATTTTTTTCCTTTTCGGGTTTTCCACTTAAAAACTTTTGATGTCGTTACTAATTTTTTTTTTTTTCTGAGTAAGTATTGAATCTTCGTGCCACATCAAGAAGATAATCTATTACGTTACTACCGTGAATTTTCTAGCACGCATTATTTATAAATATTAAGTTTTAGATATTAAATTTGTAAATACTAAAAACTTAAGGCTTGTGTGGTATATATGTAATTCCGTCGCAAAATTACAACAGGTTTTCATCCTTAATTGGTTCATAATGGTTAAGTTACTCGTGTTTGATTTATTTGTTAAGCAAACTAATTGAACAACAACAACTTCTTTACCCTCAAAGTATAAATAAATTGAACACAAATAAAATTTTGTTCGCTGATGCTTTGATTCCTTTTTACTCGAAATAATTAAATTTTAATTGCTACTCTATCACAGTCCCAAATGAGCGGAGTGAGGAATGAGAACGAAAGCAGCCACGTCGCAGATTCTGGAACCAGAGGAAGAGCAGCCCCGCGTTAAAGGCGTCAAGTGTAAATATTATTTTTATTTTACTGTTTAAAAAATTTTTCCCCCTCTATATAATCTCCATCCCCTCCCCACCGCCAACTTATCTCCAACCAGAGAAACCAACGAATCATGATACCAGCCCTTCTCCTCGCCGTCCTCCTCTCCCTTTTCTCCCACTCCTCCGCCGATGACTTCTGCGTCGGTGATCTCTCCCTTCCCTCCACTCCCGCCGGCTTTCCCTGCAAGAAACCATCCACCGTCACAGCCGACGACTTCGTTTACTCCGGCCTCCGTAGAGCCGGTAGCACAGATCCCTTATTCCATGTCGCACTGAACCCCAGCTTCGACAGTCAGTTTCCAGCTCTCAATGGACTCGGCATCTCCATCAACCGCGCTGACATCGCTAAAGATGGCGTCATCCCTCTCCACTCTCACCCCGACGCCAACGAGCTCTTCTTAGTCACAGAGGGCTCTATCTTTGCTGGCTTCATATCCTCCTATAACAACACTGTCTACTCTAAAACGCTATATAAGGGAGATGTGATGGTGTTTCCTCAAGCCCTACTTCACTTCCAGGTCACGCTGTAAATCAGCTCATGAATATAGATTAACCAATTCTACTGATTCTGCTCCATCAAGTTTTAAAACGATCAACATAATTAATTAAACCATTTCCATCACATATGTTAGAAATAAATATTAATTAAATAATGTTGATCAAGTCCACTAAGTTAAATAAGAATCATTATTAATAAGCTAAAAGAAACATCGAGAAGTTAATGTCACTACAGTAATTTAAGTTTTTTCCGATAATATTAGATCGTTGGTTATTATTTACTTATAAATAACGAATAAAACATATTGGTAATAATAAAAAATTAACAGAAATCATTTATTGCTGAAAAGTGACGACATATTATATTGTTATATTATCGTAAGTAATTCATTACATAACTTATCGCAAAACAATCATTTTTACTAACGTGAGCTTAAACCGTCCGTTTTTCAACGATTTTAACACATTTTCATGTATTGTATTTTTAATTACAAGCAGGTATGTAAAGTGTATTTAATTTGCAGGTGTCACGCGGCGGCAAGCCGGCGACAGGATTCGCTATTTTTAGTAGTTCAAACCCGGGATTGCAGATTACGAGCCGTGCGCTGTTTGGGAATTCTTTACCGTCGAAGTTAGTGGAGAAGGTGACTTTACTCGATGATGGGGAGGTGAGGAAGCTCAAGAGGGTCTTTGGGGGAAGTGGATGAGGGCTACTACTCTAGCCGGAACTGTGGAGTTGACCTTCAATAATGAGCTCGTAATAATCTCTCTATGTTTTGTGTAATAAGCTGGTTTCAGTTTTACATTTATCAGCATTAAGAGATGATCTTTATTACTGAAATAAAAAGAATAAATTGTTCATGGAAAATATATATATTTGTGTTGAAGGAATTCGATTTCAAGGACTCAGGGATATTTTTCTAGATTTTTCTCAACCGTTATTTCAACACTTATTATGAGGATTTGGAGCGTAGAGCTCCTTTAATTTGTTTAGGGTGGTAATTAGTTGTACACCAAATAGTTTTTTTTGTGTTCACATATTGACACTTAAATTTTCATATTTATATATATAACTTGCATATTTAAATATTACATCAAAAAGAACATTATTATTAATTTTTAAAATTGAAATATTTATCAAAGGGTTATAAATATAAATATCAAATTTTAGATGTTAGGAATATAATTATAGGATCTGCGTGGTGTGAATGTAATTTTTTTTTCTTATTTGAAATTATGGGTGACATTTGATTGTCCAAATAGTTCGTAATTTTGGTCTTTTTCATAAGTGCGTAAATTATCAAATTGATTTAAATTGATTTTTTTTTTCGCAGCTTTGATAATTGAGCATGAACAATTATGCTTCAACTTTGAAAGATATGTTATTCACGAAAGTGACACAATTTTTCAGCAAAAGCAACACTTATTTATCACTATTATGTAATTACAGTTTCAAATGAATAATGTACTTGATAAATTATTTTTTTTTTTTTATTTTTATTAAAGAGCATATAGGCTCAATTTTATTGCTCGTAAAATAAAAGTACATCCCGGGAAAAAGGTCCCAAACACACACACACTACAAATACTCGAAAAGAAAGAAGAAAAAAAGGCTTTTTTCCAAAAAAGTAAAAAATACGAAGAAAATAAAAAGACACAACAAAGAACAAACAAACAATAACAACGAAACACTTTACATATCGATTGCACTAATAGAAGTAAATAAAATCGAAGTACAAGGCTGGAAATCACCGGATTAGAAATCTTCATACTAAGCTTTAGTGATCCAGTCAAGAAGAACATTTCTAAATCTTTTAGTGTGGTTCCAAATTCTATTCATTCCTAATGCAAGCAGCTTGATCTTTTTACTTGCAAAATAATACTCCAATGACAAACTTAATCGAAACTCGCAAATGTTAAAAAGATATAAAGAATCGATCTCAATAATAAGATGATTCTAACCAATGCTTCGAGCCATATAAAGAGCAAAAAGTACAATCAAATTTCAAGAATCAGTGAGGATTCAGCATAAATTGGAGAAGCAAACTAGTTTAGAACCTTATCATTCCAATCTCTAGCAATCCCACCTATACCAGCAGTAGATATTTTCCAGGCACCATCAGTGTTAATTTTAATATAAGGAGCAAATAGTTTAATCCATTTACCTCTATTTAAGCATTTGACCAAGAATTGAAGTTTAATATTAAGATTAACCACAATATATGCAATATAATCATTATGAAAATGATCAACTATTATAACAGACAAGCATTTAAAAATATAGGAACAGATTTGACTAGTAACCTGCTTCATCGTAGGTTGAGAGTCATTGTGCTTAGCATTATTCCTATTAATCCATAAAAACCAGAAAACAATAGCAGGAATAGAACTAAGAAAGGAATGCCTTCTACTATTCCAGTCCCGGAAGATATCCAGGATTGAATTGTAGTCAACAAATAATTCCTTCCTGCCACATACAACAAAGATTTCTTTCCAAACACTACTAGAAAAACTGCAATTACTAAAAAGGTGAAGAACATCCTCATAATGAATTTTACAAAGATGGCATCTAGAAACAATTCTCAAGCCTTTAAGCTTAAGAATATCATCAACGAGTAAACAATTATGAACCAATCTCCAATTAAAAAACGATATGAAGGTTTAAGCGGATATTCCAAAGCCAAGTTAAATCCAAACCAGGAGAATAACAATAAGTAAGACAGCAATAGCTTTAGTAGCAGTGTTGCCACCAGTATTTTTAAAAACAGGAATATCAGAACTACTCCTATTAATAGGAATATGAACAATGGAAGAAGCATCAGAAAAGTTAATACAGTTAAGAAGTTTAATAAAATTCCAGTTAGAATGATCCCAAAAATCATTAACTTTAAAATTAATATCAAAAGGGCCACCATAACTATTAGCAAGAGGACCCTTAGTAGTCCAATCATCATACCAGTAATGAGACATTCCTCGTCAATGTCCCAACAAATAAAAGTCTCAAGCATCCTTAGACACTTTTAACAAATTTTTCCAAATATATGAATCAGCTTTATTAGGAGTAATGGATAAAGGATGCTTATATCCACAATACTTAAGTATGTAACAACCGAGACAAAAAAGAATTCTCATTGTCTAAAATGAAACCATAACCTCATATAGGTAAACTTAATAGAATCAGTAAGAGTACGAAAACCCAAGCCACCCTTATTGATAGGTTTACAACATTTATTCCAACTCTTCCAATGAATACTCTTCTTGCCATAACCATCCCACAAGAAGCTATTAAACATAGATTCAAGCTTCTTAATAATAATACTAGGCACATTCATCACATGAATCATATATAAAGGCATAGAAGTAAGAGTACTCTTTAGAAGAGTAATACGGCCCCCAAAAGAGAGAAACTTGTTCTCCCAAGAATGAAGCTTCTTTCTAATTTTATCTAACAATCCCTCATAATGAATAATACGTTTAGCTTTCTTATCCGAATAAAACCTAAGTACTTAAGAGGCAACAAAGCATGCCGACATTGAGTAAAATTGGCTATCCATTGCAGCTTTTCAATGAAGTAACAAATTTGGAAGCATAAAAATAAGCATTTAGAAGTATTAAAATAAAGCCCGGAAGAGTTTTGAAGATGATCTAAGAGCTTCCGGATTCTCTTAATAGATCTCTTATTAGAGTTAGTAAAAATAATAAGGTCATCAGCATAACATAAATGAGACACACTGAGAGTCGACCTTATGAGTGAAGTTAGTAGTAGAGTAATCAGCATAAAGCTTGTTCAACTGCTTAGAAAAATAATCAAAGGCTACTATAAAGAGATAAGGTGATAAAGGATCACCTTATTTAATACCTTTAGAGGCCATGAAGTGACCATAAGAGCTCTCATTAATCACTATAGAATAGAAATTATTATTGAGAATTCTGTAAATAATATTACAGAAAGCATTGTTAAAACCATAAGCTCTCAAAACATCTAATAAGAAGTCCCAGCTAAGAGAGTTAAAAGCTTTTTTAATATACATCTTAAAAATAATGTTAGCATTCCTCTTGCACATATCAATGTCATATAAAAGTTCCTGCACAGTTAAAGCATTATCACTAATAAATCGCCTTTTAAGAAAGCGATTGATTCATATCAATAATATTACCTAAGATAGGTTGAATCCTAATAGCCATAATTTTAGAAATAAGTTTAGACACAACTGTATTAATACAAATTGGTCTAAAAGAGTCCCAGGAATCACCACGATCTTTAGGAATCAACACAATATTAGAGCATTTGAAATACTTAGGTAAGTCTTTACCACGAAAAAAATCTTGAATAATATCAACCCGATCTATATGAATAACATCCCAACAAGATTTATAAAACTCCACATTAAAACCATCTGGGCCAGCAGATTTGCCAACATCCATATTATCAAGAGCATTCTTGATCTCAGTTATAGATGGAATAGAGGTAAGATTAAGATTATGAATATTATCAGAGAAGGAATACACAGTAGTATCAATATGCTCCAAATAACTGTTACTGTTCTGAAAAAGAGAACTAAAATAAGCAATACCATCACTAATGATCTCATTTTCATTAGTTAAAACAATACCATTGGAATTCTTAATACTAGAAATATGATTCATAAGCCTTCTATTCTTAATAACAAGCATGAAAGAAAGTAGAATTCTCGTCACCATCCAAAAAATTAGTTTTAACGACCTTTTGAGCATAGAAATTCTCCTCCATATTAATAGCAGCAGTGAGATCTTTTTGTGCTTGATTGAGAAGATCAAAAGAAACAAGATCTTGATTATAAAGAATTTCCAAATCTTTAACTCTGATATCAGCCTCTCTAACCTTTTTATCAAGGTGGCAAAAAACATTCCAATTCCAATTCTTGAGAGCATGAGCAAGATGTTTTTGAAGCCACCAAAGTTTCTGACCAGAGCTAAAAGGTTTAAGAACAAGTTTATCAATAACCCAATTCTCTCTAATAAATTGCAGAAATGAGGGATGGTGAATCCACATATTTAAAAAACAAAAATGGTGAGATTTGTTAGAAAGATTATTAGATATCTTCAAAATAATAGGTGTGTGATCAGAAGTGGTAAAACTTAAGTGATGAACCTTAAAATCAGTAAAAGAATTACACCAAGAAGCATTAGCAAAGAATCTATCAAGCCTTTCAAACACAAAGCCACGATGCCAAGTATACATAGAGCCAGTATAACCCAGATCAAAGAGCTCAACTTCAAGAATAGCATGATTAAAACTATCTATCAGATTAATATTAGGAGGAAGGCCCCCTCTCTTTTCATTAACAGCAGTAATAGCATTAAAGTCCCCCCCAACAAGCCAAGGAGAGTCTAATGGACCAATAGAATTAAGCAAATTCCATAAATCCATTCTATCGCTTTCTATACGCAACGATACACAATAGATAAATGAAAAGAAATATCTTGATAAGTAATAACCACATGAATAAACTGTTTATGATTAATAATCAAATCAACCTTAATAAAATTTTTCCAAAGAAACCAAATATTATTATTATTATTAGCTATATAATTAAAATTACCAATCTTATGAACATATTTAGAATTATTGCAATCCTTCACCAAAGGTTCCATAATACCAAAAAATGATAAATGATAGTGTCTAATTAAATTTTTCAGTCTATTAGAGGCATTCATATCTGCAATACCCCTAATATTCCAAAACATTGTATTAAAATTCATCATCAATTTCTTTCCTGCCTCTAGTGATTCTAGAGGAGGAAGCGATATCAATATTATCAAGAAGCTTTCCGTAAGTTGCTCATTTAAAGCATCAGGATTGACATAGCTTAATTCTCTACTACCTTTGAACTTCCTTCTTCTGGAAGCCTTTTGAATCTGCCATTCATCTTCAGGTTCAGGCCTGAACAAATTAATATTATCTGCACCTAACATATCAGCAACATATTCATCTACAACATCCCTTTCATTATTCAAAAGAGTGAAATCCACATTTTCAATTGCCTTTTCAATAATAGGATCAATCAGAAAGTTAGATTGAACAGCATTAAAATCAGGATTTACAGTATCTTTATGAATATTATCAGATTCTTGAACATCCTCATTAGAAATTTTATCAACATTTAGAACATCCTTGTGAGAACTATCAACAGATAATTGAGCATTATTATCAACATTGTTTTGAATAACAATGATATTAGAATGATCAAGATTTGAAGCAGCAAGATTATCAGGCACTAAATTAATAGTTATGCCCAGTTTTTATCTTCTCAGGATTCTTATTCTGTTGTAATTTTAAATGAGGATGAGCAATGAAACAATTAGTGAAAGAATGGCCAAACATTCTACATTTGTTACAATAAGGTGGAATAAATTCCATTTCAACAGGCTGCCAATAGCCAGAGCTAGCATCTTCCAGCCAAATATCATCACAAAATGGAGCTGTAACATCCCTTTCAATTAAAATTCGAGCAATAGAAGGACGATTGTAATTAACAGAAGCCATATCGATTTTCATCGGAGAACCAAATATTTTCCCGATAGAGTAAAGAACTTTCTTGTTATAAAACTGTAGTTTTAATCCAGGGAAGCGAAACCAGATAGGAACTATTGGGGGTTTTTCCCTTGGATTGAAATCTACGGTCCATTTAAGAATTTTCATATACACCTTATCAACTTGTATAACTTTTTTGAAAAAAGGCGTGTATAATCGGATTCATTTTCTAACTAATCATTAAATTCCGACCATCAATAAGACCTACGTTCCATTTTCCGTAAAGCTTAAGATCAGAGAAAAACTTCCTTATAATCTCCATTTTAGGATGAGCATAGGTAAACTTACCTATAAGAGTATATTTCAGAGGTTCAGCGAGAAGATTAGTTTCTTCCTCAGTAAAAATAAGAGCGGGTTTATCGTTCTTTTTAGTAGCTTTCTTTAGCAAGCTATCTTTACTTTCATCACCATATTGATCCCTAAAAGAAGAAGGAAAAAGACATACATTAGTCAAAGAAGAGGAACCATCCATGTTTCCTTTCAAAGCATCAAGAAAGGAAGGTCGATTAAGAGAATCGGCCATAAGAAATAAGAGAAAACTTCCTGATCTTAGAGATTAAGAGAAAGGAAGAAGAAATCTTAAGCAAAACCGATCAGATCCTCGCGCCGCTTCTAGGAGAGAAAACCCTAGCAGAGCTCGAAGACGCCTCCGTCTTTACGCTTTCCCCATTCCCCAATTTTCCTCATGAATAATGTACTTGATAAATAATTCGAAGTAGATTAGATTAATATTTGATGAGATTTGTTCAATTTATAAATTTAAAATTTTTTTTAAATTGAAAACTCATGAATCAAATTTGAACATAGTCTACACCATTTAATAATGTTTACAAAGAAATTTATTTGTAGTTCAACAAATAACTCATTAAAAATTATGTATTTACATAACAACAACAACAACAACAGACCTTTATCCCAATAAGTAGGTTCGGCTACATGAAGCCTTTTTCTCTATTATGTTCTATTGAGTGCCATATTTTCCTTTAATTCTAATAAATTAAGATTATTTTTATATGACATGCCCAAGTCTTTCTTGGTCTACTTCTGCCCTTCTTAACATAAGTAGAATCTAAAACATCTACTCTCCTAATTAGATCATCAGATGGTCGATGTTTAATGTGATCAAATCATCTAAGACGGCTCTCTCTAATTTTATCCGCCACTGAAGCTACAACAACCCTATCATTGTCATATTAATTTCATATTTTGTCTCAAAGTGTAAAGCCACCCATCCACGCAATCATTCTCATCTCGGCAACACTCAACTTAGTTTAATGCTTCAGAAGGGAGTAAATTATTAAATTGATTTAAATTGATTTTTTTTGCAGCTCTCATAATTGCTCATGAACAATTCTGCTTCAACTTTGAAAGATATTTTATTCACGAAGGTGACACTATTTTTCTGCAAAAGCAACATTTATTTATCACTATTATGTAATCATGGTTTGAAAAGAATAACGCACTTGATAAATAATTGGAAGTAGATTAGGTTAATATTTGATGAGGATTGTTCAGTTTTGTAAATAAATAAACTTAAGTATATATACATTTGTTTAACTTGAAAGCTCATGAATCAAATTTGAACATAGTCCACGCCATTTATTAATGTTTACAAAGAAATTTGTTTGTCGTTCAAGAATTAACTCATTAAATACTATGTACTTATATAACAACAACAACAACAACAACAAACCTTTATCCCACTAAGTGAGTTCGGCTACATGAATCCACAACATATTTTCATTTAATTCTAATATATTAAGATCATTTTTAAACAACGTGCCCAAGTCTTTCTAGGTCTACATCTATCTTTCTTAACATAAGTCGAATCTAAAACATCTAATCTCCTAATCAGATAGATCATCAGATGGTTGAAGTTTAATATGACCAAATCATCTAAGGAGACTCTCTAATTTTGCCTGACATCGGAGCTACAATAACTCTATCTTGGATATATTCATTTCACATTTTATCTCTATGTGTAAAGCCACTCATCCACCTAATCATTCTCATCTCGACAACACTTAAATTAGTTTTATGCTTCTCTTTAAAAGGCCAACACTTAGCTCCATAGAGCATTACAGGTCTCACCGCTATCTTATAAATTTTTTTTTTCAGTCTAAATGGTATTTTTCTATTACACAAAGGCTCGAAGCATTCCTCCACTTCAACCAACTAACCTGACTTCTACTAATAACATATTATTTAAATAAAATATGACTAATTAAAACTTATTTAATTATATCTATGTTGTGTACCATAGAATTTCCCACATGAGGGTGATATATTTACGTCTTAGTACTATACAATAATCCAACACGCGCAATGATAAAAGAAAAGCTTATAGATGAGGCACCACGGGTTTCTACGTAAAAGAGTATTACAATAGTGGAAGAAATTTCTTGACTCTCACTAGATGAGTGTCAGAAAATTTTTTTGAAGTTACAAGGACACGGCTGCAACGGTGGAGGACTGATGATAGAAGATGTGTTATGGTGATCTTGATTAGTTGTCACTGATGGTGGTGGGCATTAGACAACAATGATCCATCAACATTAGTAGTGATGTCCAGGCGACTGAGATTTGATGATGACAATTTGAAAATGACGGTATACTGTGATGGCTAGTGCCTAAGTAGTCGTGATCCAGTGATAGTGGTGGTGTCGGCTAGGCAACGGTAGTCCGATGATAATAGTAGTATGACGAATATAATTTGGCGCAATGGCGGTGGTGGTCAGGAGATAATGATCTCGTGACAGTGATGGTGAACCACAATAGTGGCGCTATGGGGCATCGGTGATATGGAATAATGATAGATCTGACATAATGATAACCAAGAGATGATGATCCAATGATAAAACCAGTGTATCACAACGACAGGACTTTTGGGCATCAGTGATCCAACATAGCAGTAGACAGAAGATGATGAACGGAGTTATCAAGCATCGGTGATTCGACATAGCATCAACCATGAGATGATGATTTCATGATGATGGTAGTATTTTGATGATGACAACCTAGCTGCGGTGATGGTGGCTTGAAGATAGTGGTTTGACGATAGCAGCGGTGGCATAATATAGGTCGGGTGATGATGGTATTATGACGAGAATAACCCAACAATAATGGTCCAACCAGGAGGTGGCGATCTGGTAATGGTAGCTAGATAACAGTGGCAACATGGTGTCGATTGAGTTTTGGTGGTCTAATGGAGAGGACAGCTCGATGATGATGGTTCGGCATTGTACTGCTAGCCTGAAAATGGTGGCCTAACATTGGCAATGGCAATACATTGATCGAGTGTTAGTGGTCTAGTGGTAACTACATGATGCTTGTAGTTTTTAAAAAACTTATCAAAATAGATCAATGTATTCAAAAACTTATAAATCAATATAGCCAAAACTGGTAGAGATTGAGCATCTAAAATATCTTAAGCAAACATTTCTACTTTGAAGAGTGAACAAACAAAATCTCTTGAGCAATTAAAATCAAGGATTATCAATATTGCGTATATTATACAAGTTTAAATCACTAAATTATATCATGAAATGTTCTTCAGGGCCACAAAAAGCCAGCACAAACTTTCCATGGGGCAATCACATCATTTCAATTCCATAATTATTTTTATAAAATTTAAGAAAAAAATTCAAAGACCAGTCGATTACCTTTACGATATTGCAAAGATAGATGAACTCGAGGGGAAGATAAATTTTCATTTATGGTTTCGGTCAGGAGACGGGGAAGGCTGTGGGAAGATGAGCGGCTGAAGTACATTTCTCGCGCCGTCGTCGAGTAGTGGGAACTGGGGAGACGACGATTGCAGCTGGGCGATGGGGAAGGGAGATCAAGGATTTAACTCGTTGAGTAGTATTGCAGTACCAAGAGTAAGATGGAGTGGGGTTGGCCAAGTGTTGCGGTCTGTGAAAATTTCATGCTTTTTTTCTTTCCCTTGTAGTCAAACGAAGCGAAGTAATTACAGAGTCCTTCAGAAGTGAATTAAATGTTTCAGAGCCTTTACCTGTAAATTGCCCGATTTGAGGTCCTTCATATGTAAAACACCCTAATTTTAAGTGTTAGATACATAAATATGTAGGACTTTCTAGTATATACGTAAATTTCTTTTTTTTTTTTTTTCTAATTTGGAATTGCGGTAGTTGTTCACTTGTTTGATTATCCAAATAGTTTGCAATTTTGGTCTTTTTTATAAGCGTGTAAATTACTAAATTGATTTAATTTGATTTTTTCGTGCCTCTAATAATTACTAACGCACAATCGTGCTTCAATTTGGTAAGATCTATTATTCTCGAAAGTTACAATTTTTTCGAGCTAAAAGTAACACTTATTCAGTACATGATTAACTCCTTCTATTATATAATGATGGTTGTAAATGAATTAATGCACTTTATAGATAATTTGAATTAGATCTGAGGTTTGTTCAATCTAGTAAATAAACAAATTCAAAGATGTTTTTCTTGATTTCAAAGTCAAATGAATCAAATTTGAATGTAGTTCATTTTATTTACTAATGTTTACAAACAAATTTATTTGTTGCTCAACACGTAACACATTAAATGTTTAATACTTAAATAACATATTACGTAAAAAATATGACTAATTAAAAGTTATTTAATTATATCCATGTTTTTTTTCATAGAATTTGTCTGGATAGAGTGATATAGTAACCTCTTAGGGTTATATGGTAATTCAACACACACATAGATAAAAATGAGTTGATAGATGGGGCACCAAGTGCTTTATGTGCTAAATCTGAAAGAAACAAAACCACGTGGTCTACCCCAATTGAAATATTTCTAATATTCATATGTATGTTACAAAGGCTATGTCCGCCCTTGAAAAATAGAAAAAAGTATTACGACAGTGGGATAAATTGACTCGACTTTCTTTAGATGAATGTCAGAAAATATTAGGATACTGACAGCGACTCGACTGCGATGATAGAAAACTGATGTATGTTGTTCTTTTTAAAAATTTGGAGTCGTCAACTTGTATATTTATATGTCGTCATCATATAATTTCCCTTTCTAAATAAATCTCTCTCTCATATCATAAAAAAATGATATGAATTAGGTTAACCGAGCTTTAAGCTCCAAATACTAGATCAAATTGGTTAAGGTTCTAGTCTATCACCCTAGAATCACCAATTTACACCCATCAAAAATTTTCTCCCGATCTATTTTAACTAACCTATGGACAACCTTTTTCATCCATTAGATTAGTGTGATTCTTACTAGTTGAGGAATCCATAACCCTCTCGGTAAACTAAGTTTTTACTTAACAACTGGTCAGATTGTATCGATAAACTAAGTACGAAGTAATAAATCATCACAATTTCAAATTAAAAGAAATGCTAAACAATTCTAATCCTACACATGATAATTTCTCAACACAAGGAGAAAGATAAAGAAAATTACTCAGATTTCATGAGGACAAAACAACAATACATGATTGATATCTAAAATCAAGTTTACACAATAAAATTTAACAAAATCTAAACAAAAATACAGAACACCTATCTCAAACTGCTCCCCATGGAAATCTTCTGAAGTTCCTTTGAAGAATTCTCCTTTCAATTACTTCCAAATATCACTCAAAAATGCAGAAAATGAAAGTAATATCTCACTTTTCCTCCTCTCCTGCACTCCAGAGCCTTGGAAATATTAAGACCTCGTGACCTATACTTCCTCTATGCACCAAAGCACACACTCACACACCCAAAAGACAAACCTCAAGAGACACCTCTTAACTCCCACCAGGCACTCCCCTCGATACACTACTGGGCACCTCCCCGACAATTCCTTTATGATAACCCTCGAAATATCTAAGAGTCACAATAGATTCATCTTCAAATTCACCCAAATACATTGTATTTAAAAAAAATGATTTTGGAGTCTAGGCACCAACCTTCTAGAAGTTTGAAATGACTGCCTGACATTAAGATCTGGTGCTTATGCGCCAGTTCACTTTGTGCTTTTTTTCTCCATTTGACCTCGTTTTCGCTCTTTTTTCTCCAAATCTTCATCTCTTGTACCTGAAATAAAAAAAAACATGCAAAATATCTACCATTAAAGTACAATATCATTAAAGATGAGCATAAAATGTATATAAAAAGTAGCACTTTTTTAGGCGAGTCAGTTCTTCTCAATATCAGTGGCATGCCCTACTCTTCCCTCCTTTTGACTCCTAAAATAACTGTTCCAACTTATGCCACTCACTTTTGACTTTCTTGTGTCTAATCTTGAAAACCTAAACTTTAAAAACTTGAAGACAATACCACTTATCTTAATTGAGAGTTTTTCTCAAGAATCTCGCTACTTCGAGACGTAATTAAATATATCGACTGCATCTATAGGGAACTAAGAAACCACAAAAAATAAACCCTATATAATCTTTAATATTAGATAGGAGAATTTTTGGTCACATAGAAATGTTTTCCAGACTAAATGAATGTAATAATTTATTTATTTTATGTAATCAAGCTAGCTGTCATGTGATATGCTCGTCTTTTGATGTGATGTATCACTTGTAGCATTGTGTTTGGTTATCTAAACTATTAAATTTATGAGATCTATTCGGTCTCATTTTTTAAAATAAAGATACTACTTTTCAAAATCAAAATTTTATATATATTAAATTAAATATATTTTCAAAGCAACCGACAAATTTCCATTTGGCGATTGACAAGGACAACTTCTTCTTCGGGAAAATCTCACTAGCATAAGACTCGTTTCCACCCTTTTTCTCTCTTTCTTCTTCTCCTTCTCCCACTGGTGATTCTTCTCATCATCTATGACCTCTATTTATATGCTTGAGATGAGACATAACATTAATTTTTTTTTTCATTTGACCTTCCATCTTCCAACATTTAACCTTTCGCCCTCCAACTTTTGGTTTTTCAACTTCTAAATTTTTTCAAATTATTTCATATATTCATATTAAAATCTGCTTAAATTCTGTTGTTGTTCTAACATTTGGCCTTCCACGATCCAACTTTTAGGCGTTCACCTGCAAAATTCATTAAAAAAAATAGCTCCTAAAACAAAAGATGGGACAACAACTCATAAAAAAGCTTCTTTAGCTCTTAAAATATGCTTAGATGCCTCTTTTGGGCTTCCAAATCCAGCAGTTCGGATTCCCACCCCATGACCAGTTTTCGCGTTTCGGTTTCCTTCGGGTTGTTCGGATTCTCACAGTTGGCGCCTTCCTAGTTCAGGCTTGGCCCGTCCGGGCCTTCTATCTTCAATCCTTTTTCTTGAGCTTCAGGTCACGGGCCCGCGTCTTTTCAAATTCGGGCAACCCGCTCGTTTTCTTCTATCTTCACAGCTTTAGCCCGCCGGCCCGCCAGGCTCGAATTTTGGCCTCGGCAAAAATATTTAATTTATGGCCTACGTAGGGATCGAACATGCGTCATCCTGAGGGAAGCAAAAACAGTGTCAACTGAGCGAAACTAAATTCTTTCACGAAGGAGGGATTTAAACTGTAGTTATAGTAAAAGTATATATATATATAGAGAGAGAGAGAGAGAGAGAGAGAGAGAGAGAGAGTGAAAATAAAAAAAAAAATGTAGATATAGATATTTTCGGACAACGAATTTAGTCTCACCCAAAAATATGGGGCAACAAATATATCTTTAGCAAATCTCCATCATTCAGCACAAATCTCGAGGCATTAACAAGAATATTGATATAATTTTTTGAACAAGAAATACTCAGACTTCAATTAAGAGTTATCGAGAACTCTGGTTTTAGCAAACTTACAGTCAAATTGGTCGGCTCGATGAGACAGATCTAATGATATAAAAACTAGTTAAATCCGAGTCAATTCAAACTCAGATCGTGTCATTAAACCACATTTGAAAGATTTTTGCATACATTTGGAAGATCAAACATATGCTGAATTTAACGAGTTCATAGTTGAATTAAACGTCTTGACAATACGAATCAAACACAATATTGCTCAATTCTGCCATTGTTATGACCCTTAAATGTCCATCAAACATCGTCTGATCGAAGGAAGCTCTTCGGACTGTTCGATCAAAATGGTTCATATTCTTACATTAATTGCATCAAGAATACTATAAATAGACCTTACCCCTCACGTGAGGGGGAGCTTGAACCTTGAGAGAGAACTTGCGCTTTAAGAAGCAGCTAAAATCTAGCACACCATCCCTACCATCGTCGATCGCCGCCGGTAGCCGTTGACTACCGCCGCCGGTGATTAACCCCCACTGATCTTCGTCGAACACCGTTTATCGTCGTCGATCACCACTGACTGTCGTCGACAACTACAGATCGTCGTCGATCGCTGTTGACCGTCGTTGACAACCTCTAACCACCATCGATCACCACCAATAGTCGTCAATCACCACCAACCAGATGTCGTCACTCAGCCTTGTAACTTGAAAATTTTAGTAACAATTTCGTGTCTGTGGGACTAGAGGTTTTTGTAATCATCAACCTACAGTGGATTTTTACAACTAAATCAGGCCCAGTGTTTTTTTTCGTTTACGGATTTTTTTACGTAAAAACTTATGGTGTAATTATTGGTTGTTTTCTTTCACCTAAGTGTGTGCTGAATTCTCATGCAATGCAAATATAATAATACATTACTCTACTGCCGCGAATTTTCCAGCAAGCATCATTTCATATCTAAATAAATCTTGATTAATTGATATATTTTTAAAAATATAAGTTGAGTTTTATTATAAACTAAATTAAAAATTAATGTTTAAAAATACTTCAAATTTGAATCTTCTAATTAAAGAAAAGATCCTTAATTTCTCCGCTCTTAGTACTAGCCTTGTTTGCTTACCCTCTTCTACTATTTAGATTCTGCTCACTAAATGACAAAAGTCAAAGGTCAACATGCAGCGTGTGGATGCCATCACCACCCGTTGACGGAAGTTCTGTCAGCTATTATCCAGCCTAAGGTGTTAAGCGACGGGATTTTCATGCGTGCACCATATGTGTCGGTGGAATTTGAAAGTGGATCAGTTGGTTCGTTCATACATTTTAACTCTGATGGCTGTGATTTACGTCAAAAATTGAATTTTTTTGTGAACTCGATTACTCTACACGTTAATATTCAGGTAAGCTGGATAGTTTGAGCTGAATTTAGAATAAACACGCCAACTTAGATTTGACAAAAAATTGACTCAAAATTAACCTGATTGTAACTAGAGTAGCTGTTATTGTTTATGTTAAAATGGGTTATAATACAGCTTGGGTTCTTCTTGATCGGTTTAATAGGGGTTGTGTTTGGGTTGAACTTTTTGATCCGTTTAATATTCAAGTCGAATTCAGGTCATGTAATTTCAATTTTTATTAATTTCAAGCAAAACTCGTACCCGACTAAGTAACCTGATTCGGCACCCTTAATTTATGGCTTTGGTCTTGTGAAATAGATCCATATTGATTGCTTATTAAATAAAATTTTTAAGCTACTTTAATATCCTTAAGGCAAGAAGAAATATAACAATTCTTATGTATTTACAGATCCAATATCTTATGCTAATTTTCACTTATAACATCTAAATCTTTCAAATCACAGTTCAAATATCAACATTATTAACTTTTAAAAATATACATATTTTTTATAGTGATATAATTACAAAAAATAATATTTAAGTATATGACATGTAAATATATAGAAAGCGTGATATGAACGTAAATCTGTCCTTCAATTTAGCTGACCGCCAAACTTTCACCCTAAGAAATGGGATTTTCCGGAAAAACATTAATTGAAGTCTTCTCTCATTAAATAAATAAATTAAAATAAGCACATCATCAATATTTTGATTCACATAAACCCCCTTCCAATTACTCAATTTTTTTTATGACTTGAAACAAACCCTTTAAAATCCATCCGTTCAAAATCAGTTTAATGGCTTGATCTAGCCTTGATTTGGTTTGGATTGGACCAATTTTGGCAACACTGGGTTATTCTTGTCGAGCCGGTCAGTTTGACTGTAAGTTTATTTAAATCAGAGTTTTGGATGAATTTTTATCAAGATTTGAATATTTCTTGCTCAAAAAGTCGTATCGAGATATATGTTATGCCTCGAGATTTATGTCGGATGATGAAGATTTGTTGGAAGTGTATCATTGCCCAACACCCCCCCTCCCTCTATATTTTTGGGCGGACCCGACTCATTGCCCGAAAATATCAAGATCCGTAACGCTTTATATTTTTATCGTGCATAAAGGAAAAATATTATTTTTGTAGGACTACCATGCAAGCTATTGGAGGGGCCGAATAAACAACCGCGATCCAGCTCCCCCATTCCCATTTACGTGGCCCTTTGTGCCAGATCGCAGCTGCATTTTGCGGCCCTCCCATTGGTCCGACAAAAATTATAATTTTCATATATGCACGAAAAAAGTGTAAAGTTCTCCAGAACTTGATATTTTCAAGCACCGAGGTAGGTTACGCCCGAAAATAGGGGGCAACTGATACACCTCCAACAAATCTCCATTGTCCGAGACGAATCTCGAGGCACGAGATGCGTGATGACTTTTTGAGCAAGAAATATTCAAACATCGATAAAAATTTATCCTGAATCAATTTCAGGAAACTTATGATCAAACTGAACGGCTTGACAAGAAGAACCCAATGTTACAAAAATTGGTCGAATCAGAACCAAATCAAGCCATCAAACAGCTTTTGAAAGTTGTCACATTTGGAAGGTCAAATGAATGTCAATTCTGACGAGTCTATAGTCAAATCAATCGTCTTGACAAGACGAATCCAACAAGCTCAAGATCTTTCAATTTTGATATCATTTAGACACTCAAATGTTTATCAAATGCCGTTCGATTGAGAGAAGCTCACTAGCCGTCCGATTAAAGTAATTCATATTTCTGCATTAATTGCACCCAGAACTCTATCAATAGAGCCCCTCCCGATGGGAGGGGAGGTACTTGAAGCTTTGAGAAGAAACTAAAGTCCAGCACCACTCATGTCGTCGTCCACCACTGTCGACTACCGCAAACCACTGTCTACCAACGTCGATCACCGCCAACCACCATTGATCACCACCGACCGGACACCGTCAATTGCTATTGGTCATCGCCAGCGATGTATAACTTGGGAAATCTTTCTCTCCTGTGGGACAAGTGGCTGCAACTATAATCATTTTTTTATAGTGGAACTATTTTAGTTGGGTCAAATCAAATGATTTTTTTTTTCGGGTTTTCCAGAAAGAAACTTCATGTGTCATTATTAGTTGTTTTCTCTTTTCCGAGTGTGTGCTAAATCTTCGTACCACACCAAGATGAGAAATTGTTGTTTTACTGCCGCAGATTTTCTAGCACGCACCAAATATAAATATAAAAGCAGATATTACATATGTAAATAGTAGGTACTTAAGACTTTTGTGATATATATGTAATTCGTTCGCAACATTACAACAGATTTTCCCTCCTTAATCGGTTCAAAATGAGTCGAGCTCCTGTTCAGCTCGTTAAGTTGCTCGTGTCCGAATCATTTACTAAGCAAACGAACCGAAAACAAATAAATTTTTATCTCTCGATATACAAATAAGTTGAACACAAATAAAATTTTATTTGGTCATGCTGAACTATTTTAACTCAAAATAATTAAACTTTAATTGCTACACCGTCACAGTTATGTCACATTTTTTATACATATAAAAAAAAAATCGTATTACAAATCAGTTAAATTATATTGCTACAAACTTGTAAATTCATCATAAATAAAAACGTTGGAGAAGATTCCATCCCATGTGAGCGAAGTGAGGAATGAAAGCCATAGCAGCCACGTGACCGATTCAGGAAGAGCGGAAGAGCAGCACTGTGTTAAGTAAGACTCGTCACGTGTAAATTTTTTTTTCTATTTTGCCATTTCCCCTCTGTTTATATATTCTCCATCCCCTCAACACCACCTAGGGGTGTAAACGAACCGAACATGAATGAATAGAGCTAGTGTTCGTGTTTGAAATGTTCGAACACATCACTGTTCGTGTTTGGTTTGTTTGCTTATCGAACGAACACGAACTTACTGGTGAACCGAACACGAACTGTTCGTGAACAACGAGCCTTTTTGACAGACTTCTAGCTTTGATAGTGATACTTCCTCAAAATGAAGCAAATTGATCGCGTATTCCGTACACAATATGTAACTCCATACTTCCTCAAATGAAGCAAAGCGAATAAGGCATTTAGGGTTTTGATTAGGGTTTTATTTTAATATATAGTATAGTGTATTAATTATAATATTATAATATTTATATTAATATAATTAATACTATAATATTATTATTATTATTATTAATTTTTCTTATATTATAATTTATACAAGTTTAATTATTTAAAATATGATAAATTTTTATAATATATAATTATTTTTAAAATATCATAATTTTTTATATATAATTATTTTATATTATTTTATATTTTCGAACAATAACGAACCGAACACGAACGAACACATCACTGTTCGTGTTTGGCTCGTTTAACAAACCGAACGAAAAAAATTGTTCGTGTTCGTCTCGTTTGCTTATCGAACGAATCGAACACGAACTTTTTAGCGAACCGAACACGAGCTGTTCGCGAACAACGAGCTTTTTTGACAGCCCTAACACCACCAACTTATCTCCGACCAGAGAAATCAACGAATCATGATCCCAACCCTTCTCCTCGCCGTCCTCCTCTCCCTCCTCTCCCACTCATCCGCAGATGACTTCTGCGTCGGTGATCTCTCCCTTCCCACCACTCCCGCCGGCTTGCCCTGCAAGAAACCATCCACCGGCTGTTTACTCCGGCCTCCGTACCGCCGGAAACATCACAGATCCAGTATTCCATGTCGTACTGAACCCCGGCTCCTCCTCCCAGATTCCCGGTCTCAATGGCCTAGGCATCTCCATCGCTCGCCTTGACATCGCTAAAGACGGCGTCGTCGCTCTCCACTCTCACCCCGGCGTCAGCGAGCTCTTCTTAGTCACAGAAGGCTCCATGCTTGCTGGCTTCATCTCCTCTTCCTTAAATATTGTCTACTTTAAAACGCTATATAAGGGAGATGTGATGGTGTTTCCTGAAGGCCAACTTCACTTCCAGGTCATGCTGTAAATCAGCTCATGAATATAGATTAACCAATTTTATTGATTCCGCTCGATCAAGTTTTAAAACCATCAAGCATAATAAATCGAACCATTTCTATCGCGTATGTTAGAGATAAATATTAATTAAAAATCTAAAAAATAATAATGTTGATCAAGTCCAACAAATTAAATAAGAATCATTATTAATATGCTAAAAGCAATATCGAGAAGTTAATGTCACTATAGTAATTTAAGTTTTTTAACACATTTTCATGTATTATATTTTTAATTACAAGCAGGTATGTAACGTATATTTAATTTTCAGGTGTCACTCGGCGGCTTGCCGGCGATAGGATTTTCTACTTTTAGTAGCTCGAATCCGGGATTGCAGATTACGAGCCGTGCGCTGTTTGGGAATTCTTTGCCGTCGAAGTTGGTGGAGAAGCTGACTTTACTTGATGATGGGGAGGTGAGGAAGCTCAAGAGGGTCTTTGGGGGAAGTGGATGAGGGCTACTACTCTAGCCGGAACTGTGGAGTTGACCTTGCATAATGAGCTCGTAATAATCTTTCTATGTTTTCTGTAATAAGCTGGTTTCTGTTTTACATTTATCAGCATTAAGAGATGACCTTTATTACTGAAATAAAAAGAATAAAGTGTTGATGGAAATATATATATAATATAGTTAGGAATGTGATACTTTTTTCGGCAAAAAGAAACAGTTATTCATCACTATAATATAATTAGGATTTTAAATGAATAATGCACTTGATAAATAATTTGAGGTAGATTATATTAATATTCGACGATATTTGTTCAATTTAGTAAATAAATAAATTTAAATATATTTTTAACTTGAAAGATCATGAATTAAATTTGAACATAGTCCACGTCATTTATTAATGTTTACAAAGAAATTTGCTTGTAGTTCAACAAGTAACTCATTAAATACTATGTACTTATATAACAACAACAACAACAACAACAAACCCTTATCCCACTAAGTGGGTTCAGCTACATGAATCCTTTTTCTCGGTTGCGTCCTATTGAGTGTCATATTTTCATTTAATTCTTATATTTTAAGATCATTTTAAAACAACTTTCCCTAGTATTTCAAGGGCATCCTCTACCTTTCTTAACATAAATCCAATCTAAAACATCCACTCTCCCAATCAGATCATCAGATGGTCGACGTTTAATGTGACCAAATCGTCTAAGACGACTCTCTCTAATTTTGTCCGTCACTGAAGCTACAACAACCCTATCATAGATATATTCATTTTACAATTCGTCTCTAAGTGTAAAACCACTCATCCACCTAATCATTCCCATCTCAGCAACACTTAACTTAGTTTTATACTTCTCTTTAAAAGGCCAACATTCAAAGCTATAGAGCATTGCAGGTCTCACCTCCATATTATAAAATTTTCTTTTCAGTCTAAGCGGTACTTTTCTTTCTCACAATAGGCCTCAAGCACTCCACTTCAACCAACCAACTTCAATTCTACTAATAATATATTATTTAAATAAAATATGACTAATTAAAACTTACTTAATTATATCTATGTTGTATACTGCGGAATTCGCCACATTATAGTGATATGTTTACGTCTTAGTATCATACAATAATCCAACACACACAATGATAAAAGAAGAGCTTATAGACGGGGCACCGGGGGTTTTTAGGTGCAAGACCCGAAAGGAAAAATCCCTATATGTCTAACCCAGTTAAAATGATTATAAAATTCATATGTATGTTATAACGTTTTATCTGCCCTTGAACAATATAAAAGAGTATTACGATAGTGGAGGAAATTAACTTGACTTTCATTAGATGAGTGTTAGAAAATCTTTGGGGTGTGACAAGGGTGCAGCTGCGATAATGGAAGATGGATGATAGGAGATATACTATGATGATATGGATTCATTGTGACTGATGGTGGTGGACATTAGGCAACAATGGTCCATCAACATTAGCAGTGTTGTCCAAGTGACTATGATTTGACGATGACAATTTGAAAATGCTGGTATACTGTGACGGTTACAGTACCTGCGTAGTGGTGATCTAGTGATAGTGGTGGTATCGGCCATGCAACGGTGGTCGGAAGATAACAATGGTCTGACGAAGATGGTTTTGCGCAAAGGTAGTGGTGGCTAGAAGATAATGATTCTGTGATAGTGATGGTGAACGAGAATAGTGGCGGCTATAGGGCATCAATGATCTGGCAAAATGACAGTCAAGAAATGACAATCTAACGAAAACAGCAATGTTCCGCAATGACAGGACTCCAACCTAGCGACAGACAAAAGATGATGAATGGGCTATCAAGCAACGATGATCCGACATAGCATCGACCATGGGATGCTGATCCGATGATGATGTTAGTGTTTCAATGATGACAATCTAGCTAAGGTGATGATGACCAGAAGATACTCGTTTAACGATCAACACAGTAGCTTAATATCAGTCAGATGTTGATGGTTGGTGGATTAACAATGGTGGCTAGATGGCGGTAGTAACATGGTATCGATCGAGTGTTGGTGATCTAATGAAGGGGACAACTCGATGACAGTGGTTCGACATAGTGGTGCTAGCCCGAAAATGGTGGCATAATATTGGCAATGGCAAAACATTAACTGGGTGTCGGTGGTCCAGTCGTGACCATAGGATGAGGGTAGTTTTTTAAAAACTTATCAAAATAACTCAATGTGTTCATAAATTATAAATTAATATAACCAAAATCTAACAGAGATTGAGCATCTAAAATTTCTTGAGTAAAAATTTCTACTTTTAAGAGTGAACATACAAAATCTTTTGAGCAATTAAAATCAATGATTATCAATATTGCATACATTTTACAAGTTTAAATTACTAAATTATATCATGAAATATTTCACAAGGCCACCAAAAGCCAGCACAAACTTTCCATGGAGCAATCACATCATTTCAATTCCATAATTTTTTTTATCAACTTTAAGGAAAAAAAAGCTCAAAAGACCAGTCGATTACCATTTACGAAATCGTGGAGAAATATGAAGCTTGAGAGGAAGATGAATTTTCATTTAGGGTTTCGATTAGGAGACGAGGAAGGCAGTGAGAAGATGTGCGGCCCAAGTACATATCTCACACTGTCTTCGAGCGGTGGGGACTGGCAAGATGACAATTGCAGCTGTGCGATGGAGAAGGGAGATCATGGTTTTGATTGTTTGAGTAGTGTTGTAGTGCCGAGAGGAAGATTGAGTGGGGAGGGCCAAGGGTTGCGGTCTGTGAAATTTTCATGCTTTTCTTCTTTACTTTGTGATCGAATGAAGCGGGGTCATTACTGAGTCCTTCGAAATTAAATTAAATGTTTCAGAGCCTTTACCTATAAATTGCGCGGTTTAAGGTCTTCCATATGTAAAACAACCAAAATTTTAAGTGTTAGATATATAAATATATAGGACTTTCTAGTATATATGTAGATTTCTTCTTTCTTTTCTCTAATTTGGAAGTGTGGGACTTCTTCACATATTTGATTATCCAAATAGCTAACAAATTTGGTCTTTTTCATAAGGGCGTAAATTACTAAATTGAGTTAATTTGATTTTTTTTTTCCGTGCCTCTAATAATTGTTCATTTGGTAAGATTTGTTATTCCCAAAAGTCACAAGTTTTTTTCCGGGGAAAAAACAATACTTATTCGGCACATGGTTACTCCCACTCTAATATATAATAAGGGTTGTAAATGAAATAATGCACTTGATGAATAATTTGAATTAGATCTGATCAGGTTTGTTCAATTTAGTAAATAAACAAATTCAAATATTTTTTTCTTAACTTGAAAGTCAAATGAATCAAATTTGAATGTAGTCTAAGTTGTTTACTAATGTTTACAGACAAATTTATTTGTTGTTCAATAAGTAACTCGTTAAATGGTCAACACTTATATAACATATCATGTAAATAAAATATGACTAATCAAAACTTATTTAATTATATCCAAGTTCTTTGTCGTAGAATTCATCACGGTAGAGTGATATAGTAACGACTTAGCATTATTTGATAATTCAACACACATATAAATGAAAGAAGAGCTAACAGATGGGGCACCAGGGGTTTTATGTGCAAAATTTGAAAGGAAGAAAACCACTAGCTCAATTGAAATGTTTCTAATATTCATATGTATGTTACAAGGCTATAACTACATTTGAAAAATAGAAAAGAGTATTACAATAGTGGAAAAATTTTGGCTTTGACTTTCATTAGATGAATGTTAGAAAATATTAAAATAGTGACATTGACCTGACTGCAATGATTGAAGATTGATGTTTTGGTTCTTTTTAAAAATTCGGGGTCGTCAATTTATCTATTTATATGTCGTCATTACATAATTCTCCTTTCCAAACAAATCTCTATCTCAGATCATAGAAAATGATTTAAAAAGAAGAAAAATCAGAAAAGATAGGATATACGATAAAAAAAGTCAAAAAAAAACTTTAAAATAAACATGGAGGGTCTATGTACGGTAATCCTCATACGATAGGTCAAGAGTATACGTCTGAACAAGATCGGATCGAAATAACTTAAAATATGGTATACACGAAGAGAATCCCTACATAATGTTATGGAATTCGGGGCAAACACAACGCAAATCGAGAAGAAGAACACAGAGATTTAACGAGGTTCGGCATAGATATGCCTACGTCCTCGGGAGCAGAGCGACGAATTTCACTATTTCAGAGGAGTTACAATAGTTCGGTTCACATATCCATAGGATTACACATCTATTTATAGATAAACCACACGGATAAATTACAAATACGCCCTCGCTCTCCCTCAACCCCCTTTATTCCAAGAGACACTCCTTTTAACCAGGAGACACACCTCTTCACAAAGAAAACTCCAACTCCCTAGATATGAGCCATACCTAACAATTCTCCACTTTGGCGAATATCCAGCACCTTAGGAGAAATGTTTCATCCGGTATTTGTGCCTACCAAACAAATCTCCACCTTAGCAAATATCCAGCCCCTTAGGAGAAAATACATCTAACAATCTCCACATTTGTGAATATCCAAAACCTTAGGAGAAAATTTCCACCTTGTCAATATCCAGCCCTTTAGAAGAAATAGATCATGGAGTTACTTACATCAAAGTGGGTTGAGCAACCAAACCATTTAACCTGGCTTGGTTAATCGTGCCATCTAGCACCCAAAGCACCTTCCTGTTCGCACCAGTACCTCGGCCAATTGCTGTTTCCGCGAGCCAAGAATCCCTTAGCACCTGTTCGTGGAATACATCCACGAAACTCCTGTTCACAAAATAATCATGCCTGCTCGCCACCTGCACCCTGTCGAACTCCACCTGTCGCAACTCCTCCTGCGACGTACTTGCGAACTGTGTTTTGCCTCACGATTCACCTATCGCGATTCACCTGTTGCAACATCACCTGCAACAAACCTGCGAACTCCGCTGGTCGCAGATACTCGCCGAACCGCAGCCATTTATCCGAACTGCTTCACCCGTTCGTTCCCTCGAGCCTTGAATCCTTCGATAATCGCAAATCACCGTGCCGAAAACCCTTCTCGAAATCGACACCTAGTCCGCCTGATTGCGAACTCCACCTCGCGAAACACCTTCGTGAAATTATATCGCGCGCCCACCACTAAGGCTATCGCGCCAACCGCATGTCGACAAACCTGCTGCCCAAACTGACAGCAACTACAGAAACCTCAGGTCGTGAACCCGACCTTCTCCTCAAAATTCGCGAATTTCTTCCTGTCACCTGCACCTCGGCTCTGCCCGCAAGTCCTCCGCCGAACCAACTGTTCGCGGATCCTTCCACCTCGCGCAAGCCGCTTTCCTCGCCGTCGTCGGTAACTTCGTATCCAACAAGATCGATGGGCACGATCTGAGAAGCAATCAACACTTAACACGGTCATATCTAGTGTGGTTCTTCAAGCAACTGTTTTAGAGTAGGAATGAAAAAATTTCCTTTCATTCCTATCCCTCCTGCAAGCAGCCCTGATTGGAATTAATTCTTAATTCCTCCACAGATTTCCCTCTGAAGCTTTCGGCAACTCTGGGATGGCTTAATATCAGAAGAGAATATTCTTCTAGTAGAAATAGAAGATTCCATATTCCTTTTCCCTTTCCCACGATCTACCTGTTCGTCTGCCTTCCCACCTTTCGCGCACGGATCCGGCCGAACTGTTCAAACCGCCGCAAACTACCGCCTGGAACTGTCTGCCCGAGCAAGGAACTGTCGCGAACTGCTCCACTTCAATCGCACGAACCCCCAACTGCCTGCGACGAACCGCTTGCTGCTTCCGGACTCCATGCCGCGGATCAACTGCCGAACTCCGAAGACCGCCTGCTGCCGCGAACTGCTCTCCTCCGGCGCCTCGGTTCAGATCTCGTGTGCTGCCTCCTCGTCTCCCAACAGCCGCAGCCGCGAATCCTTCATTGTTCATGTTCGTGTGTGTTGTGCACTTGCCAGAAAGAGCGTCTCGCGGCTCTGTTCGCGAATCTCTCCCGCGCGAAACCTGCCTGTCTCCCGCAAGCTTCTCCTTCGCGCCCGATCTCCCTCCCGCGAAATAAAGCCTGCGAAGCCCTGCCGCGAACCTAGCGAAATAGAACTACTCCTGGCTCGGTTCTCCTGTAGCAATCCTGCCGCACGAACAATGAAACGCGCGAACTGCCACAGTTCGAAACTGTGCACGCCCCTCGAACTGCTTCGCCCCGCCTGAACCGCCGAACTGGAGATCCGGAATTCCTTCTGCGGTGCCGGAACCGAACTCCCTCCTCTGCCGCAAACCAAATCTCAAAATCTTCTTCTTCGATCTCTTCCTGCGTCGATCCCTTCACCCCTCGAACGAGGCTCTGATACCAGTTGTTATGGAATTCGGGGCAAACACAACGCAAATCGAGAAGAAGAACACAGAGATTTAACGAGGTTCGGCATAGACATGCCTACGTCCTCGGGAGCAGAGCGGCGAATTTCACTATTTCAGAGGAGTTACAATAGTTTGGTTTACATATCCATAGGATTACACATCTATTTATAGAAAAAACCCATGAATAAATTACAAACACGCCCTCGCTCCCTCTCAACCCCCTTTATTCCAAGAGACACTCTTTTTAACCAGGAGACACACCTCTTCACAAAGAAAACTCCAACTCTCTAGATATGAGCCATACCTAACACATAAGCCACCCATAACCAGAGAACCAAAATGAATATTTTTTTTATGGGGTGAAGAGCGCTCCCAAAGAAACGTATCCCTTCATTTAATTATATTTTAGGGAATACCTAGGAATACTCTCGATAAAAAAGGTCTTACTTACATTATCATGACCTGTAAATAGGTCACCAAAAATATGGATCCATCATAGGAATATTCTGATGCTTTAAAAGAACTTACTAAGCCACATGGCAGAGAGCGAATCTCTCACAAACTAAATGGGTAGTGGCTCATCAGCATACAAGGCTCATGAAATAAGCAGGTCGACTCATAGGATCCACACTATGCTTCCAAAGCCTAACCGGGCCATAGAATAGATGATGACTTACCATAACCAAAATGGTTGATGGCCTATCCACAGTCAGGGTCTACGAGACAACATCAACAAATCACAAAAGGATGACATGGCCCAACAAAAGAGAGATAGGCTATTATGTCATCCTTTTGTGATTTGTTGATGTTGTCTCGTAGACCCTGACTGTAGATAGGCCATCAACCATTTTGGTTATGGTAAGGATGACATTACAACCGGGTAAAGATAATAGGGTTAGGGTACGACAGATATGTCACTCTAAGCTATTAAAACCCTAAGTCTACTTGGTCGTGAAGATAGACTTAGGTCAATCGGGTTGAAAACCAACGACCTTTGTCGACATTCTGTTGATTTCATCATTCATGGGAATCTTGGTATCCCTAAGGACAAAATGAGGAAATTCTGTCATATGACCCAATAAAGGTGAAGCTCACAAAGGTGGAACTTATACTTGCCAAATAATGATATACATGCCACAAGAAAGAAAAGAAAATAGAGGACCAGCTACAAAACCTGAAAACAGTCCCACAAATGACTTTCACTCCATCTAGGTCGGGAAAGCCTCTAACACCTAAGCGTGCTAGACAACAACCTATGTAGATATCTATGTTAGGTCAATCGGGTTGAAGGAGCACAAGAACTTCTCCTCGCAACATGCAGAATGATGTACTGTGAGGTGACTTGGATTGATTTTGGTGGATTTTGGAAATTTTGATGGAAATTGAGGCAATTTGGGATTTTGGGTAATTTTTTAGAATTTTTGGATTTTCGGTGCATTAGGGTTGTGAAGGTAGTGATGTAGTGTGAGGTGTGGTGTTCTAAAGTATGTATGAATGTTTGTCATATTAAGTATGTGTGAATGCTTATGAATGTGAAGTGTATGTGTGGGTGAGGTGACATGTATAGGGGTGTGAATGACCAAGCCACCCAGGGTCTTCCTAAGGCCTCATGATCCTATGGGAACTCTCCTTGTGTTTCATCATGCTGGTCATAACCCTCTCAACCAAGTGTTGAGCGATTGAGACCACCTATGTGATACTTAACAAAAAAGTCAGGAGGTGGTTTGAACTTCTATGTGGGGTGGGTCTCATTACTAGTCTTCTAGGATGGTCAATAGGAAAGTCATATGGCTATATCCTAAGTTCTAGGAGAAAAACTAGATCTCACCAAAATGAGTTCAACATTGTTGCTTATTTTACCTTTACAGTATTGTTTCTTTCTGCTTATGATTAGTTTTTTTGTCAGCATTAATCTTTATTTTGTTATTTCTTTATTTGCAGATGGCTGCATATGGTGCAGGTGGTCAGCCACCTCATAGACCCCCCTTGAGATCATGTATCGTAGTAGGAAGAGACAATCGTCTACTCTTGTCGATGCTTCCACTAACTTTGCACCTCTTCTGGCATCACCTCCCTCACCTGCTGCTACTACACCTCCTATGACATCTCCTCTCTACTGCTACACTCTCGCGACACCTCTTCCGCACCCGTTGCTGCCCCACCCCTTTTATGGCACCTACCCCAGCACCCAATGCTGTCCTGTCTCCCGTGATGTCTGCTGCTTCAGCACCTACTTCCGCACTTGTTGCTAGCACAGTTCTTGAGTCTGGCTCATCAACTCCTGCCCCCCCCCCCAGAGTACACATAATGCCATAGGGGGACTCATAAGTTATTTTTAACTATGCATTACGTTTATTCTTCAAGTTATACGTTTTTTGGTTCACTAATTTGTTTCTTATGCAAATTCATTCTCCACAAGTTGTTCATCACTTGCATCATAGAGTTTATCAAAAGCAGATATGATGAGCGCTATATGTCATGAAAACAGATAATTGTAGCCACTTGGAACATGTGGCTCAGGCATACAATCATGTAATTGGAATCATATTTGCCTTCTTTTATTAATTTTGTATACTAACAAATGGATTATCTTTTACGTTACAGAGCTCATTCAGTTAGCTCCCAAAGCACCACCACTAGATTCATAGAATCTTTGAAATTCGGGGCAGACATTGGCTTGTCGACATGTTCACGACAGCCTGCCGAAGGGGCAAGCGTCCTGCCTGAATTGGTGAGGGGCTCTGAGGTTAGTTGACCGCAGCTTGGGTCCCCCTTGATTATGAGAAAAGGAGACAGAAAAATTGAGCGGGCTGGCGACGGAGGGGCCAGAGGAGATATGCTTCATTTTGGTAGACCAGTCCCTCATATGGAGCACTACAGGAGGCTGGTAAGATTTTATTAGATATTTAAACATTAATTCAATTTTTCGAGTCATTTTGTAGCACTAATTATTTTTTTTCGCTACACAAACCAAGGAGTCGAGTCATGCTCCCTCCATTGTGGAGTTTCATATCTGAACTCATTGGCACTCAGAGACTGCGTAGTGGGTCTTGAAGCATTCACAGCTAGTTGTTGCAAGTTAAAATCCTTATATTAAAATATTATTTTGACTCCAATTGTTAAAATTGTCAATTAACGGGTGGTTTTCATCAAGCATGAGGAGTTCAAGCAGCTCCGGGAGAGGCATTAGGCCACCCAGGTTGACACCAATAGCAGTGGTAGTTAGTCTACCACTGTGCATTCGGAGTACGAGCTTTAGACCCGGGCAACAGGGAGGAAGAAGGGGAGGGTTTATGACCTTGGAGAGAAGGGCATAGCCTTTGAGGCCGAGCTATCCCGTGATCCGTTCATAATTCCTCGAGCTCCCCACAGCTAGACCAAAAGACTCTTGTCAGGCAGATGGCTGCAATGAATGAGGAGATATGTTAATTGCAAGAGTAGATGCTACAAAGCCAAAATAGAGTCGATGACTTTATAGCCCGCATGGCAAAGACCTTAGCAGATAACTGGGGCAGCTGATGACATCTGTGTAGGAGGAGGAGGAGGAGGAGGAGGAGGAGGAGGAGGGTGGAGATGATCAGTAGTGTCTTTTTTCCCCTTTTTACGACTTCTTTTATTTGTAAGCATTATGTGAAATTATTTGGATTAACTTTACTATTCTTATTTGGAAAAATATCATCTTTTTATTAATGATATTGCTTAGAGATTTGATTTGTGATATGACTATACTTAATGTGGTATATGATGTGAAAAGTGTTTTTTGTTTTCGATTTGTGAAAAGGCAATTGATATTTTAATTTTTTTTTCTTTGTTACAGACATGCGTCGGATAGACGTCCACTTTTGATAATAATATTCGGTCTTTCTATTATATTTTTTGACACAAATTAAACGGTATTTCAAATGTCGACGCACATTATTCATAATCAAATATGACGTCAGTACGAGACAAATAATTTGTGTTAGAATATTTTGATGTAAATTAGATAGAAATAAAATTACCGATCCTCAATTTAACATAGAAATAATACAGACAAAAATCTGACGTGAAATTTGATGCTAATAGTTAAATATTTTTGGTTTTGCATCTGATTTGCGTCTGATATATCAGATACAAATATGTTGAATTTTTGTCCTATAAACAAGAAGCATAAAAATAGCCCTCGAATCCATTTGCCTTAAATAATTTGAGGATTTGAGATCGTCGGAGCAGATGATAATATATATAGAGTTGAATATTGATCATAGACTTCATATGTCATTAAAAGCTAGAGTTGAGAAGGAATTGGAAGATTTCTCATCTGGGTGGTACTAACATAGAAAGTCTTAGTTGTCGAATGTGCAGAATCGGCCTAGTAGAAAGAGAAGGAAAATCTTGCTGGAAGAGAAGAGAGAAACAGTAAAAAAAATATGAAACCGCAAGGTGTCAAAGCTCTAATACCATGAAGACATGCAGTATTTGGAGAAAAAGGGAAAGAATAGTGAAGAGAACAGCAGAAAATAAAGTGTTTCCTTGTTTTTCTATTATGTTAATTCCTTAAATATACAATATACAGTCCACTATATATAGAAGAGGAATATAGCAAATGAGTACAAAACTGAATGAGACCACCTAATGAGTGAGCAGCAGTAGATCAAATGGAAAGTGGAGAACAATATATACGACTGTTATGCCATCTCCTTTATATCAGCGATATGTGTAGACTTGTCAATACGAAATAAATATATTTTTATATATATGATTCCAAACTTGTCCTAAAAGTTTCAATTCACTTAATTAGAAAATTTAATGGCGAAGATTGATAGATGAAGCATCTAAAGGTGTAATCACATACCCTACTCCTAAACTTAGCACTTTATCTGTGAATGAAAAGGTGAAAGCAAATTTTTTTATATGAAAGATGTGGGTGGTATAAATATAAAAAAATAAAGTTTAGATTTTAGATATGTAAATACTTAGGAATTGGGTGGCATTTATGTAAATGTCCCAATTTTTAATAATTTTATTCTTGAGCTTTTAACTTTATTTATTTATTAATTATATTTTACTAGTTAGCATATTAAGCTCAACTCAAGAGCAAATTACCTTGTTAAACGTTAAGCTAGATTAGCGTCAATCCTACACTCTCAGTAGAAGGCATCACAAGACTGTCAAAAAAAACTAAATCTTGAGCAGCTTGTGTTTAGCTTGTTGAATAGCTCATAGTCGTTTGTTAAGTAAACATGCCAAACCCAATTAATTTTTATTAGCCAAAAAAAAAGATTTGAGGGTTGTTAATGTAAGTATTACATTGTGTTATTTTTACATAGTGTTATTTTTATATGGTGTTAAAGATTTGAGGGTTGTTAATGTAAGTATTAGAATTTGTGTTTGATATATAAATACATAAGATTTGTGTGGTATGTATGTAAATGCCAAAAAAAGAGCAAGATTTACATGCATACTACTCAATCTATGTAATTAAGTGGCATATGTAAACTTCAATTTTTACATACATGCCATCCCGCCTATACTTATAAATGTCTATTATGTCTTTTCGAAGATTAAAATAGTGATAAATGGAGGAAACCCTACACCGAATAGGAAGCATTCATGTTATTTTCCTCAATCTTTTCACGATGCTTGGGAGTTGGGTGGTAGTGACTATAGTTTCATCAGAAAATTTGGTAGAATGAATGGTAAGCCTGCACTATATCTCACTGATGAAGAAACCAATATCTTGGCTTCTGGCTGTCGTTATGTTTTGATAGGTAAGTTCCTTTATGGCCACCCCAAGCTTGATCTAATTCGTAGAGATTTTGATTCACTAAAGCTTAGTGGATCCTGGAAGATTGGTTCTTTAGATGGTCGGCATATTCTTATCGAGCTCACTACTGATGTCGACTATACGAATGTCTTTGCGCGCAAGGTTATGAAAATAGATAACATACTCATGAAAATACTCAAATGGAGTGTTGATTTTAATCCCCGCTCTGAATCCCCTATAATCCCTGTTTGGGTCAAATTCCCCGAATACAAATACCACCTTTTCAATCATGAAATTCTTTACTCTTTGGCGAAAGGTTTTGGTAACCCTCTGTGTGTTGATAACCCTACTGTTGAACGATCTAAACCTACCGATGCTTGTTTTCTAGTCGAAAGGGATATCACCCGACCTCTACCCCGACGAGGTATGGATAGGCTCTTCTCACAATGGGTATCGGGCAACAGGTGATTATGGGCCCTCACCCACCTTATTGCTCTCATTGTGCCATGTTTGGCCACTCCAACTCCATTTGTTATAGATTACACCCCCATCTCAAACCCCCAACCCTTCCCAGAAGCACTGCTATACCTTCTCACCCTCCAGATCCCCCTACTTTAGACTGCTTAAACCCCACTGAACCCCACATTTCTCCCCAATCACCTGTTATTTCCCCACTTGAAACTCACACTCAATTTCTTCAGGATACTGTCCCTGTGGATCCTTCTGGCACTGCTGTTGCCGCTCCCACTCTACCCATTACTGAGAATTTTTTGTTACCACTCAAGGATGATGATGTCAGATCTAATCATAGCTCTACTAATGAGCAATCTGTCGAAGATCAAAACCTTCAGCTAATATTGCCTACCTTCAAGCCTTCTTCTCTCGGTAACTATCGATTTAATTCCCGTTGCAGTACAACTCCCTCATCCGTGTCCCACTTCTCCTCATACTACAATCCCTCCCCTTCCCCCTTTCAGTCCTTCGATAATGAATTTGCTTTAGTTATTCCCATCGAGCCAACCCCCCCCTTCTCGAGCCTAATGCTTTTGATGCTACAACCGCACAAGACATTTCAAGCACACGATCTTCTCATGGTGACAATAATTCGACGCGAACCCCGCACTAAATTTAATAGCACCACTCGTTTTAGAGGTCGTTTGCCAAGATGTTAATACCGGGATGAACACCGATCTTATACTTACTACGGGAGTTTCTCCACCCGTTGATGACCCTTTCCCTTTTCCCCGCATCCCCTCGCTGGTTCCTTCTGACGGCAGTTCTTCCATTCCTCCGGGTTTTTCTGGAATCATTGACAATAATTCAGTGGTCCATGCTACTGGTAATCTCATAAATGAATGACAGATTCAAAAATCCACTAAGAAAAAACAAAAACAATTACTTGTGAAACCAACTACTACAACTGATTTACCTGAACCTTCTTTCTCTGATGGAGATCTCTTACCCCCTCCCACTAGGTCAACTAGGAGAGGAGGGCTAAGACACCATGTTTAACATTCTAATTTGGAACATTAGGGGAGTTAGTGACCCCGCCTCCCTTAAACGTCTCAAGCATCTTTGCGTAGGTCTATAAGGTTGAGATTTTTGCTATTTTGGAGCCAATGGTCACAATCCACAAAGACAGAATCTTATCTTCTTTAAAAAATTTCATGCATTTTAGTAACAGCAACAATAAGATTTGGTTTTCTGGAAAAGGAACATTCAATTAAATATTGTGGTGGATGACAGACAATTCATCCTTGCCCACTTCTCCATGGAGGATTACACTAGTTGGATTACTTTTATCTATGCTAGTACTACTCTTCCTGATAAGACACGACTGTGGAAAAAACTTATCACCTTGGGAGAACATATAACTGATAATTGGATTGTTGGTGGTGATTTTAATATGATTATGTCACCCACTGAACGTAAGGGTGGTGCCAGATGGGACTATACTCTCTCCAACCGTTTTTCTGATTGCAAGTCCCTGGCTGGCCTACATGATTTAGGTTACACTGGCTCTCCTTTCACCTGGAGAAGGGGTTTCTTATTTCAAAGGCTTGATAGATACTTTGGAAATCTTTCTTTCCTTAATTATTTTCACATCACTAGAGTTCAGCATTTGAGTTATGCCTCTTCTGATCATAACCCCATCTTACTTACTCTCGCTTTTTAGAACAAACCTGTTAAGTCCCCTTTTAAATTCCTCAACGTCTGGACTCAGCATGATGCATTTCTTAATTTAATCAAGCAACTCTGGCAACCCATTAGATGTGGTAATGCTTGGCACATCCTATGGAATCTTCACAAATCTGTTGCTGCTGGTCTTAGGAGATGGAATTTTGATGTTTTTGGCAATATTCATTATAAGGTGAAGCACTCCCAATGTGTGGTGGATGAGTTAGAGGCAAGCATACACTCCAATCCTGATCTTCTCAACTCTCTTACTCAAGCTCATCAGCAGCTGCTTGCTGATATCAGTATGGAGGATGAGCTTATGAAACAAAAAGCTCATGATACACACTTTTTAGCTGGAGACAGAAACACCCGTTATTTTCATGCTACTATCAGAAACAGAATGAATTCCAATACAATCCTTAAGATCTTAACCTCTGATGGGATCATTTTAACTGAACCTGATCAAATTGGAACCAATGCTGTTGATTATTTTACTAATATCTACACTGATACAACTCAAGTTTCTGCTATTAATACTTCCCTTTTTGCTGAGGATCTTTTGCAGGTGGCCTCTCTAAATCTGGCTGATGTGCCCACGGGTGAGGAGATTTATAAAGCACTCCTAGATATAAATCCAAACAAGGCCCATGGCCCGGATGGTTTCTCCTCCTCCTTTTACATTCATTGCTGGGACATCATTAAGGTTGAAGTTATTTCTGCTATTCAAAGTTTTTTCTTGGGAGAAAACCCCTGTAAGTATTTCACGGCTGCTATGATTATTCTTATTCCTAAGAATACCGATAAAACACACCGGCACAATTTTAGACCAATTTCTCTCACAACAGCTTATCTCCAAAATCATTAGTAAGATTCTTGTGGCCGTGCCGCAACCACACCTCTCTCTTTAATATTGCCACATCAATCTGCTTTTATAAAAGGCAGAGAGATTACCGACAATATTTTGTTGGCCCAAGAACCGATTGAAGATCTTGATAGAAAGTGTAGAGGTGGCAACCCGGTTATCAAATTCGACATCAAAAAGCTTTTGATACGATTAATCGAGATTTTATTCTCAATGTTTTTGCTGCTAAAGGGTTTTCTCGTCGACTTTGTCTTTTAATTAAAAGGTGGTTATACTGCAATGGCTATAGCGTGCTTGTTAATGGTAATGCCTATGGTTTTTTCACTGCAAAGAGAGGTATTAAGCAAGGGGATCCACTCTCCCCCCATTGTTTTCATAATTACTTTTGATTATCTTTCTAGACTTCTCCAAAATTATCAAAGCATACATAGACACACTAATTATATGCATAAGGCCAATTTTTTGATATCCCATCTTGCCTATGCTGATGATGCTATTATTTTTACCAAAGCCACCAAACCTGCCATCAAGGCTATGATTAAAGTTCTGGATGAATTTGAGAGTGCTTCTGGCCTTTCCTTTAATATTGCTAAGTGTCAATTATTCTTTGGAAAACAGGTTAAAACTCATATTATCACTTGGGCCACTGATTTTACTGGTTTTAAGCTCTCTCACTTGCCTCTTAAGTATTTAGGTGTAAATCTTTTAAGAGGTAGGAGGAAACAAATCCAAATGGATGAGGTGATTCAAAAAATTAAGAATAGGGTTGTTGACTGGAGAAATGCCTACCTTTCAAATGGGGGCAGATTAACTTTATTAAATAGTGTTTTATTGAGTATTCCTCTATATGCCCTACAGGTTTTCAATGCAAAAAAATCAGCTCTTGCTTCTCTAGAAAAGTTATTTAACAAATTTCTTTGGGAGAATGCTGGGAATAAAAAGCATTGGCTTAGTTAGCATAAAATGTGCAAACCTAAACATTCTGGTGGTTTGGGTTTCAAAGCTTTTCAGCATGTGGTGGATATTAATATGTGTAAGCTTTGGTATAAATTTCGTATGGGTAATTCACTTTGGGCCATTTTCATGCATCACAAATATTGTTCTAATTCTTATGCTTCCACTGTGGATTGGAAGAAAGGAGATTCTAAAATCCGGAAAGTCATTATTAAAGCTCGTACTTATTGCTAATAGTTTCATTTTTTGGGATATAGGTGATGGGAATGTTTCTTTTGGAAGGAGGATTGGGGGGTTGAAAACATCAATGAAACACAGCACCATCAGGATTTGGATTCTCTTCTAGTTTCAGATTTTTTGTTAAATGGAACCTGTAATGTTCCTAAGTTGAAAGAAATTGTGGGGGAAGACTATGCAATGAAAATCAATACCATCCCCTTACAAAATAAAAAAGAAGTGCCTATGTGGAAGAAATCACTGCTTTGTTCTTCCAGCAAAATGCTCTATAATCACTTACACCCCTATCCTAGATGGTGCTGGAGTAATCTTATTTGGCAACCAGTTTCACCCCTTCCATTTCCTTTTTCCTTTGGAGACTTTTTCATTCACTTCTCCCTTTAGATGATATCCTCAAACTTAAAGGTTTAAAATTGGCCTCTATTTGCCACTTATGTAACCAGGAGGAGGAAAATTTTGAGCATCTCTTTTTCACTTGCACTTTTACAAGGAATGTTTGGCTGAAATTGGGCTCTCATTTTGGCTTAAGTTGGGGCGGTGAGGCCTCTATCAATGTTGTTTTAGGTTGCTGGAATCACATTAACACTATGGGAAAAAGTTTAACTCTTTCCCACTCTCGGTTTTCCGGTTCCTCCGGATGGCCGAAATAATCATAAATTTGGTGATACTAAGGTCTCACCTACCATTGCATTTTCCAATATCTTATCTTACTATGCTACAATTACTAGAGTTTTTGTCGTGAACCCACCCTCGTTGGACGTAAACTTCCTATCCCCGTTAAATGGCAGCCTCCTCCTACGGGTCGGACAAAGTTTAACATCGATGGTAGTTGGTCCTCGTCTCATGCTAAGCATTGGGGAGTTTTGAGAAATGATAAAGGAAAATTAGCCAGCTTTTTTCACTCACCGTCATTGCAGACATACCTATCGACGAGAATGTTGGGCTTTTTATCGTGCCTTATCTATTGTTGTCTCTTTCTCTATGTCTCGCATTATTATTGAAACAGCATTCTTCTATACTTTATGAAATGCTAACTCGCTTCATCCCACATTCCATGGCATCTTACCCTACTTTTTAAAAGAGCACGGAACCTTATTACCAATCAAAACCTTCAGGTTGATTATAGTTTCATATACAGGGAAGGAAATGCTCCTGCTGATTGGTTGTCTAAACTCAAAGACACGGCTCCTTTGGTTGGAATTTTTCCCCCAAGGCAAGCTCGATATCTTACTTAATAGTGACAATTTAGTTCTGCCCTATGTTAGATTTTAACTCCTCTTTCTTTTTTGTTCTTTTAACTGATTTTGGTTTGGTAGTTCTTTGATTGTCTTCTTCAGAATGGGCTTTTTACATTGGTGTGGAGTTGTATGCTAATCTTGATGACCTTTTAAACTTGGAAGCTTGCCTGCAGTATTTGCAATTGTTTGATTTCTGCAACTGTTTTTTACTGGCTCATCCTCATGTTGCGTTATTTCTGCTAATGAATGGTTATCTTCCTCTATTTCCTCGTCGTACCTACGGGATATCAACTCCGCTTACTTGGGGAACTTTCTCTTTCGTTTCCGGATTTTCTCGGATCCCCGCTTTACTCAATCGGGGTTTTTTTTGTCGCTGCTCACGGCTTCAACTCCGATGCCTACACTTTCCTTCCATTTACTTTTCATATGCACTCGGCTCCTCGTTTTTGGCGTTCGTTTATTTGATGACAAACTTGCTTTGGTTAACATGTTCTCTTGCTGGGTCTCTAACTTTATGTTTTGGGAGCTGTTTGGCATAGCACAGGATGTTGGTGATCGTTTCGTTTTGGTTTTAGGAAATGCTATTTCCTCTATGGATTGCAGGACAACGGGCTGGGCAGATTATGAATTTCTTTGCATGAAGGCTGTGGTTGCGGGTGCAGGCTATTTTCAAGGTACACTGCAGGTTGTTGTTTGCTTTCACTACCGGGATTCTCCTTTTGGCTCATGTCTTCTGTACTACACTTCTGGACAAAGTCCGAGCACGCAGGTTTTAAATTTTATTACAACTCAGTTTTGGTTTTTGCTTCTCCTTTCGCTCTTACTTTCGCTATTGTATTTTGGAGATAATTTTTTGCGTGAGTTAGTATCGAGGGAAGTGGAACCCTTACGGGTGAGTTTTTTAATGTATTTTCTTTTGCTTTTAGATTGGGATCCACTTCCCTCCCCCTTGTACCATCTTTTAAATTAACGCGTAGGGAGCCACCGTTCGTCTCTTTCCCACAATATATATATATATATATATATATATATATATATATATATATATATATATATATATATATATATATATATATATATATATGTATAGTTGTGACATTAAAAAATTGAGTGTTATAAATATAAAAAATAAAATTTAGGTGCTCAATATATATATACATCATAATTGGGTTGTACGTAATTACCCCAACAAAAAAATAATTGCGGATATTCACTTTTTGAGCTACTTTACAGATATTCACTTTTTGAGCTCTACTTTGTGTATATTCACAAAGCCCGCAGTAATCTCATAGACGAGGTTCTCAAAGACGGTATAAATGACGGGTCTGAAGTTTATTGAGGTCTCCTAGCGAACCCCATCCGGCACCTTTGACAAAGGTGTCTGATTTGTGACCTCTGCCACTGGGCCGGGCAGAGTGGGCGTCCATCCATTGATCCCGGCTCGAGGCCCATGACTACGTTCCCCTTTCCCTCGTCCTTGTCGTTGCCAAGAAGCTCCATGCGATAGATAACCGCCGGTGAGAAGCTCGCCTACCTACACGTCACTCAGCCGCGACACATGACGTACGGTCAGGTGGAGGCGGGGAAGTATGGTAACCCGGAAGAGGATAGCCGTCTGTTGCGAGTATGGAGAGATGCCTACGAGGGGACGTTCATTGCCAGCAACGGGTTCACTCAGCAGCTTGTTGAGGAGGCTTGCAACTTATGGCCGACACTATGATCTTTTGGGTACCTTATAAGTGCGGCGGTATTTTTAAAAATGTAGCCCTACAGTTTAATAGACACGTTTGGAATGCTTTTTTTGAAACTGTGTAATCAATTCTTTAATAAAGGGATGGACCCCGCAGCCAGCCTTCGTTCGCTACCCTTTTACCCAGCTGCCCTCGCCTCTAGCTGGGAAGACAACGAATGGATCTTGGATTATAGAGACCACCGAAACTCCCATCTTTCTCATCCTTCCGCTCTGCTCCGACTAGAAACCATTGAAGGAGAGCTTGTTCGCTCCCTACTTCTTCGTACTAGAAGTAGGCGGTGGATCTGAAAGCCGACTTTCTACTGATTCTGTCGGAGCTAAAATCCGACATCCTCCTCAACCCATCGTTCAGCTTCGCGGAATATTCTCTGCTATGGATTGATAGGGTGAGATCGGTTTCTGCTCTTCTATACCGCATTCTGCTTTTGAAACATTTTTTATTGAGATCCTTGATCTGGCGATCTTCTTTTTATGGCATTATATCATTGATTCCTATGTTTGATTTTGGGGTAGATTTCATCTTCTTTTGGAGCTTGTTTGTAATGCAGCGATAATGTAGTGAAATTGCAAGCTTAATGCACAACTTAGAACTTGTAGATGGCATGAATTTCTATCAAGTCAAGATGATTCTGATACAGAATACTAAGGTTTAGGAATTTAATTGTTGAAGCCATATAGCCACGTTTGTGATGCTTCGAATGAAGTCTTATATGTTGTGTTTGGTTCCATATTGCAGATGGCGATTTCAATCTTATCAAGCATTGCTCATCTCAATACAAAAGCATTTGGTGATTCGCATCTTTGTGAAGCCTTGTCTGAGCTTCAGAAGGTCATATGTGGGTTCAAATCATTCAAATATGCATCCAAGGACTCCAATAATTTGAAGGCGGAAGGGAAAAAGATGATGAAAAAAAATTCAATATTCGAATGTTCTAAAAGACTCTCACATGAGAAATGAGAAGGAGAGGGAAGAAGGAAGATTGGTTTTACAGATTAAACAACTTATTAGAGAAGAGAATGAAGGATGAATAAAGAAAATAGTAGTAACTAGAGCACCCAAGCCTTTCTGAGTTAAATAAGGTTGGCTAATAACCTCTCGTATATTATTGATGTTTTTTAGATATATCAAGGATTCATTAGAACCATGTTGTATTCTGCCTATTTGGTAAGAAAATTGTTTCCAAGTAAAAAAAGTGAAACTTTCTTGATGGGAGATGTTCGGTGGGACCATTTATAAGAATTTAAGTTATGTCATCCTTAAAAATTGCAATTTCATGCTCTTAGCATGAGTATCTTTGAGATGGAATTTTTAGCTATTCCACATGGGATCTTCAAACAAGGATATACACTCTTTTATCTTAAAAGAAGCTCTTCTTTCAATTAAAAAAAGTGTCATGTAGTATTTTTAAAAGGCGTCTCGACGAGTATCAACCCATTGAATTGTATAGAAGTCTATTAAAGAATCGAATGAAATGGTTATTAGAGGAATGAAAGAAGTGTGCTTGATTGAAGGATCTAATACTAATTTAAAAGGCTTATGCAAGATTTAGCTATTATAAAAATAGATCTACAATTGTTATAAGAAATGCATATGAAGGGAATATGCAATGATTGTTTTTTTTTTTCATACTAAGAAATTCAGATGGAAAAGTTTAATGTGAAAATTTTAATTACTATTGAATCTATTAAAATGATCGACAGAAATTTTCTTACAAAGACACCTTATGGCGTTACTGTTGCAAATAGAAAGGGCATACAAAATAAAGCTATTGAAAACTTGATGATAACCTCAAGTCATGGATCTTGGCGTTTGACACGATGAAAATATGCCAAAATGAAATTCTCGATCGTCAAATGTGTATCCTTTATGGTTATGAAATGATTTTTTTTTTTTTGTTCTCAATTGTCAAATGTATAGTCTTTACAATTCTTGTGTAAACAACAACACTGCGCGTGTCAGAATGATCTTTTATCCACCAAAAACTGCAAATCAGCTATTTTTCAAATCCACAAACTAGACAGCTAAACAGCTTATCCATATCAGGGGCAGAATGATCATTTATCCAACAACAGCTGCAAATTAGCTGTTTTCCAAACGCACAAACCAAACAGACAACCAACTTACCAGGATAAGCTGTTGATCGCCAGCTTATCAGAATAAGCTGTTTATCTGGATAAGTTAGATAAGTTGCAGCTGCCCCAAAAAAGACCCTTTATCTCTAACCCGGATCTAACAAAAGGGTTTAGGCTTAATGTCGGTCTGAACTGAAACGTCAGATCGTCTTTCCACACGCAGGATCAAACAGCCAGGTTTATAGGCTTTCTTCCAATTGCGACTGTGAACATAAAAAAGATACGCATAATGTACTACTTGAATTTACTATTTACTATTTGAAATAGAAATAATTTTAATCTTATTGTTATACTCCATGCTTCTTAATCTTGCCCTTTTTTTAACGGTGGATTTCAAAAGTACCGTATTGTCTTTATTTTATATCATATATGATGATATGTATACTCAATTAAAAATTATAATGCAATTAGCAATGACTTTGAGATTAGAATCAACTTTTTTATATAAAAAAAAGAAATTTACAAACATACCACACAATTTTAATAAATTTATAGATCTTATATTTAAATTTTGTTATTTACATAAATAACACTTTTGTGTCATAGCTCTACATGAAAGGTGTATTTTGCTTATAAAAGTATGCCATAGGGGTATTTTTATATACTATTAATTATTTGAGTGTGTTATATGTATAATATGAAAGTTTAAGTGATAGATATACAAATACTTGGAAATTGTGTGAAATGCATGTTAATGGTCCCGTTCTTTGGAGCCATTATTCTATACCAATGCCGGACACAATTTGGGGCTCACTGACATACAATTTTTGTGGAGGTGTTTTTATTGGTTCACTGTACGCAATTCAGCGTACGGTGACGTATTGAATAATTTTTCCTTTCTTTGAGTGCATTTTTCTATTTTTGTATATTTGATTTTGAATGAGCAGCCTTAATGCACATTTTATTAATATAAATACTTTTAGGTTTCAGGAATATTATTGCACAAAAACAAATGCGAATATTGTTGTAGCTGATAAAGAAGAAAATAAATTAGGTTAAAATGTTAAGAAGCCATTGATATTATTATTATTAGTGTTATGTATGGCTCATATATCAGATAAGAGACAGGTGTTGGAGCGAAACGGAGTGAGCGAGCGAAGGAGCGAAAGATCTGCAGCTATTTTCCAGTCTAAGCTGATAAGTAACGGGTTCTTCATGCGTGCGCTATACATGTCGATGGAATTTGGAAGTGGATCAGTTGGTTCGTTCATACATTTTACTCCGATGGTTGTGATTTATATTAAAAATTGAATCTTTATGTGAACCCAATTACTCAAAACATTTATATTGAGTTAGATTCGAAATCAATCTGCCAACCAAATTTGACTAAAGATTGACTCAAAGTTGCCCGATTGCAACTTGAATTGTTCTTCTTGTTTATGTTAAACAAGTTATGTTACAGCTTGGGTTCCAGTTGCTAGGTTTAAGGGGGTTCTGTTTTTTCTAATCTGTTTAATATTCAAGTCGAATTCAGGTTATGTAATTTCAAATGTCACAAGTTTTTCTTTTCCTCGACGATTTTTCATGCTAAGTTTCCATTTGCAAATTCACTTTGTATTGTTAAGAAAGGACAAATTTATATAGATACCACGCAATTCTTATGAATTTACATATCTAACAACTAAAATTTCATATTTACATTTATAATACTTTGTTGTTACAAACATTTCGTAGTAAATTTATGTAACTTCTTAAAAATAATAAAATTTGTTTTTCGATATCATGTTAATAAATTAAGTGCTATGAATATTGATGTGTCTTTAGAAAATTTGCGGCAATAGAGTAATAGATTATCATTTTAGCATGATTTGAAGATTCAACACACACTCAAAAAAGAGAAAACAACTTATAATCCGGGCTCAATACTTACCTCTAGTGAGGTCGTCGTATTCTTTCAATCAGCACTTTAGATCTTAAAAGTAGCTCAAATCAATTAATTCTTGTTTACATGCATAAGAAGATTAATGCATAAACTTACTAAGACAAATTATAATTTTAGTATGTTCTTCTTTTATCAAAATAACATGCACAAACTAGCTCAATAAGCCATCGAGTTAAGCTGACTTGAGCTCAAGCTCATATTTACAATAAAAGGTTTAAGCTATGCTCCATCTAAATCTCATGGCTTGATAAGATAACCATGCATAATGATAAACAATTGAGCTTGTTCAACTCTAACACGAACAATCATGTGTTCGAATCGTTATCGTCCAAAATATAAAACAATTTAATATATATATATATATATATATATATATATATATATATATATATATATATATATATATATAATTTATGATATTTTAAAAATAATTATATATTCTAAAAATTTATCATATTTTAAAAATTTAAATCCTATAAAATTTATTTAAAAATTTATTATCATTTTAACAAGTCAAACAATACAAATAAATTTTAAAGATTTCAAACAATTCAAACAATTCAAACAATTCAAACATTTCAAACTAATTTCAAATAAATCAAACCAGCTCTATCCATTCGTGTTCAGATCATTTACACCCCTATCTCCATCCCTTCTAGAAATAGCCACTTTGATCCAATCTAGCTAAATAATGATGTCCACCTCAACAAAATGTTAGCTATAATTTTGATTTGGCAATTCAAACATAATACAAACAGACACGTACTACTTTTAATAAAGCATTTGATAAAAGAAAGCATAATCTAAACAATAAGAAATCTCTTGAAAATTGAAATTGTTAGCTAAGCAGGCCTTATCCCATAATTTACCATCAAACCACATGCATGATTGTGATTCCCAGCTCACAAGTGTCAGTGACTTATCAACCGCATTTTTTTACTTTTGCAGGTTGCCGCTTCACAATCAACAAAATGTCTTCCAATTTGATAAGATTATATAACAATATATTACTTTATTTAAAAGCAATTTTCCTTCGGTTGGTCGTAAGTTTCTATAAAGATATTTTCTTAAGTTTGTATAGTAAAGGGAAACAAAAGCTTTTCAAACAATAATGAAAGGCCAATTAATTAAAAATTAGAGGCATTTACGTACATACCACCCAATTCTTATGTACTTATATATGTAGCACCAAAATTTTACCTATACCACATAAACCTTAAATATCACATAAGAAATACCACCATCATAAAATAACTTATAACCGATGATGTCCGGCGGTTGTCGACGGTGGTCGGCAGTGGTTGACGGAGCTAGGCAGTGGTCGGCGACTGTTGGTTGTGGTTGACGGCGGCAGTAGTGGTGTTGGGCCTCAGTTTCTCTCAAAGCTCACATCCCCTCCCATGAGAGGGCTGGGGCTCTATGTGTTGGATCAATTATGGGATTATAATGTAATTAATAAATGTGTTGGGTCATCATTCAATAAGTCAAAATTATTGTGGTCTAATTAAGAATAAAATTTATGACTTAAGACACATTTGTCATGAAATTATAAGTGTGGATACCATAAGGGCAAATTCCAATTTGATGAGAGGCAGAGTGGTATTAAGCAAAATTTGTAACTACGCTTTGGTTATATTAAATAAAGAGAGTAATTGTCCCTGTCTGCAGTGTGTGAAATCTCTTGTACCCCATCAACGAGAGAGACTAAGGAAAACTCCAGAAAGTCACAGATTGGAAGATCGTTGCTTCGCAATCGATCAAATGGATTCAGGTACGCTTTCGCTATTGTATCGATTCAGATTTTTATAAATATGAACGGGATTGAAAGATTCTCGTGGTGTATTCCTAATAGATTTTGATTCGATCAAAATCTATTTGGAAAATTTAAAGAGTTTCTAACAATTGGTATCAGAGCCTCCCGTTCATGTTCGATTTTTTTTTTTGAGATTCCGCTTCTCTTTTTCCTCTGAAATCGTCGTCGATAAAGTTTTTGCGGCGACGACACAAAATTGAGGAACGAAAAATTTTGGCGTCGTGACCAGAGGCTTTTCTCCTTCTCCTTCTTATTTTTTATCTCTTTTCGTTCGCCTTTACCCGCGTAGGAATCGTCCGCAAAGGGTTGCGGCGGCGGGGTTGCGGCGACGAGAATGCGGCAGCGCGACTGCGACGTAGGTAGCTGCGGTGGCGCGGCCTCCTACGGCGACAGAATCTGACGCAGCGGAATGCTGCGGCGAAAAGGGACGGCGCCGGAAGGCTGCGCCGAAGGGAGGAGCGCCGGAGATGGCGCAGGATGGTGGCGGCGCCGCTGTTCGCGAACAGTGCGACTGTTCGCAATTCGCGAACTGTTCGCGCGAGAACAGTTCTCTGTTCGCACGAACAGCTAAAAAAAAAGAAAAATTAATTTTATATATATATATATATATATATATACATATATATATATGTACGTGTGTGTGTGTATAAATATATAAATTAAATTAATTAAATTACTCTTTTTAATTTCGAAATTAAAATGAGTTATTTAATTAATTTACTTATATGTTAGGAAATAAAATGTATTTAATTTATTTCCTTTTATAAGTTTGAAAATAAAATGAGTGAATTAATTAACTCAATTTTGGGATTGATTAATTTTATAAAATCAATAATTTTGTTTTAGTAAATCATGAGCTTTATGGCATATAAATTAGTCTCATTATTTATAAATATAAGATTTTATAAAAATTAAATTAAAGTTTCAATTAAATTCGAATAAATAGTACTTTGTAAATTGTCCATCAATTTTTAATGAACTTATTGAAACATGATGTTGCCAAAGCAACCTCTCTTGTGTAGATAGTTCGCTACAAAATTATTGGATGTTGTGTGTATGTGGGTTCATGCGTGTATTAGTTGGCCCAAAGGAAAATTTAATACTTGGCCGAACTGCATACACACTTGTGATGATAAGTATGTAACAACTATAAGGAATTATATATGAGTAATAAATCGATCCAAAGATAGATTTATTACTCGATATACGTTATTGTTAATGCTTGATCATTACAACAAGATACGATTAGCAGTTAATATTACTGTCCAAAGACTTGATATTATTGTTGCATTAGGTGTCTTGAGATGAGATTTACCATTAATTGAATTTAAAACATTTTATTTATGTAATCTTTTGTTCGTTTTTTCAATTGTTGCTAATGTATTTGTTAATCTCAATTCGGTTCTAATCCTTAAGGGTGATAGCTTTAAGGATTGGAAAGAGAACATTCACATTGTTCTTGGCTGCATAGATCTAGATCTAGCGTTAAGAATGGATAAACCCGCTCCTCTTACGGATGCTAGTTCCTCCGAGGAAAGGAGAATCTATGAGAAGTGGGACCGTTCTAATCGCTTGAGTCTTATGATCATAAAATGCTGCATACCTGAGGCCTTTAGAGGTGCGGTGTCTAGTGAGATCACTGATGCTGCAAGTTTCTTCGTTGAAATAGAGAAACGCTTTGCAAAAAGCGATAAGGCTGAAACCGGTATTCTTTTAAAGAAACTGATTTCAATGAGGTTCGAAGGCAAGGAAAGTATAAGGGAGTACATCGTTGAGATGTCGAACATTGCTTCAAAATTAAAGAAGCTAAAGCTCAAGTTGACGGATGATTTACTCGTGCATTTAGTTCTTATTTAGCTTTCTCCACGAGTTAGCTGATTTCAGTCGGCTATAATATGCAAAGGGAGAAATGGACTCTTAATGAGCTTATTTCTCATTGTGTGCAAGAGGAAGAAAGGTTAAGCAAGGAAAGACCGATAGTGCTCATTTGGTCGACACCTCTAAAGAAAGAGGCACTAAAAGAAAGAATGAAATTTCGCTAAGAATAAGAGTTCTTCTTAAAAGAAACAAAATAAAATTCAAAATCCTGAAAGTATCAGTTGTTTCTTTTGCAATAAAGAAGGACATCAGAAGAAGGAATGTGCAAAATATCACGCTTGGCGTATAAAGAAAGGTACATTTCTAACTTTGGTCTGTTCTGAGGTAAATTTGGCTTCGGTACCTAGAAACACTTGGTGGTTAGACTCTGGTGCTACTACTAACATAAGTATTTCAATGCAGGGTTGCTCGAGCAACCGAAAACTAAATGATGCTCGAAAGATGCATTTATGTGGGAGATGGAAAATCGGTAGAAGTGGAAGCAATCGGGCATTTTAGATCGTTATTATGTATCGGTTACTATTTGGATTTGATAGATACTTTTGTTGTACCATTATTTAGACGGAATTTGGTTTTTGTTTGTTGTTTGGACAAATTGGGTTATTGTTGTTCATTTCAAAATAGATGTTTCAGTTTATCTATTAATTCCAATATTATTGGAACTGATTCCCTTATGGAGTATGACAATCTTTATTTGCTTGATACTGTTGCTTCTTATAATGAAACTCTAAATGTGGAATCACGAGGTACTAAGCATAAAATTAATAATGAAAATTCAGGAGTATTATGACACAAGCGTTTAGGTCACATCTCTAGAAATAGAGTTGAAAGACTTGTGTCAGATGGAATTCTAAGTTCCATTGATTTTACGGACTTTAATGTCTGTATTGAATGCATTAAGGGAAAACAGACCAAAAGAAAGAATTAGGTGCATATAGTAGCTACGAAGTCTTAGAATTGATACATACGGATGTTTGTGGACCATTTTCATGACTTTTGGAATGGTCAACAATATTTTGTATCGTTCATAGATGATTTTTCAAGATATGCATACCTATTTCTTATTAACGAAAAGTCTCGAGTATTGGACGTGTTCAAATCTTATAAGGCTGAAGTTGAAAACCAACTAAGCAAAAGAATAAAGAAAGTTAAATCTGATCATGGTGGTGAATACTACGGCAGATATGACAGTTCAGGTGAACAACGTTCGGGACCATTTGTTAAATTCCTAGAGGAGTGTGGAATTGTCCCTCAATACACAATGCCAGGTTCACCTAGCTTGAATGGTGTAGCTGAAAGACGAAACCGCACTCTTAAAGACATGGTAAGAAGTATGATTAGTCATTCTACCTTACCGGAATCACTCCGGGAGAAGCACTTAAGACGACAGACTTACATTTTAAATAGAGTACCAACTAAAGCAGCTGCAAAAACACATTATGAGCTTTGGACAGGGCGAAAACCCAACTTAAAGCATTTTCATGTTTGGGGTTGCCCAGCTGAGGCAAGGCCTTACAAGCCACTTGAAAAAAAGTTAGACCCTAAAACAGTGAGCAGCTATTTTGTTGGTTATTCGGAGCGATCTAGGGGTTTCAAGTTTTATGATCCCAAATTAAAGATAATTTTTGAGACGGGAACTGCAGTGTTCTTTGAGGATATTGAATTTGGGGGGAGAAATCAGGTTAGAGACTTTATTTTTTAGGAGGAATCAGACCATACTACTCTTGTTGACAAGGAACTGGTTCCTATTCCTATAATTGCTTTTGATAATGATCAGGATTTTATTCCTGACATTGATCAAGTTGCAAATCAAGAACAAAACATTGTTAATCAACCCCTTGAGGAACAAATTCAACAACCTCAAGAACAAGTTCAAGAGCAAGTGCTTTTGCGGTGATCCACTAGAGAAAGAAGAAATGCTATTTCAGATGATTACATTGTATTTCTTCAGGAACATGAGGAAAATATTAGTATGATGGAAGATGATCTATCAACTTTCATCAAGCTATACAAAGTTCCAATTCACAAAAATGGATTAAAGCAATGAATGAGGAGTATAAATCTACGCAAGACAATAAAGTTTAGGAACTTGTCCCATTACCAGAAGGAAAGAAACCCATTGGTTGCAAATGGATTTTTAAAACCAAAAGGGATTCAAAGGGTAATGTGGAGAGACATAAAGCTCGTCTTGTAGCTAAAGGCTATACTCAAAAGGAAGGGATTGACTATAAAGAGACATTTTCTCCGGTTTCAACAAAGGACTCTTTTAGAATAATCATGGCACTAGTTGCTCATTATGATATGGAGCTACATCAAATGGATGTTAAGACCGCTTTTCTCAATGGAGACATTGATGAAATGATCTATATGATGCAACCAGAAAACTTTGTGTCAGAAGACCCAAAGAATATGGTTTGCAAACTGACAAAATCTATTTATGGGCTCAAACAAGCTTCCCGTCAATGGTATCACAAATTTCATCAAGTGATTCTATCATTGTGTATATCATAGATTCAGTGGGAGAAAGCATTATTTTCTGATTTTGTATGTGGATGACATACTGCTTGCCACAAATGATATAGGCATGTTGCAGGAAACTAAGAGATTTCTATCAATTAATTTTGAGATGAAAGATCTTGGTGATACCTCATTTGTCTTAGGAATTCAGATTCACCGAGATCATTCTCAGTGTATTCTTGGATTATCACAAAGAGGCTATATTGATACAGTGCTTAAAAGATTTGACATGCGTAATTGTAAACCAATTGACACCCCTGTCGCTAAAGGAGACAAGTTCAGTCTCAATCAGTGCCCAAAAGAAAACTTTGAGATTTAGGAAATGCAAAAGATTCCTTATGCTTCAGCAGTAGGGAGTCTTATGTACCCTCAAGTTTGTACGCGGCCAGATATTGCGTACATTGTTGGAGTTTTAGGCAGATACTTAAGCAACCCAGGAATGGATCATTGGAAAGCAGCCAAAAGAGTTATGAGATACTTAAGGAGAACAAAAGGTTACATGCTTACACATAGGAGATCAGATCATTTGGAGATCATTGGGTATTCTGACTCCGATTTTGCTGAATGCCAAGACAGCAGAAGATCCACATCAGGCTACATATTTTGTTTAAGTGGTGGAGCTATATCCTGGAGAAGTGCAAAACATACACTAATAGCTTCATCCACTATGGCAGCAGAGTATGTAGCATGTTATGAGGCATCCAACTATGGTATATGGCTGAGAAATTTTGTCACTGGGCTGCGCATCATGGAAGGAATTGAAAGACCACTAAAGTTATTTTGTGACAATAAATCAGCTGTATTGTATTTCAATAACAACAGAAGTTCATCCAAGTCAAAGCATATTGACATCAAATTTCTTGCTGTGAAGGAAAGAATACAGAGTAGCCAGATTCACATAGAGCATATTGGAACAAACTCCATGATTGCGGACCCTCTTACAAAGGGTCTGATACCCAGGGTCTTTCATGAGCATACTACTCATATGGGTGTTATAAAGCTTGAGGAAATTTAGATTCAGTGGGAGTTTGTTAACTTGTGTTTTTTAGCTCTATGTTTTATTTTGTATACAAAACATATTTGGATATTTTCTGATCAGAAATAAGGTATTTTATTCAGTTTAGTACACTCTGTATAGTTAAAGTTCGATCTCACTTAAGTAAAGTAGGACCAGTTCAAAATTGACATGAACATACCACTTTGCATGTAATTTTCATTCCACACATTCATGATTGATCTATGTCATTTGATTATATTAATATATGTGACCATTGATAAGTTTAGTTGTGAAAAATACAACGAAGACTGCTTTGATCCTGTATTGATATGATTAATGGACGAGATTGTAATGTGTCTTTACAATGATGACAACAAATTTTGGGCGCACTAAGGTTGACACATTTATCTTATACATATATAGTCCAGTGGGAGATTGTTGGATCAATTATGGGACTATAATGTAATTAATAAATGTGTTGGGTCATCATTCAATAAGTCAAATTTATTGTGGTCTAATTAAAAATAAAATTTATGACTTAAGACACATTTGTCATGAAATTATAAGTGTGGATACCATAAGGGCAAATTCCAATTTGATGAGAGGCAGAATTGGAATTAAGCAAAATTTGTAACCACCCTTTGGTTACATTAAATAAAGAGGTAATGGTCCCCTGCAGCGTGTGTGAAATCTCTTGTACCCCATCAACGAGAGAGACTAAGGAAAACTTCGGAAAGTTCTGCAGATTGGAAGATCGTTGCTTGCAATCGATCAAATGGATTCGAGATACGCTTCCGCTATTGTATCGATTCGCATTTTTATAAATATGAACGGGATTGAAAGATTCTCGTGGTGTATTCCTAATAGATTTTGATTCGATCAAAATCTATTTGGAAAATTTAAAGAGTTTCTAACACTATCTATATAATTCTTGATGCAATTAATGCAAGAATATGAATTACTTTGATTAAACGGCTCAGAAGACTTCCCTCAATCGGAGGAAGACTGATGAACATTTGAGTGCCTAAATGATTGAGTGATCTTAGGCTCTTTTGTTTCATTTTGTCAATCTGCTCGATTTGACGACTCATCAGAATTGACATTCGTTTCCAAAAAAGTGTCCATACAACTTCCAAGAATGGTTAAATGGCCTGATCTAGGTTTGATTTGGTTCAGATTAGACTAATTTTGGTAACATTGATTTCTTCTTGTCGAGCCGTTCAGTTTGACTAATTTTGCTGAAATCATAGAGTCACCTCAAGATCCTTATCATGCCTCAAGATTCATGCCAAATGATGGAGATTTATTAAAGGTATATCACTTGTTCCCTTATTTTTGGGCAGAATCGATTGAGCTGAGCATTTATTCGTGCATTAATGTTAAAAGGTGATAATATATATATTATGCTCTAGATGTTTATATCTTCGGGCAACAAGATTAGTTCCTCCCAAAAATAGATGCAACTAATACACCACCAATAAATTTTCATCATCTGGCACGAATCATGAGGCTTGACATGGATCTCGAGGTGACTTTTTTAGCAAGAAATATTCAAATCATTATTAAAGGTCATCAAGAACTTCAATTTTAACAAACTTATAGTTAAACTTACCGACGCGACAAGAAGAACCCAATGTTTCCAAAATTGGTCAAATCCAAACCAAATCAAGCTATTAAATCACTTTTAGAAGTTTTACGGACACATTTGGAAGGTCAAACGAATGTCAATTCTAACGAATCTGTAGTCAAATCGAGCATCCTCACAAAAAGAATCCAACAAGCCCAAGATCAGTCAATTCTGACATCTTTTACGCACTCAAATGTTCATCTAATGTAATTATTGAGGAAAGCCCTGTGATCCATCCGTTCAAAGTAATTCATATTCTTGCATTAATTGCACCAAGAATTCTTTAGAGCCCTAACCATCTCATGAGAGGTGAGGAAAGCTTTAGACTTAAGAAAAAACTTGAAGCTTTGAGAAGAAACGGAAGTCCAACACCACTCTTGTCATCCTCTACCACAGCTAGTCGTCTTCGACAATCGCCGACCACCGCCAACTATCGTCGAGCACTCTTGTTAAAGTCGACTGTTGATCGCTGAAAAATTTATTAAGAAATTCATACCTATTTTTGATAAAATTGTACTTTAAAGAAGGGTATTTTCTTTATTTTGTTGCAGGAATGAATAATTTAGGTGATAAAAGCAAAAATCATAAAAAGGAGCGAATTTGGAGCAAAATCATGCAATTTAGTCTGTAGTCGCCGACGAGCGAGGTTACAAGAAGAAAATTTTGAAGAATTTATAATCTGTCTCGCCGACAATCGAGCTCGAGCTCGCCGACAGCGAGATAGAGCGGTTTGAAGATCTTCAGAAGCCTCGCCGGCAGCCGAGGTAGTTCGTCGCCGACGGCGAGGTAGTTCAAATGGCACGTGATACATTGAACCTGGACACTTTTTGAAGAGATGCTTACACACCTCTTGGTCCTTTGCTCACCTCTATATATAGAGGCCGAAAATCAGTCTTTTGTGTGTTAGTTTGTGCAGTCTTTTGTGTTCTAAGTGCAATCTTTTAGTCTTTTTGTGAGTTCTAAGTGTAATTTGTGTGCAGTAGTATGTCTTTAGTGAGTCTTTTAGTAAGTTTAGTGAGTAATTAGTGAGTCGTGCTCGTATCTGGAAGGAAGAGTCAAAGGAACTACGAGTAGTACGTTTGGGGATAAATCGAGGTAAGTATTTGTATTTATTGTTTTTAACTTTAAATGAAATCCATGCTTAGTTTAGTTCCCATGAATTCGAGTAGTTTATTAGTCTTTCTCCTCGTTTATGAAATTAAGTGACTTGATGAAATTAAAATAGAGATACTTATATATATTAATAAATTGTGATAATTTTTACTTAAAACTTAATTTACTTTCAAACTGGCCATTTGAATTGTTAAAATATGTTGGTTATCAACTATAGTAAAAATTACATCCGATATTCGGGAATTCAAAAGCCTTGGAAGGAGGGTGCAAATAAATAGGGAAATAATATCATCGGGCGTAGAATCGAGCATTTTAGTGTGACGGACTAAAATATTCAATTCGGTCCTATTGTTTGAGAGTCGAAGTGTAGATGTTAGCCTCGAGCGAGGGGAACGTGGGAGCTTCGAAGTGGCGATCGGTATCCTCCCAGCCTAGCCGCGGATTCGTAATCAAACATAGGATTAGTCGATATTCTTTACACTGGACTAAAGGGTAAAGAATAGGAATGCTCCTATTTGTCACAATACCTTAAAATTATCTATTTAAATTCATTAATCACTTAAATTTCTAAACAAGGGAAAGATACTTTTTACGAATAGTTAAGACTTATTTAGCAATTAGTTTGATTTCCTGCACTTTCAATACGTATTAATTTTCTACTTAGTTAAGTTACCTAATTAAAATACTTAGTTTACTTTATTGCGCTCAAATTTAGAATCCCAAATTTTCGTATACTGTTTTAAAAATTATTATTATTATTTTAAATTAGTTGTTATTTAATTTTCTCTTTCCCCGTGGGATCGATAACCAGGACTCCACTAGAGCCCCGTATTACTTGATACGATACGTATACTTGCGTAGCATCCACAACATAAACAATTACAATTCTATACATATAAATAGCGGGGTCAAGTTTTTGGCGTCGTTGCAATTAAATTAAAAATATCATAATATAAAATTGTGGGTCAAGTTTTCGGCGCCGTTGTTGGAAAGTAAGAAAAATTTACTAAAGTAACTGACTATTTTAAAATAATCATAATAAATAAATTAATATCTATTCCGAAATTGTATGCGCAAATTTGGAAACGAAAATTTAATACCTTACGATTCCGAATTAGAGCGTACAATTAAAAGAATTAGAAAACAAAAGAAACAAATTATTAATTTAACACAAATGGCGAATATTCCCGAAATTCAAAATATGAACCAACAAAGACCATTAAGAGATTATGCCAACCCTACATCGGATGAAATTCATTTAACTATTCAAAACCCCGATGTAGCCGCTAATTCATTTGAACTTAAACCTCGCAATTATCCAAATGGTACAAAACAATCAATTTAGTGGTTCACCTACCGAAGATCCTAACTTACATCTTCGCTAGTTTTCTAGAACTTTGTGCTACTTTTAAATATCAAGGAGTATCTGACGATGCTATAAGACTTAGATTTTTTTCTTTTTCATTAAGGGATAAAGCTAAAATGTGGTTGAATTCGTTAGCACCTGGATCTATTAAAACTTGGGGAGAATTATCACAAAAATTTCTATCCAAATATTTTCCACCATCTAAAATTGCTATGTTTAGAAATGATATAACTTCTTTTTGTCGATTAGATGGAGAATCAATATATGAAGCTTGGGAGAGATTTAAGGAACTTCTTAGGAAATGCCCACATCATGCGCTACCAGATTGGTCGATTATTCAAACCTTTTTTAATGGATTAGTAGGATCTTTAAGATCAATCATCGATGCTGTCTGCTTGGAGGTTCATTAATGTCTAAACCAATTGATGAAGCTTATGCACTAATCGAAGAAATGGCAACAAATAATTTCCAATGGCCTCATTGAAAGAGTAAATCCTAAAAAGATAGCCGACATTCATGAAAACGATGCAATATCTATGTTAGCTTCTCAAATTGTCTGCTATATCTAAGAAGTTAGATCATTTTGGAATGAATTACTCTCCTATTTTAGAAGAAAACTCATCCGGACAAATCATGGAATCTCAAACTAATTATGAAACTTTAAATGCTATTAATAATAGAACTAATAACCCTTATTCAAACTATTATAATCCTGGTTGGAAAACTCATCCAAATTTTAATTGGAATAACACATCTAATCAACAATGGATGAATCAACCTAATCAAGCAAATCCAAACTATAAACCTAATTACCCACCTGGATTTAATAACAATAACCCTCAATTCAAGGATAAGAAATTATTCATGGATGAATTAATTTTGAATATGGATCATCAGCTACAAAATCAAGGAAATCAACTACAAATTTAAGGAAATCAATTACAAATTCAAGGAACATCTATTAAAAATATCGAAACTCAACTTGGACATATTACTACTTGCGCTAAATAATAGAATACCGGAACTTTTCCTAGTAATGTGGAAGTAAATCCTAAAGATCAAGGAAAAGAACAAATTAAAGCAATACAACTAAGGAGTGGAAAAGAATTAGAACCTCAAATTCAAAAAGAACTTGAAAGCCAAAAGAGGAAGTGGAAATTGAAAAGGAAACAATTCAACAAGATTCAAACTTGGAACATCCTTTAATACCTATGAAAATTTCTGTTGAAAAACCTCCACCACCATTTCCTCAACGACTAGCTCAACATAAAAAAGATAAACAATTTGCTAAATTCCTTGAAATATTAAAGAAATTAACAATTAATATACCTTTTGTTGAAGCTTTAGATCAGATGCCAAATTATGTAAAATTTATGAAAGATATTCTAAATAAGAAAAGAAAATTCACCGATAATGAAACTGTCGCACTTAGTGAAGAGTGTAGTGCTTATTATTCGGAAGAAGCTTCCGAAAAATTAAAAGATCTCGGTAGTTTCACTATACCCTGCGCTATAGGAGAAAAATTTTATGGAAAAGCTTTGTGTGACTTAGGAACAAGCATCAATCTAATACCTCTATCGATTTTTAAGAGATTAGGATTAGGAAAAATTACACCTACTTCGAGTAACCCTTCAATTAGTCGATCGTTCGGTTACCTATCCTAAGGGAGTTATTGAAGATGTGTTAGTAAAGGTGGATAAATTTATCTTCCCAGGAGATTTTATTGTTTTAGATATGGAGGAAGATAAAGAAATTCCTATCATTTTAGGAAGACCATTTTTAGCTACCTGGAAAAGCTATGATTGATGTTCGTAAAGGAGAATTAACTATGAGAGTAAATGACCAAAAAGTTACATTTAATATTGCAAAATCAATGAAATATCCTGCGCTAGAAAAAGATGATAAATGTTTTCGGATGGAAATACTTGAATATTTACAACAAGAACATTTTAAGGAATATTACGAGGATAAATTAGAAAAAGAAAACACTGAATTAATCGAAGATAATCATGAAGAACTAGATTTTATTCAGGAAAGATTTGAATTTTTGGATAATACTGAAAATACTGACAAGAATATAGTTCCATCAATTATTAAACCTCCTGAACTTGAGCTAAAAATATTACCTGATGTTGACCTCATTTTTGATGAGGTCTTCCCTTCTTCTCTTTAGTACTTAGGATCTAGCCTTAGGCTTTTCCTTTGACTATCTTAGGGGATTAGAATTGGGACCCACCACTTAGAAATTCAAACCACTTCTTAACTCCTCGCAAACTCCACAAACTTGATTGTAAACCCCTAATCACCTAGAGGGTTGAGATCAAATGTGGAAGTTTAAAGGATGAGTTCCTATGGGACTCCTCGCCTTAAGATTGCCCCAGGTGGCCTGGTCCAGTGAAGGGTCGACTTACACATACACTACACCTATGCACTACACTTTCATACACCTCCCAAAAACACACCTATACCGACTTGACCTCCTGACTCATGTAGGTGATTCACATGGATGGTCCTCGACCCCTAAGCCCTCGCTAAGAAGGTTAGGAACAACATGGTGAATGCCTCAAATGAGTCCCTTCATGGCTCATATGGGCTTGATATGGCTTCATAGCTCAACAAAAATGATTTCATTTCACTTACATCCACCCAATCTTCAATTTTCCAAATTTTCAATTTTTGACCCCCGGACCCTACACCCACCAACCCTACCAAATGCCCTTGAAACTACCCAAATTTCTCAAAAATTTCCAAATTACCCAAAATTCCTCAAAACCATTCCTAAACATTTCCACATTACTCAAATTGACCATTCCTAGCCAAAAATACCAAAAATTCCAAGAATACCCTCCCAATACCTTCCAAATACCCAAAATACCCCTTTTGACCCAAAAATCCAAAAATTCAGAAAATTCCCATAAAATTCCAGAAAATCCCAAATATTCCCAATTTCATTTTGTTCAACTACACCATGGGCCAATTTTGTCAATTTACCCCACTTTTATCAAAACCCCCAATTCGACCCATTTTAACCCAAAGTAAACCCAATGTCAAACCTAACCTACCCAATTGACCCAAATTCTGATCCAATTCGATTCTAAACTGCAATTCAACATCCCAAACACCAATCTAGACCAAAGCCAAGCTTAATTTGATTGAAATTTGGGTCCAATTTTTTTGGCCTTAAAGCCCAATTTGGACCTATGACCCAAACCTAACCCAAACTCACCCAATTCAACTCCAATTAACCCCAAATCTTTTCTAAACCTTCCTTTACATCCCCATAAACAAAACACTAGCATGATTTGCCCAAAATTTAGACCCAAACCCCACTCAAATTCAACCCAAAATCAAAAGGGCCCATTTTGACCTAAACCCAAACCTAGCCCAAATGAGCCCAAACCCCAAAATCAAAACCCAACCAAAGCCAAAACCTCTTTGAAACACTCCCATAAACATTTCCCAACATTAATTTCACATCAACTTCAATTCTAGCCCAACTTTGGCCCATGGTAGCCCATTTTGGTCCACTTTAGCCCACTTACCAATTAAACCCAAATTCAAACCAATTCAAACCCAAATCACTTCAAATTTGTTTCAAACCACTCATGACACATCTCTAAACTAAACCCAACATTTATTTGGCCCAAGCCTTTACCAAAATTTCATCCCAAAATCCATTTTAAAATTCAAAAGCCCACTTTCCTAAACCATTTTAAAAGCCCATCCTAAAGCCCACATTACAATCTCATCTCATCCTCACTTAATTAAAATCATTCCTAAGTCTTAAATCAGCAATCAAATCTTTCTAAACAAAGCCATATGACAAACCATCCAAATTTTACACCAAATTACCAAAAATTCTTAAAACCCATTTTCATGAAATCGACCAAGCTTTCCCCAAGCCAAAGGTGAGCCATGAAGCCATGCATGAGCCACATGGAAGCCATGAGAGCCTCTTTACATGTCACCATACCATATTGGGTAGGAAGGAGGGCCCCTTTCCTTAATCCCTAAAGCTCATTAGCCTTAATCATGATTCACCTAAACCTAAATTTAATCCAAATATATTTGGATGGAGACTTCTCCATGCCAAACCAACTCGATCCCTTTGATCCCCCACAGCACCCAAAGCCACCTCGAGGGGTGCACTAAGCCCAAATGGGTGAGTTGACCCATTTAGATCCAAAATGGTCTTCCCCCCATTCCATTTCAATCCAAGCTCTTTACACTTGGCATTTGCCAATTGCTTGCACAAACACCGCGCCCGACCCACTCGACCCCGAGGGTGACCCTCGCCCGCCGGCCGGCCACCCCGCCGCCGGAAAACTCCATGGCCGAGAGGTCCAAGTCAATCCAAGCTTGGAATTCTCACCTGCCGAGTCGCCCCATGCCCGATGGCCATTGCAGCTGTTCTTCACTTGCCATGAGCAGCTGATCCCAGCCCCTAACTCCCCCTGGGAGGCCCTCCAGCCATGCCTATTTAAACACCACCCCCTCTCGGCCATGAAAAAAAAGAGTTGCACAAACCTTGCCAAAACTCTGCCAAAATTGTTCCAGACCCCTCCTCATACACAGAGCACTTGATCCCCAGTGAGATCCCCCTGCCATTTCCTCTCTGTGAGCTCAATTTCAGAGTTGAAATCCAAGCCCAAAACCAGGACACTCCCACACAGTGGACCAATCCCCAAATTGATTGGTCCTACACCTTCACTGCACCGAGGGAAGGTGTCCACCAGCAAAAGCCCCATCTCCGGGCCACCCAATTGCTCCAGCACTCCAAGCTTTGTGATCACCGTGGTCGAAGTTCAACCTAGACAATTCACTGCACCGGGAGACTTCATCCCTAGCCTCCCGCAGCTCCAACGAACGTGCCAAGTATCTCCGATCGAGGCTTCACCTCTCAGAGCTAAGGTATGAATTAATTCTTCATCCCGAGCTTCTGGAGATTCTCCATTTCAAATGCCTTAATTGCAATGCATGTTTACCGTATGGATGTGTTCGTCTCTTCAAGACGAATCCATAGAGCATAAGAACACGAAAATCCATTGAGAATCGAGTGAGTTCTTAGGGTTAGAGTGTGGACGGTCACGGGATCGCACCGGCCATGGACGATGAACGGATGCCGTCCATTTAATACACGCGCGGACGGACGGCTCGGATGGCGTCGGACCGGGAGACGGTACGAGAACCGCGGGGCCCGGGTTGCCGACTCGGATGGCGGCGTCGAATGGGAGCGCGCCACGCGGCGTTTCGGAGCCGCCGAGGTCGACGCGGCGCCGCGTGGATAAGTAGATAAATAGGGTATTTTCCTATTTATTTAATTCCCTAAACTTGGAAAATTCATATCTCCGTGTAGAAAAATCACAAAAATAAAATAAAAATACCCCCTTGCTCGAGTGAACGAGAGGAGAATAATGTGGAAAAGAAATTAATTAATTTTGTCCAAGTATTTTATTTTTAATTAATTATTTACTCCCTGCATTGTTTTAATTCTCCATGCATGTATACAATTCACCATGGCATGAGACCATAGGGCTTTGAAGCCTCCGAACTTAGGGACATTCCCTGAATTTTCCAAGGTCGAGGCCATCTCTCGTGAAAAGTTATTGATTTTTCAAATGCATGTTGCTGTTTTAAGTATTTTAATTTCAAAAATTAGCATGTTGTGAAATAAATTCTAGGAAAATTTGGTGATGTTCCATATGACTAGAGGACCCTAGGAAAAATAGGATTCGAGTTAATTCACCGAGATTAACCCTAATCGGCTTAAACACCTAAAATAGGTTTCTAATTAATTAGAGTTAACCATAGATCAAATTGACTTAAAATCAATTCTCCACTGACCTTTAGGATCAGAGGAACCCACCATAAAAATTTGAGGTCAATTGGACTTGGTTAGCCCCACTAATTGGGTTGATTAAGCCACTTAGCCATTTTAAACTTTAAAAATTCATAACTTTCAAAATATCTTTCAAAAATTCACCAAATTGGTTTTGGAGTCTCTCTGATATCAGGGGAGTTCAGGAAAATTAAAATTTCAATTTTCTAAAAAGTTGATTTTTAATATTATTTTAATATTTTTAATAATTAAAAAATAATAAAAATCACAAAAATAATAAAATTCACCAAAATGTCATATTTTGAATTTTAACCACTTAGGAACAAGTCCCATATTTTTCCTAGGTCTATTTAGTGAGATATTAATTTTTAAAGCTCAAGGGTAATTTTAAAATTAAAAAATGTATTTTCTAGCATTTTCACCAAAATAATTATAATAAATTAAAGAAAAATCAGAAAATTGTAAAGTTTGGTTCTCTGGAATCCTTGATATCAGAGAGAATTTTAAAAATTATAAAATTTATTTTTCAACATTTATTTTATTTTTAAATTAATTAATACTCCAGAACTTAAAATAATTCTAATAAATAAAATATAATTCAAAAAATTACAAAATTTGGTCCAAATGGTCCTCTGGTCATTAGGAATGTCCCCTAATTTTCTTAAGGACAGAAACTTTCCCTTGGTCATATTATTGAATTTTCCTTGGAAATTCCTATTTTCTACAAAAAATAATTATATAAATAAATTAAATACAGAAAAATCACATTTTCTCCTCTCATGTCTTCATTGACACATAAGTGAAGTCACATAAAAATTTCAAGTTCATTTGAGTTCAATTTAGTGAGTTATGAAATTATTAGGCTTAAAGGGCAAAATGGTAATTAAAATTTTAACCCTTAATTAAAACTTTAGGTTTAATAAAAAAATTAACAAGTAAAATATTTGATCCTAATCTGATTTGGATGATTGAAATTTAATAATTGAAGGGTAGAAACCCATTAAGCAATTTAAAATGCTTAAACTTTAATTAAATAATTAATTGAATTTGGAAGAATAATAAATTTGGAATTATTAAAATAGGGATATTATTAGGAAGAGACTTATTCTTTAATTTAAAAATCCCTAAATTAATCATCTCATTAATACTCAACTCTTAATTAAAGTGATAACTCAAATTTAAAATATTAAAAGATTTAATCACTAAATTAAATTAAATCATTAAACTCTTTCAAAAAATCTCAATTAAATTAAATTAAATTAAGATTAAAAAGTTGCATTAAATTAAATTAAAATTAAGTTAAATCAAATAAACAAATTAAATTAAATTAAATGAATTAAATACATTAAATTAAATAAATAAATAAAATTAAATTAAAATAAATAAAATTAAATTAAATTAAATTAAATTAAATTAAATTAAATTAAATTAAATTAAATTAAATTAAATTAAAAATTAAATTAAATTAAAATTAAATTAAATTAAATTAAGAAATTAAATTAAATCAAATCAAATTAAATTAAATAAATTAAATTAAAATAAATTAAATTAAGATAAATTAAGTTAAATTAAATAACCTCACTTAAGACATGAAGAAATAAATCTAAAATAACTCGAACACTATTCCAAACTTAAATCATTAATTTGAACTTAAATTTGAATCACAAATCATTAAATATCATTCTCGCCTCAGGAGCTTTAGTTATCATAACTCCTAAATAGAACATCAAATGAAGTGACACTTCACTTATAAGGATATTCAAACATCCTAGTTCACTCGAGCAAGTAAACAAAACTTGAAAACCTCTGACGGTTGATCCATTTACACAATTAAATTCATTTGGACTTAAAACAATCCTAGAAATATTGAAAAGATGTTTAAGATTCTTCTTAAGCACTTCCTCAATATGATAGGATATTTACAAGAACAATCGAACTTAATTGTTCTTCGATGAAGAAAATCGTCTTCAAACCAAAAACACAAAGAACCTAGACGTCATAGGAAACAACTAGCTATAGGATTAGGAACTTGGTAGAAAACCATAAACCTTTTCCCTTAGCTTTACCTAGGAACTTGCTTAAATATTCTAACCGTATTTTAAGTGCGACTTGGAATGACGGGAAGACCCTCCAGTACGCTTTTACTTTATTGCAATTTACTTTATTGCAATTTACTTACATGCACCGTACTTTACTTTTCTTGCATGATAAACCACAATTGCATGAAAACCGACACCTTTAGGACGTAAACCAAAACCGAAACCCAAAATTAAAATAAAAGACATTACAAGATAAAATTCACCTCCACAACATTTCAAAATATAAGACAACTCAAAATTTAATCACAAACATAACACAAAACTACAACTACAACTAAATTAAAACGTCTCATTGAATGATCGGGAATACCTCGGATGATGTAACCCACGTGTTGCTAACGGGATTTCCCACGGTCTAAATGAAAGTGCGGAACTCATTTAGTTGAGTTTAGCAAATTCATCCGGATTAAGTGAATTCGATGAAAATAACGGTGCGGGATGACGGAACCGTGGGATCTTAATCGGTTCCGTTTAATCAACTTTAAGATCCGTTTTAATTAAAACACAAAAAACACTTGGAAATTAAGACTTCTCTAAACCAAGACACTTCTCTCATCTCTTGATTTATGATTTCTAAAACTAAACCTCTCGCAACAACAAGGAGCTCGGAGCATGGTGGGCAAGCACGGCCATCGTCGTCAAGAAAACTTGAACCTACTTCGACAAAACTTTCTTAGTATTAAATAACAAAGCCATAGGACTTCGAGGTAGTTTGCCTAGTGCAACATAAATCCTCAACTCTTCGTTAGGCATTTGCATTGCAAATTAAGCCCTAACCGGTCTTAGGATTCCAAGGTAGTCGTCCGATACGACATAAACCCTCATATCTTCTAGGCAATTTGTATGATTCTATCATATAAATATAAGCCCTAATTAACTAAATTGGCAAGATTAAAACATTAGATAAACATTAGGACTTTCCTAAATTCAAGCCAAACAATAGGATAATCGGGAGATTACCGAAGTCCGCTTCGAATCCGTGATCTCTCCTACTTTTCTTCCTTTGAATTCCCAAAATAAAAATGTTCCAAATTTGATCCATTCCCTATTGAAAATCCAAAATTCAACCCCTTGAAAACTTAAACTTTGAAATTCTTGAGAGCAGAATTATTGATTATTATCGAGAGTTTTCTTAGGTGATTCCCGTCACTTAAGATGTAATTAACTATAGGGGCTTGCCCTTATAGGGAACTTTAAGAACCCGGTAATATAAACCCCGTTTAATAGTTTCACATTAAACAGGGAATTTGTCGGCTTATAAAATTGGTTCGCGGACCAAACGGATGTCACAAACCTTTCCAGCTTTATTTAATCGAGCCCCATTATCAAGCAAGTGTGTCTATTCTTCGGGATAGATACACGGTTTGTGGTGCGGCGCTCGTTTATATAAACTATTCGGGATGTGAGATCGGCTTGATTTCATATCTTAAAATTTTCAAATTCAAAATTATTTTCAAAATCAAATACTACTTTTCAAATTATTTATTTAAATTAAATTATAATTCGCCGACAATTTTTGTAGGCGACTCCCTTTTCAAAATACAAACACCTAACCTAAAAAATATGCCGACATATTTCTGGCGACTCCGCTGGGGAAAGTTCCTCTCTCCATTTTAATCAAATAGTTCTGCTTTCAAAAATCAGTAGTGTATCCATGTCCCTAATGGATCAAACTACCCTTCTTTCCGTTGGAATACTGTGTTCATTTCTACCTTGAACAAGTATAACCAACATTCTCTCGGATTTAGGAGCCACCGTTTAGACACCCCTGACAGAGAGGTTCCGAGATCCTTTTACCTCATTTCTGAGGTGGGGTGGACCCCCAATAGGTGTTAGTTTAGGAGTGATCCTTCGGGTCGAGAAGTCTTGCTTAAGACTCTCTTTTCCCTTCCAACTCCGATTCAGATTCCTTACCTTCTCTACACTCTTGAACACTCCGTTCTAAATAAACAAACCCTTTAATAAGTGATTCCTTTTTATAAATACATGAACATGAATGAGTTCGGACTCTTTTCGATTCCTTTCTTTTCGTCCTAAAGAAAAGAAGCATAACTTGGGACTGACAACCAGAATCTACCCTGCAGAAATGGAAGCCCCGAAACTGATTTTCTCTTTCACCAATGGATTGGACCTCGCTGTCTATAAGGATGAGTTGCCCGACAATGGAATCATCCGATTTGGACAAGGATTTGAAAACACGAACGTCAAGGTCACCAACGTCTCCCTCTTTGCACTGATGAACAAGGTACCTGAAGCTGAAGAGCCACTGCTTGAATTCAACCTTAGGTCAACCCAAGAATTCCCTCCTCTGCAAAGGATCCCGACTAAGAGGAGTACCGATGTCCACAGGAGGATCCGTTCTTTCTACCCCCACCTGGTCTAGTTGTTTCGCACTCGCCCCGACTTTTGCCAAATCAAAGGGGAAAGAAATCCAAGATTATGATGGACCCGTTACCGTGGAGGGTACGGATCTTCTCGTAAGACCTTCCGTTTTCGAAATCGGGTCCGGCTTCGAGAATTCCGTCACTAACAAAGACCCGGAGAAGAAACGAAATAGGAGGATCGCTAAAGAAGCCGTGGTCGCTGAAATTGCTTTCCTAGAAGAAATTCCGTAATCGCCGAATATACACCATCGCCTGAATACATACCACTCTTGGGAGGAAGCAGGTTTCATCCCCTCTCCGCCGCAGAAGATGAAGAAAATATTCGCAAAATTGCTGCCAAATTACCACAGCCCGCATATTACAACGATAGCCGCAAGAAAAGAACTAGAACTACGCCGTTTGCTCGACTGCAAACTTTGGTAGAAAAGCTAGCGAAGAAGGAAAACCGCCCGTATCGAAATTCTACGGAGGATAGGGCGGGTGCCGCTCAAATCCCGTCTTGGGCCCCGAGTAGAACCCGCCATCATGGCGGAAAAGCCAAGTAAAAGGATGAAGGCTAGTTCGCCCGTTGTCGTCTCGGGATTACAGATTAGGGAGGATACCACCTTCCAAGCATTTGGCCGACGGACCATCCGGTCCTCGCACCTTCTCGCCGCCGGAAGGATGGTATGGCGTCCCACTACTGGCGATTGAGATTGAAACAGCAGCCCGAGAAAGAAAGTCTCGCCAGGAGACTTGAATCTGAAGAAAGTGCTACCGCGATAAAGGGGACTCGTGAGAAGGGGACCCGGCAACTATCGCACGACAACCACGAAGACACACAGAAAGCCCCGTTAGAAGATGCCATGGAAAAGTTGAGAACCGATATCCGACGCTTGGCAAAGGAAAGAGAAGAAAAGTTCGGAGACGAGATTGATTCATCGGAATTTATGGACGACGAATACGCATAAATCAACATGGTTGAAACACGAGCTTCATCGGCTTCGCAAGGTGCTCCTGCAGCTCGCGAAAGAGAGGAGCCGGAACCGATGAGAAGACGACCTTCAAGAGAAAGACGACACGATCGCTCAAATGGCGAAAAGGATGGAAGAGATGGCCGTAGCTCGGCCACTCTCCGCAGTCGAAGTACAACCACAAAGGGAAACACCCCGCAGAGGTCATTCACATCGTAGACGGAGGAAAGGAGATTACGTCCGTCGATGGGGATGATCGAGTGAAAAGGATACAACACAAAGTATGATTCTCGAAAAGGATATCAAGAACTTGGTGGAACAGCAGAGTGCGAGAAGCCTTAGCACAATCAAAGAGCGGGACATCCATTCGGACGGGTAGACCTTACCCCGAAGAATTCGACGCGTCCAATACCCGAAAGGCTTCGTACCACCTCTCGTTTAAGACCTTCGATGGAACCGGAACCCCCGACAAGCATGTAGCACACTTTCGTGCCGGTTGTTGCAATGCCGGCGGGAGCGATGCATTACTCTTCCGACAGTTCGTCGGCAGTCCGTCAGGAATCGCCTTCGACCGGTATGCGGAATTACTAAATGGTTCCGTGAAGACGTTCTCGGAACTAGAGAACCTCTTCATCAAGCGATTTGCCGGAGCTCGGCACCACATCACTATAGGTGATTTAGTGGTAGAAAAACAAAAGCCGAATGAAACTTTGGTGGATTACATACTTCGATGGAGGAACTTAAGCATGAAGTGTGAACCACAACCGCAAGAACAACACGCAGATCGGCATTTTACTTAAAAGCATTCACGGCCCGATAGCACTTCTCCTCAAGGGATTCACTATTAAGACTTTCGAGAAGTTGTTAAGCAGGCCGGAAGCTTGCAAGAAGAGGCGAAGCAATTAAGTTTCACCGACAAAACGGATAAACAAAAGCCTCGTAAAGACTTTTGAAAAGAAATCCGGGATCGTTGCAGCGAGTTGACAAAGGCAAGCAACCGATGCAAATACCACCGAACGGCCGCAACAACCACAACAGAATTACCAGCAACCCCGGCCCAGCTATCAGTCATCTCCGCAGTATGAACAACCGCCTCGCCCGCAACGTACATTAAGAGAGCTTTTGAGCAGAGAATATCCGTTCAAGAATGAAGCAGTGCCGAAAATGTTCCGCAGTCTGATGAAGACTCCAGATTTCCAGCCGCCGTAGCCTAAAAGACCGAAGAGGTCAACAAGAAGGGTGATCCCAACTTTTGCCCTTACCATCGATGCTTGGACACAAAATAGAAGATTGCATTACCTTCAAAAGTTGGCTCAATGACAACCTGCGAAAAGGGAATATAACGATCCCGAAGGAGTACATGAAGGAACCCCAGAAAGGAGGTTCCGTCAATGTTATCTCGACTGATCCCATCATTCCGATAGATCCCTATACGACTGACGATGGATGGACTACCGCTTGGACGAGGTCTTCGAAAAGATTTTAGACAAGCATCCGTACCGCTTCGGTGCGAGCTTCAATTCGAGTTTGAAACCCGTTAAGCCGGTACTATCACTTGCGATGAAGAACCACCTCAACAGAGACGATCGAAGAAAAGAAGAAAATTGACGAAGAAGAGAAGACCGAGGCTCCTAAGGCTGTGACTAGGGGCCGCTTATCCTAGGATAGTTGTTTCCGATTCGGGGAGAAATCCCTCGAACCCCCGACTCCGTATGATTATCTGCTCACTTCGGTGGGATCATATAATGATAAGGGTGATGGCGTTGGCTACGTTTTGACTGTTTCTAACAATTACGTAACTAACGATAATCCGAATATCGATTTCGATACCAACGACAATTCTCAAATCATACACAATCTCGACGATCACAATGATGAAGAAGACATCCATCAAGGAGGCTACGAGAGTTCAACAAGCAACGAATCTATCTGCGAGTTTCGAGGAGCTCCAGTCACGATAGAGTTAGAACCTTCGTACTCGAAGCTAATCCGGAAGAGCTCGTCATTCCGATTCAAGAAAAGACACCGGCAAGCTCAACAATAGATTCGCAGGAAATTACGAAGTCAACTTAAGGAGTGGAAAAGTTCTACCTCCGAGAATGGGTCCAAAAGACAAAGGAAAGCGGTGTGGTTGTTCAGAAGAACCAACCCTAGCAGAAGAAATACCCATTCGAGAAGAAGCAGAGACACATGAAAACAAAGTAGACTACAACGTGCTAGCCCATCTTAGGAAACTACCAGCCAAACTGAGCATCTACGACGCTCTCATCTTATCAAAGGAGATGAGAGAAGCTCTGATCAAGGCCTTACTTGATCCAGAAATTTGCTTAGCTCAAATGGCCGGAGAGTCCTTAGATGAGGTTTGCTCGTTAAAAGAACAGCGAGGTGTTACCTTCACGTGACGACGACCTATTACTTGGAACGACAGATCACAACCGACCGTTGTACATTTCGATTACAATCGGAAAATTTACACTCTCCGCAGTATTGGTGGATCCAGGAGCATCAATCAATATAATGAATCTTCGAACGCTAAGCATACTTGGAAATTGATGCCCGCGAGCTCGAAGCGTACAAAATGTTATTAAGAGGATTCAACCGTAAAGGAGAAAGAGCCCTCGGATCAATAACACTATCGATGAAGACCGGTGACTTAGCAAAGACAACCGCGAAATTTCACATAATCGATTCGAAACATCGTTCAACGCTCTACTCGGGCCGACCATGGATACATGAAAACAAGGATGGTACCATCATCTCTACATCGAGTGCATCAAATACTACGATGGAGGAGAACAAGTGTATCAAAGGTGACTTACAACCATTCTCCGTACATGAAATTGGAATCCACGAGGATGCAACTTATTATGCACCGCCGAAGAAAACGATCTTCTCCGTAAATACTATAACAAATGAAGCAAAGAAAGTTCGGGATAACGAAGAACCCGAAGTTCTAGTCCAACAGCTCACTCACCACTCCCTTACGGCGAGATGGTGAAGGTTTCTCCACGACTCGCATCCGAGGTCGAGGCCGGGACGAGGTCGTGGTAGAGACATTAGGACGATCGGACGCAGGAAACCAACCATTAATGTCGATCGGGAAGATAGTTCCGAAGAAGAAAGAGAAATCAAACAAGAAGCAAGCGACAATAAGTCGAAAGAAGCCGCAATTCAAAATCCCTATCGAAGATGAAAGAGACGAAGAATATAAATCGATGTACGAGAAGATTAACCACTATGTACATACTATGACCCTGACCCCGATCCATTCTAATAAGATCGAGGGTATGGAGGTCAAAGAGATACGTAGCGGTGGTGCAAAACCAATCAAATTCTACCGTGGTGCTTCTTCCTCCAAAACCGAAAATAATGTACAATTTGAAGATGCTACTTCATCGAATTAATGGAATTGCCTTTCGAGTGGTACTCTCCCCGTGTTCAAAATTTAATTCAACGTGGTTTCTTACCTCGACAAGTGGACAAAAGGTCAATCACAACGTTTTGAAAATTTATGGAATAACTCCGTCGTCCACCCAACTCAAAACATGGTCTCGGATTCGGCACGCAGGATCGCCTGATGATACCGAATTTTGCTTAGTCGTCACCTCGCGAATCTAATGAAAACCGCATGGAAACTACGGACGAACTCGAAGATTTACAAATTGGAGACGCTCCACCGAATTCGAAGAAGAAATCAAATCTACAATAGATGAGTTAATAGAAGTTAACTTAGGTACTAGCGAAGAGCCTAGACCTACCTTTGTTAGCTCTTTACTCAATAAAGAAGACTCCAAAGAAATAATCAAGTTATTAATGGAATTCAAAGACCGTTTTGCTTGGAGCTACGATGAGATGCCGTGTTTAGCTCCGTAGGTCGCAGTCCATAAGCTAGGGGTGGACCCCACTTCGTTCCGACCGGACAAGGTCCCGAAGAATGCGTCTAGAAATCGAACAACAAGTCATAGCCGAAGTTAAAAAGCTAATAGACGCTAAATTTGTCCGTGAAGAACAATACCCGACTTGGTTAGCCAACGTGGTACCGACCAGGAAGAAGAATGGTCGATCGAATTTGTGTGGATTTCGCAGATTTAAACAAAGCATGTCCAAAAGATGAATTTCTCTACCGATCCCGAACTAATGATCGACATTGCTTCAACACACGAAATATTCTCATTCATGGATGGATCTTCGGATACAACCAAATAAAAATGGCTCCGTAAGATGAAAAGCTTACAAGCATTTAGAACGCCGATCGGAGTATACCGCTACACGAATGATGCCATTCGGATTGAAGAACGCAGGAGCAACCTACCAAAGAGCAATGACAAGAATTTTTGATGATCTCATCCACAATCAAGTCGAATGCTACGTGGACGATGTGGTCATCAAAAGCAAAGTAAAGGACAACCACTTGTATGATTCGAGAATTGTTTTCGAACGATTAAGACAATTTAACCTTAAGATGAATCCCTTAAAATGCGCCTTCGGCGTCACCTCCGGAAATTCTTAGGATTCGTTGTCCGACATCGTGGAATTGAAATCGATCCGGAAAAGATTAAAGCCATCTTAGAAATGCCGCCTCCCAAAACCTTAAAACAACTACGATCTTTTCAAGGGAAGTCGGCATATCTTCGACGCTTTATCTCAAACCCGTCAGTAGGTGTCAGCCTTTCTCGGCACTAGTTAAAAAGGACGCCAAATTTATTTGGGAAGAGAAATGCCGAGGGCCTTCGAGGACATTAAACAATATCTAATGACACCTCCCGTCCTAGCAGCCCCGAGCCTCGGGTAGACCGCCGATACTTTATACCGCGGCTTTAGACGACTCTCTCGGAGCCCCGTTAGCCTGTGTCAATGATGAGGGTAAAGAAAATGCTCTTTACTACTTAAGCCGTCGTTCATCGCCGACGGAAATAAGGTATCCCGCAATTGAAAAGCATTGTTTGGCCCCGATCTTCGCCGCTCAAAAGCTCGTGCATTACATGCTTTCTCATAAGGTCAACTCCGATCTCGAAGTTTAATCCGTTGCAATACTTGATGACTCGTCCAACGCTTCCCGCGGACTCGCCGATGGTCGATGATATTATCGCAATTTGATATAACTTTCGTGCCTCTTCGTGCCGTAAAGGGACAAGCCTTAGCAGACTTCCTTGCAAGACACCCTTTGCGTGCAGAACCGCCTCTCAATGACGACTCTGCCGCATGAACAAATAATGAATCTAGAAGACCTTGATGATCGACGTTGGGAATTATATTTCGACGGAGCATCTTCGCCGCACAAAGACGAAGAATCGCAAGTGATAGTGCCCGGTAAGGCAGGAATCGGGCTAATCTTTATAACACCGGAGCGGGGATGTTAAGATACTCCTACCACTTGACAGAGCCGTGTACAAACAACGAAGCGGAATATGAAGCCCTCATAACGGATCGGAATTAACCATTCAAATGGGGATAACAGACATCAACATCTACGGAGATTCACAAGCTAATCATTCAACAGATCGCCGGACAATACAGAATTTTGAAACCAAGACTCGAGCAATACTTCCAGTATGCCATACAGCTGTTGGAACAGATTCCAAATGTGACAATTTACAAAATCCCCGTAAAAGAAAATGCTCTAGCGGATGCGCTAGCTCGTCTCGTAAAAGAATTTGCTCGTTTGCAAGATGAATCGATGGAAGTGTCGGCTCACTGACGCCGAGTCCTATCACAGCTATGACATAGACACGATACACAAATCGAAAAGAAAAAAGGATCGATTGCAACAAAGGACGTAAAAACACGGAAGATCGGCGACAACCATTAATAGATTACTCGCAGACAGGAAAGCTACCGGACGATAGGTCGCTAGCCCATCGTATCAAGAAAAGAACTCCGTCCTACGCATTAGTAAACAACACATTATACGAAGGTCTTTTCGATCAAATGTGGCTAAGGTGCCTAAGCGGGTCCGAAGCCCGTGAAATTGTTAAAGAAGTGCATTCAGGACTCGTGGCGCTCACTCAGCCGGGTCCAAAGATGAAAATGAAAATTAAAAGACTAGGGTACTACCGGCCCTCGATGATGACCGACCGCATGAAAATCGCCAAGAGCCGTCACCGTGCCAAGTGCACGGAGTGGTTTTACACCAACCTCCAAATGTGCTACATCCGACAATCGCATCGTGGCCATTCGAATGTTGGGGCACGGATATAGTGGGTCCAATAGAACCGCCGTCGTCAAAAGGACATCGCTTCATTCTTGCAGCCTATGCATTACTTTTCCAAGTGGGCAGAGGCAGCTCCACTAAGAGAAGTGAAAGCACATCACGTGCTACAATTTTTCAAGAACCAAGTTGTCTACCGTTTCGGGTGCCGCGCAGATCATCTCGTATAATGGCCGCATTCGAAGCACACAAATCAATAATTTTGTCGGAGACACGGAATCGACCGGCGATACTCAACAATTTACTACCCAAGAGCAAACGGCCTCGCCGAGGCTTTTAATAAAACTCTCGTTCAAATTTTAAAGAAGACTTTAGACGACAATAAGAGAAATTGGCACGAGAAGTTGTTAGAAGCCTTATGGGCCTACCGGACAACCTTCGTAACTCCTACGCAAGCTACACCTTACGCTCCGGTGTATGGGTCCGAGGCAAGGTTACCTTTAGAGGTTCGGCTCCCTTCACTCGTAATCGCAGCTGCAAATAAAATCACAACGTAAGAGAACGCCAAATTACGACTCGAAGAATTAGAAAGCCTGGAAGGGAAAAGACTTGCAGCGCAACAGAATTTAGAATTATACCAAGCTAAGATGGTTCAAGCCCATGATAAACTGGTCCGCCCGAGAACCTTCAAAGTTGGTGATTTAGTTCTCGTTCTCAAAAGACCTATCCTTGCACACCGCAAGATAGGAGGAAAATTCGAGCCCACTTGGGAAGGACCGTTCGTGGTCGAAGCAAGATACTCGTGGAGGTTCCTACCGGCCTAGTGAATTGCCGAGGAGAACGACATATGCTTCCGATCAATGGACGATACTTGAAAAAGTATTACGCTACCCGATGTTTCGAAGGAATGAACTTTCCATCCCTAGAAACACGGGTGAAGTGATTACTTATGATCGGGTCCGAACCCAAAAATAACAAAAATGTGCTAAAATAAATAAAATCCCGACAATAAAATTTTCCTTGTTTTCTTTTCCAAATCAAAATCTCTTACTCCGATCTTATCCCACTTCATTCCCGTTAAGTTTGAAAATATAAAGAATAATAATAAAACAAGATGTCTTTAATAAACATTTTCTTGATGTTCTTGTTCTTAGTACATGCCTCCCGATCCTTTTCCTTGTCTCTTCGCAGGGAAATGTCGAGCGGGCGGTTGGTCTTGAACTTTAAGAATGGCGTAAGCCTTGCACTCGATGAAAAGAGGGTGAAAGATGGAGCGATAATCGAGATTGACTCGGATTTCGCACCAGACAGCCTACGACGAAGAAAGTGACCGGGTCCCGGTTGACCGAGAAGAATTGCCTCGGACATACAAGAATGAAAGTGGGTGGCCCAAGCCACCAATCCAAAGAACAAGAAAAGAAAGACAAATGTTGAAGAAGATAAGAAAATGAAGTCCGTAGTCGCTACAGCAGAGGGCGAGCTTGTCGCCGCCGCACCCACGGAGATTCAAGAAGTTCGGAGAGCTACTCTCACAAGCAACGCAACGAAGAAATAAGAATCGCCGTATCCGTAAGATGTTGACGAAACTAGCCGCGGATCGGCACGACGAGGCGATTGCTAATGACAAGTGCATACACTTCAAGGACACCGGCTCACCGAGAACCGTAAGAAAGGAGGCCAGCTCCTAGGATGACAGAAAGAACTGCAGAAATCTTCGAAGACCGAAGAAAGAAGGCTACTACGCCACCGGATAGAACCACCGCAGAGTGCATGACCTTGTCGTGCAAGCAACCCCGGGATATCCCGACGGACATCATCCCCGAGGAGCCGAGGTATGCAGGAGAACGTGAAGGGATCGAACCTTATATCCCACAATATGTCACAAGGCCTCGCCATCCGCGGATCATTCCGGAATACGAGCCGGAGAGAATGCAAAATGTTGAAAAGAAAACCTTCGAATACTTCGAAAGGATTAGATGCGGAAGAATCAATATACCGGAGGGCCTCGAATTACATACGTACGTATTCTCGTAGTATGAGCAAGCAAGCAAATCGTGGATTGCATCCGGATTTGAAAAGACCGGGCCGAGCGAGCCGCCTAAGGGAAAACACATACTCGTAGCCCCGGAGATGGATGCCGTGGAAAGGAAGAATCACAATACAATGTGGATGTCGTTACAACTTTGCCGAAGACAGAAGGGAAACCCGCCGGGAATACTCCGTCATGGGCAAGTGGACCCGATGCCATTAGTCATCAAGAGAATGGTAAAGAGATTGATAACATGGAAGGTACCGCCGCGAGACCGCATACCCAATAGCCGCATCATCAACATCTACAAGCGTAGTGATCGTATACCCCCACACATCGATCACCATGATTTTGTCGAGCCTTTCGCACAGCCTCTTTCCCGAGCGAGTGCAACATCATGTTCGGATCCGACCTCCGGATAGCGGGCCCGTGTGAGTTCCGAGGGCCGTTGAAGATACCACTACCGGTAGGTTCCGTCATGATACCGAAGGGTAACGGAGCGGATATCGCCAAGCATTGCATACCAGGAGTACCGCGAAAGAGGATCTCGCTACATTCGGGAGGATGGACGACGTAAAGATACCTTACCATTTCCAACTGCACCCGGAGCTAGAGAGCCTCCGACCTTACGAGCCGCGAGTTACATGGAAAATATCACACCTCCAATGTACATCCATACGGCATCCTTGCCAAGGATGGCTTGGAAGGTGATGTTATCGACCATGTATCTCACTATTCGTACATGGACTTTTGACGGATGCTTCTTTAGATGGATCAACAAAGATCATACACGATTCGTTTTGAGTCTACATGGATTGTATGAAATATATTCCGTATCAAGATGTATGATGTATCTTCTACATGATTGGAATGAAAGTGACCATGTCACATTTTTGGCCTTCACCTCTTTTGTGCAAATTGATTGGGAAACGCCATTAAAGTTAAATGAACTTCGAACAAAGAACAAAAAAAAAAAAGATAAAAGAAAACTTTCTAAAAAAAAAAATCTAAAAATGACAAACACCAAATTCACATGAACATTAAATAAACGATAAAATAAAATTTGAATCATTAAAAGAAAAATAAAATCAACAAGAATGTTAAATCAAATTCTCAATCAAATTTCGAATCCAATCTCGATCAAACTTCAAATTTCAAATGTGATCTTCCAAATTTCAAATCAAATCTTAAATCAAATTTCAACCGAGTTCAAACTCATCAAGTCAAATTTCAAAACTCAAATTCAATCTTTCCGTATTCCAAATCTCTATCAAATCTCAAATTCAATCTTTCCAAATTTCAAAAATCAAGTCAAATTTCAAATCTCAAATTCGATCTTTTCGGATCTCACATCAAACCTCAATCAAATTCAAACTCTTGGGTCGAGGATTTTACATCCGAGACTGCACTGCTTTAGGATTCTCTTCCTACTGCACTGAAATACATCAAATTCAAACTCTTGGGTCGAGGATTTTACATCCAAGACCGCACTCGCTTTAGGATTTTCTTCCTACCGCACCGAAATACATCAATTCAAACTCTTGGGTCGAGGATTTTACATCCGAGACCGCACTCGCTTAGGATTCTCTTCCTACCGCACCGAAATACATCAATTCAAACTCTTGGGTCGAGGATTTTACATCCGAGACCGCACTCGCTTTAGGATTCTCTTCCTACCGCACCGAAATACATCAATTCAAACTCTTGGGTCGAGGATTTTACATCCGAGACCGCATCGCTTTAGGATTCTCTTCCTACCGCACCGAAATACATCAATTCAAACTCTCGGGTCGAGGATTTTACATCCGAGACCGCACCGCTTTAGGATTCTCTTCCTACCGCACCGAAATACATCAAATTCAAACCTTTGGGTCGAGGATTTTACATCCAAGACCGCACTCGCTTAGGATTCTCTTCCTACCGCACCGAAATACATCAATTCAAACCTTTGGGTCGAGGATTTTACATCCAAGATCGCACCGCTTTAGGATTCTCTTCCTACCGCACCGAAATACATCAAATGCAAACTTTCGGGTCGAGGATTTTACATCCAAGACCGCACTCGCTTTAGGATTCTCTTCCTACCGCACCGAAATACATCAAATTCAAACCTTTTGGGTCGAGGATTTTATATCCAAGACCGCACCGCTTTAGGATTCTTTTCCTACCGCACCGAAATACATCAAATTCAAACTTTTGGGTCGAGGATTTTACGTCCAAGACCGCACCGCTTTAGGATTCTTTTCCTACCGCACCGAAATACATCAAATTCAAACTTTTGGGTCGAGGATTTTACGTCCAAGACCGCATCGCTTTAGGATTCTTTTCCTATTGCACCGAAATACATCAAATCAAACTCTCGAGGTTACGGATTTTACATCCAATACCGCATTATTCCGAGGTCTTTCCTCATTGCAATGACTCAATCCAATCGATTCGATCTTCTTTTGGGGTCGAAGATGTTACATCTAAAACTTCAAAAATTCCAAATTTCATTACAAATCAAATCCCTTCAAATTAATCTCGACAAACTTCAATCTAAATCGAAACTCCAAATTGAAATCTAAACTCACACATCATAACTTAAACCGAAACAAAATAAAATCTAAATCGAAATTCTCCCGCATCATGTGATTTGGGATTCACCTCCTTTTCCTTCCCCAGCGAGAATTCGAAATCTCCAGCCTTAGAGATACACTCGACACTCCCTGACGGAAACTCTCCTACTCGTCCTAAGTTTGTCACTGGACTTTTGTGTTGGTTTTGTTGATCGCTTCGATCAACACCAATACGCGCGGTGTGCTCCGTCGCCCACCACACCTATCGGGGTCCATTTGTCGACCTCATTTTCGATGAGGTCTTCCTTCTTCTCTTTAGTACTTAGGATCTAGCCTTAGCTTTTCCTTCGACTATCTTAGGGATTAGAATTGGGACCCACCACTTAGAAATTCAAACCACTTCTTAACTCCTCGCAAACTCCACAAACTTGATTGTAAACCCCTAATCACCTAGAGGGTTGAGATCAAATGTGGAAGTTTAAAGGATGAGTTCCTATAGACTCCTCGGCCTTAAGATCGCCTCAGCGGCCCGGTCTCGGTGAAGGGTCGACTTACACATACACTACACCTATGCACTACACTTTCATACACCTCCCAAAAACACACCTATACCCGACTCGACCTCCCGACTCATGTAGGTGATTCACATGGATGGTCCTCGACCCCTAAGCCCTCGGCTAAGCAGGTTAGAACAACATGGTGAATGCCTCAAATGAGTCCCTTCATGGCTCATATGGGCTTGATATGGCTTCATAGCTCAACAAAAATGATTTCATTTCACTTACATCCACCCAATCTTCAATTTTCCAAATTTTCAATTTTTGACCCCCAGGACCCTACACCCACCAACCCTACCAAATGCCCTTGAAACTACCCAAATTTCTCAAAAATTTCCAAATTACCCAAAATTCCTCAAAACCATTCCTAAACATTTCCACATTACTCAAATTGACCATTCCTAGCCAAAAATACCAAAAATTCCAAGAATACCCTCCCAATACCTTCCAAATACCCAAAATACCCCTTTTGACCCAAAAATCCAAAAATTCAGAAAATTCCCATAAAATTCCAGAAAATCCCAAATATTCCCAATTTCATTTTGTTCAACTACACCATGGGCCAATTTTGTCAATTTACCCCACTTTTATCAAAACCCCCAATTTGACCCATTTTAACCCAAAGTAAACCCAATGTCAAACCTAACCTACCCAATTGACCCAAATTCTGATCCAATTCGATTCTAAACTGCAATTCAACATCCCAAACACCAATCTAGACCAAAGCCAAGCTTAATTTGATTGAAATTTGGGTCCAATTTCTTTGGCCTTAAAGCCCAATTTGGACCCATGACCCAAACCTAACCCAAACTCACCCAATTCAACTCCAATTAACCCCAAATCTTTTCTAAACCTTCCTTTACATCCCCATAAACAAAACACTAGCATGATTTGCCCAAAATTTAGACCCAAACCCCACTCAAATTCAACCCAAAATCAAAAGGGCCCATTTTGACCTAAACCCAAACCTAGCCCAAATGAGCCCAAACCCCAAAATCAAAACCCAACCAAAGCCAAAACCTCTTTGAAACACTCCCATAAACATTTCCCAACATTAATTTCACATCAACTTCAATTCTAGCCCAACTTTGGCCCATGGTAGCCCATTTTGGTCCACTTTAGCCCACTTACCAATTAAACCCAAATTCAAACCAATTCAAACCCAAATCACTTCAAATTTGTTTCAAACCACTCATGACACATCTCTAAACTAAACCCAACATTTATTTGGCCCAAGCCTTTACCAAAATTTCATCCCAAAATCCATTTTAAAATTCAAAAGCCCACTTTCCTAAACCATTTTAAAAGCCCATCCTAAAGCCCACATTACAATCTCATCTCATCCTCACTTAATTAAAATCATTCCTAAGTCTTAAATCAGCAATCAAATCTTTCTAAACAAAGCCATATGACAAACCATCCAAATTTTACACCAAATTACCAAAAATTCTTAAAACCCATTTTCATGAAATCGACCAAGCTTTCCTCAAGCCAAAGGTGAGCCATGAAGCCATGCATGAGCCACATGGAAGCCATGAGAGCCTCTTTACATGTCACCATACCATATCGGGTAGGAAGGAGGGCCCCTTTCCTTAATCCCTAAAGCTCATTAGCCTTAATCATGATTCACCTAAACCTAAATTTAATCCAAATATATTTGGATGGAGACTTCTCCATGCCAAACCAAACTGATCCCTTTGATCCCCCACAAGACCCAAAGCCACCTCGAGGGGTGCACCAAGCCCAAATGGGTGAGTTGACCCATTTAGATCCAAAATGGTCTTCCCCCCATTCCATTTCAATCCAAGCTCTTTACACTCGGCATTTGCCAATTGCTTGCACAAACACCCGACCCCGACCCACTCCGACCCCGAGGGTGACCCCGCCTGCCGGCCGACCACCCCGGCCGCCGGAAAACTCCATGGCCGAGAGGTCCAAGTCAATCCAAGCTTGGAATTCTCACCGCCGAGCCGCCCCATGCCCAAGCGGCCATTGCAGCACTGTTCTTCACTTGCCATGAGCAACCGATCCTGCCCCTAACTCCCCCCGGGAGGCCCTCCAGCCCATGCCTATTTAAACACCACCCCTCTCGGCCATGAAAAAAAGAGTTCGCACAAACCTTGCCAAAACTCCGCCAAAATTGTTCCGCACCCCTCCTCATACACAGCAGCACTTGATCCCCAAGTGAGATCCCCCCGCCATTTCCTCTCCGCGAGCTCAATTTCGCAGTCGAAATCCAAGCCCAAAACCAGGACACTCCCACACAGCTGGACCAATCCCCAAATCGATTGGTCCTACACCTTCACTGCACCAAGGGAAGGTGTCCACCAAGCAAAAGCCCCATCTCCAGTGCCACCCAATTGCTCCGTACTCCAAGCTTTGTGATCACCGTGGTCGAAGTTCAACCTGGACAATTCACTGCACTCAGAGACTTCATCCCTAGCCTCCCGCAGCCTCCAACGAACGTGCCAAGTATCTCCGATCGAGGCTTCACCTCTCGCAGCTAAGGTATGAATTAATTCTTCATCCCGAGCTTCGGAGATTCTCCATTTCAAATGCCTTAATCGCAATGCATGTTTACCGTATGGATGTGTTCGTCTCTTCAAGACGAATCCATAGAGCATAAGAACACGAAAATCCATCGAGAATCGAGTGAGTTCTGAGGTTGGAGTGTGGACGGCTCACGGGATCGCACCGGCCATGGACGATGAACGGATGCCGTCCATTTAATACACGCGCGGACGGACGGCTCGGATGGCGTCGGACCGAGAGACGGTACGAGAACCGCGGGGCCCGGTCGCCGACTCGGATGGCGGCGTCGAATGGGAGCGCGCCACGCGGCGTTTCGGAGCCGCCGAGGTCGACGCGGCGCCGCGTGGATAAGTAGATAAATAGGTATTTTCCTATTTATTTAATTCCCTAAACTTGGAAAATTCATATCTCCGTGTAGAAAAATCACAAAAATAAAATAAAAATACCCCCTCGCTCAGTGAACAGAGGAGAATAATGTGGAAAAGAAATTAATTAATTTTGTCCAAGTATTTTATTTTTAATTAATTATTTACTCCCTGCATTGTTTTAATTCTCCATGCATGTATACAATTCACCATGGCATGAGACCATAGGGCTTTTGAAGCCTCTGAACTTAGGGACATTCCCCGAATTTTCCAAGGTCGAGGCCATCTCTCGTGAAAAGTTATTGATTTTTCAAATGCATGTTGTCGTTTTAAGTATTTTAATTTCAAAAATTAGCATGTTGTGAAATAAATTCTAGGAAAATTTGGTGATGTTCCATATGACTAGAGGACCCTAGGAAAAATAGGATTCGAGTTAATTCACCGAGATTAACCCTAATCGGCTTAAACACCTAAAATAGGTTTCTAATTAATTAGAGTTAACCATAGATCAAATTGACTTGAAATCAATTCTCCACTGACCTTTAGGATCAGAGGAACCCACCATAAAAATTTGAGGTCAATTGACTTGGTTAGCCCCACTAATTGGGTTGATTAAGCCACTTAGCCATTTTAAACTTTAAAAATTCATAACTTTCAAAATATCTTTCAAAAATTCACCAAATTGGTTTTGGAGTCTCTCTGATATCAGGAGAGTTCAGGAAAATTAAAATTTCAATTTTCTAAAAAAGTTGATTTTTAATATTATTTTAATATTTTTAATAATTAAAAAATAATAAAAATCACAAAAATAATAAAATTCACCAAAATGTCATATTTTGAATTTTAACCACTTAGGAACAAGTCCCATATTTTTCCTAGGTCTATTTAGTGAGATATTAATTTTTAAAGCTCAAGGGTAATTTTAAAATTAAAAAATGTATTTTCTAGCATTTTCACCAAAATAATTATAATAAATTAAAGAAAAATCAGAAAATTGTAAAGTTTGGTTCTCTGGAATCCTTGATATCAGAGAGAATTTTAAAAATTATAAAATTTATTTTTCAACATTTATTTTATTTTTAAATTAATTAATACTCCAGAACTTAAAATAATTCTAATAAATAAAATATAATTCAAAAAATTACAAAATTTGGTCCAAATGGTCCTCTGGTCATTAGGAATGTCCCCTAATTTTCTTAAGGACAGAAACTTTCCCTTGGTCATATTATTGAATTTTCCTTGGAAATTCCTATTTTCTACAAAAAATAATTATATAAATAAATTAAATACAGAAAAATCACATTTTCTCCTCTCATGTCTTCATTGACACATAAGTGAAGTCACATAAAAATTTCAAGTTCATTTGAGTTCAATTTAGTGAGTTATGAAATTATTAGGCTTAAAGGGCAAAATGGTAATTAAAATTTTAACCCTTAATTAAAACTTTAGGTTTAATAAAAAATTAACAAGTAAAATATTTGATCCTAATCTGATTTGGATGATTGAAATTTAATAATTGAAGGGTAGAAACCCATTAAGCAATTTAAAATGCTTAAACTTTAATTAAATAATTAATTGAATTTGGAAGAATAATAAATTTGGAATTATTAAAATAAGGATATTATTAGGAAGAGACTTATTCTTTAATTTAAAAATCCCTAAATTAATCATCTCATTAATACTCAACTCTTAATTAAAGTGATAACTCAAATTTAAAATATTAAAAGATTTAATCACTAAATTAAATTAAATCATTAAACTCTTTCAAAAATCTCAATTAAATTAAATTAAATTAAGATTAAAAAGTTGCATTAAATTAAATTAAAATTAAGTTAAATCAAATAAACAAATTAAATTAAATTAAATGAATTAAATACATTAAATTAAATAAATAAATAAAATTAAATTAAAATAAATAAAATTAAATTAAATTAAATTAAATTAAATTAAATTAAATTAAATTAAATTAAATTAAATTAAAAATTAAATTAAATTAAAATTAAATTAAATTAAATTAAGAAATTAAATTAAATCAAATCAAATTAAATTAAATAAATTAAATTAAAATAAATTAAATTAAGATAAATTAAGTTAAATTAAATAACCTCACTTAAGACATGAAGAAATAAATCTAAAATAACTTCAACACTATTCCAAACTTAAATCATTAATTTGAACTTAAATTTGAATCACAAATCATTAAATATCATTCCGCCCTTAGGAGCTTTAGTTATCATAACTCCTAAATGAACATCAAATGAAGTGACACTTCACTTATAAGGATATTCAAACATCCTAGCTCACCGAGCAAGTAAACAAAACTCAAAACCCCTGATCAGTTGATCCATTTACACAATTAAATTCATTTGGACTTAAAACAATCCTAGAAATATCGAAAAGATGTTTAAGATTCTTCTTAAGCACTTCCTCAATATGATAGGATATTTACAAGAACAATCGAACTTAATTGTTCTTTGATGAAGAAAATCGTCTTCAAACCAAAAACACAAAGAACCTAGACGTCATAGGAAACAACTAGCTATAGGATTAGGAACTTGGTAGAAAACCATAAACCTTTTCCCTTAGCTTTACCTAGGAACTCGCTTAAATATTCTAACCGTATTTTAAGTGCAACTTGGAATGACGGGAAGACCCTCCAGTGTACGCTTTTACTTTATTGCAATTTACTTTATCGCAATTTACTTACATGCACCGTACTTTACTTTTCTTGCATGATAAACCACAGCTGCATGAAAACCGACACCTTTAGGATGTAAAACCAAAACTCGAAACCCAAAATTAAAATAAAAGACATTACAAGATAAAATTCACCTCCACAACATTTCAAAATATAAGACAACTCAAAATTTAATCACAAAACGAACACAAAACTACAACTACAACTAAATTAAAACGTCTCATCGAATGATCGGGAATACCTCGGATGATGTAACCCACGTGTTGCTAACGGGATTTCCCACGGTCTAAATGAAAGTGCGGAACTCATTTAGTTGAGTTTAGCAAATTCATCCTGACTAAGTGAATTCGATGAAAATAACTGGTGCTGGATGACGGAACCGCGGATCTTAATCGGTTCGTTTAATCAACTTTAAGATCTCGTTTTAATTAAAACACAAAAAACACTTGAAATTAAGACTTCTCTAAACCAAGAAACTTCTCTCATCTCTTGATTTATGATTTCTAAAACTAAACCTCTCGCAACAACAAGGAGCTCGGAGCATGGTGGCAAGACGGCCATCGTCGTCAAGAAAACTCGAACCTACTTCAACAAAACTTTCTTAGTATTAAATAACAAAGCCATAGGACTTCGAGGTAGTTTGCCTAGTGCAACATAAATCCTCAACTCTTCGTTAGGCATTTGCATTGCAAATTAAGCCCTAACCGGTCTTAGGATTCCAAGGTAGTCGTCCGATACGACATAAACCCTCATATCTTCTGTGCAATTTGTATGATTCTATCATATAAATATAAGCCCTAATTAACTAAATCGGCAAGATTAAAACATTAGATAAACATTAGGACTTTCCTAAATTCAAGCCAAACAATAGGATAATCGGGAGATTACCGAAGTCCGCTTCGAATCCGTGATCTCTCCTACTTTTCTTCCTTTGAATTCCCAAAATAAAAATGTTCCAAATTTGATCCATTCCCTATCAAAATCCAAAATTCAACCCCTCGAAAACTTAAACTTTCAAATTCTCGAGAGCAGTAATTATCGATTATTATCGAGAGTTTTCTTAGGTGATTCCCGTCACTTAAGATGTAATTAACTATATGGGCTTGCCTTTATAGGAACTTTAAGAACCTGTGAATATAAACCCCGTTTAATAGTTTCACATTAAACAGGGAATTTGTCGGCTTATAAAATTGGTTCGCAGTACCAAACGGATGTCACAAACCTTTCCAGCTTATTTAATCGAGCCCCATTATCAAGCAAAGGTGTCTATTCTTCGGGATAGATACACGGCTCGTGGTGCGGCGCTCGTTTATATAAACTATTCGAGATGCGAGATCGCTTGATTTCATATCTTAAAATTTTCAAATTCAAAATTATTTTCAAAATCAAATACTACTTTTCAAATTATTTATTTAAATTAAATTATAATTCGCCGACAATTTTTGTAGGCGACTCCCTTTTCAAAATACAAACACCTAACCTAAAAAATATGCCGACACCTGATCATTTGAAATATGCTTATTTAGGTAATTCTTCAACTTTACCAGTTATTATTTCATCTGCATTAAACGAATCTCAAGAACAAAAACTTTTAGAAACTTTAAAAAAATATATAAAAACTTTTGGTTGGACTTTAGCAGATATTAAAGGAATTAGTCCTTCAATCCGTATGCATAGAATTATTTTAGATGATGAACATAAACCTAAAGCAGCATCCCCAAAGGAGATTAAACCCGATAATGAAAGAAGTAGTTAAGAAAGAAATTTTAAAATGGTTAGATAATGGTATTATATATCATATTTCCGACAGCTGCTTCGGTAAGCCCAATTCACCGTGTTCCTAAGAAGGGAGGAGTGACCGTCACTCGCCAATGAAAATAACGATCTTATTCCTATAAGACAAGTTACCGGTTGGCGTTTATGTATTGATTATAGGAAATTAAATACCGCCCCAGGAAAGATCACTTCCCTTTACCATTTCTAGCACCAGTATGTTAGATAGATTAGCCTGACATAAGTATTTTTGTTTTCTAGATGGATACACCGGTTATCATCAAATACAAATTGCTCCCGAGGATCAAGAGAAAACTACATTTACTAGTCCTTATGGAACTTTCGCTTTTCGAAGAATGCCTTTTGGATTATGTAATGCACCAAAGAACATTCCGTAGATGTATGATGTCTATATTTAGTAAGATAATTGACAATGGAATAGAAGTATTTATGGATGATTTCTCCGTATTTGGAACATCATTCGACACATGCTTAACTCATCTCGAAAAGTATTGAAGTATGCGAGAAAACAAATTTAGTTCTAAATCGGGAGAAATGTCAATTTATGGTTGCGGGCGGCATTGTATTAGGGCATAAAATTTCGGAAAAGGCATGGAAGTGGACCCCGCAAAAATTCAAGTGATAGCTAAATTACCACCTCCAACTACTAGTAAAAGGGTAAGAAGTTTTCTTGGACATGCTGGATTCTACGTACGCTATATAAAAGATTTTTCAAAAATTACTAAACCTCTATGCCAACTTCTCGAAAAGGACAAGAAATTTGAATTTACAATCGAATGCCCGAATGCTTTTGAACTCTTAAAAGAAAAATTAATTACAAAGACCTATAATAGTTTCACCTAACTCGGAGAAACCATTCGAGCTTATGTGTGATGCTAGTGATTATGCCGTAGGAGCAGCTTCTAGGCAAAGATATGAAAAGATTTTTAAAGTTATATACTATGCTAGTAAAACTCTAAATGATGCCGAAATAAATTATACAAGCTATGTAAAAGAGAACAATTAGCGATAGTATATGGTTTTAATAAATTTAGACCTTATCTCGATCGGAACAAAATGTATCGTGCATACCGATCATTCTCGCTATCAAATATTTAATGCAAAAGAAAGATTCCAAACCAAGATTAATTAGATGGATGTTATTAATGCAAGAATTCAATTTTGAGATCGTTAATAAGAAAGGAACTGATAATCAAATTGCGGATCATTTATTAAGATTAGAAAATCATGAATTATCTGATATTGAAAATGAAATTATGTACGCTTTTCCCGATGAACAACTATATAATATCAATGAATGGAAAATACCATGGTATGCCGATATAGTAAATTATATAGTTAGTAATATTTTACCACCTATGCTAACTTTGCAACAACGAAAAAATTCATCCATGATACGAAAACTTATTTTTGGGATGAACCATATTTATATAAGCAATGTAAGGATTTAATTATTAAGATGTGTACCTTATGAAGAAATCGAACCAATTATTCAAAAATGTCATGATTCTAATTTTGGAGGACATTTTGGGACCGATAAACTCGCTTATAAGATTCTACAATCTGGATTTTACCGGCCTACTCTATTTAGAGATGTATATAGATATATTAAAACTCGTGATAAATGCCAAAGAGTAGGAAATATATCTAGAAGAAACGAAATGCCTCTAAACTTTATATTAGAAGTTGAAATTTTTGATGTTCGGGGATTAGATTTTATGGGACCTTTTATTCCTTCGTTTGGAAACTCATATATATTAAGAAGTCGTTGATTATGTTTCCAAATGGATCGAGGCACAAGCTTTACCTAGGTGTGATGCTAAGAGTGTTTCAAAATTTCGATGAAAAATATTTTTACTAGATTCGGAATGCCGAGAGTGATTATCACCGACGGAGGAACTCATTTTAGAAATAAATACATTCACAAACTAAGTAGAAAAATACAATATTACTCATAAGATATCCACCGCTTATCATCCACAGTACTAAATGGATTAGCCGAAGTATCTAATCGCGAGATTAAACGTATTTTAGAAAAATCCGTAAACCCAAATAAAGTTAGATTGGTCTATTAGATTGCATACATCGCATTACGGGCTTATAGGATCGCTTATAAAACTCCGATTGGAATGACTCCTTACGTACTTATATATGAAAAAACGTGCCACTTACCAAATGAACTGTAACATAAAGCATATCGGGCGATTAAAGAATTTAATTATAATATGAAGGAAGTCGGTGAGAAAAGATTGTCGCAATTAAATGAATTGGAAGAATTAAGAAATGAATCGTATGATAATGATCGGATTTATAAAGAAAAGATGAAATTATGGCATGATCGGAAGATTAATCGCAGAAATTTTGAACCAGACATGAAGTTTTGCTATATAATACTAGATTGAAATTATTTCCGGAAAATCGAAGTCTCGATGGTTAGGACCTTTCACCATAACTCAAATATTTCCATACGTAACTATAGAAATCGAAGATCCAAAACCTGGACATAAATTTAAAGTTAATGGACATAGATTAAAACCATATTTCGAAGGTATAAGACCTAACTATAAAGAGGTTTTAATGCTTAGTCGACCCGCTTAATAACCGAAATTAGGTCGGGCCGACGACGTTAAACCAAGCGCTTTATGGGAGGCAACCCATATTAGTTATCTATTTTTATTGTATCTTAATAGTTAATTTATATTATTGAAACTTTACTACTCAATTATTATTAAGAATCATCACATATTCGAACCATTATGATGAGAAAAGAAATTATTCGATTTAGAGCGAAATTGACTTTATTTTGAAATCTCGCCGACGGCGAGGTCGATACTCGCCGACAGCCGAGGTTCGCGCCTAAATTAGATTCAGCTTATTTATCGAGCTCGCCGATAGCGAGAAACTTCTCGCCGACAGCCGAGGAAGTTATAAAGATGAGTTATATATACTTCGAATGCCGATTCGGACGGTTTCAACACCAATTCCTTCGTGAAAACCCATTCTTAAACCACTCTAAGTCCGCCTTCTTCACTAGAATTCATTCCATTCACTCATAATGGCCTCCAAATTCTTAGATTCCTCTAAATCCGGAGTGTTTAACCGGAGGAAATTTGTGAGTGCGGAAGCGCAATGGATCTTCAACAAGGTTTTGATAAAGAAAAGAGTTATCAAGGAACGGGATTCGTCAATCGAGGATTAGAGAATTCCACTACGAAGATGAAGAAACGATCGCGCAGCCGGCACTCGGGAGGTATTTTGTTACACTACGTCCGCCGTTGTTATTCCAACTGTGAAAGAGTTCTACTCTAACTTACATGCGATCAACAATGGGAATATCTACGTCCGAGGAAGATGGGTGACGTTTACTCCATCAAGAGTAAATGAATTATTCTCTATAGAAAACACCTGTGTATGTCACTATTCAAATTTTGTGCCTTCTCGATATAATATGAATGAGATATTTCGATATCCGACCGATGAACCGAAGATCGGGAAATGCGTGAAGACGGGTATGTTAGTTTCTCCGCATCACTTTTGAATCCCGTCTCAAAGCACCGGCACTTTTTCATCTCATCTAAATTGTTACCTACTATGAGGGTAAACAAGGTTTCGAAGGAATGCGCTATATTGAATTATTGTATTCAAAGTGGATTACCTATCGATGTCGGATCAATAATTGTTAAGTCCGCATCGGGTTTAATTGTGCATGGGCCGGCTCACGGACTAGACACCCATCTACTATTTTTGCATTATGCACAAGCACTGTGTTTCTTATGAAGCTTGGGAAAAGGTTCTCGTTATCTTGGAAGCCGCTTGATCCTACGTATATGTTCCCTACTTTGGACAATAATGAAGACATTACATTTATCTCCGATAGAGCTTCATAGAATAATCCTATAAGCAAGGCCTATTTCTGATAAAACGGAGTTACTTTTGAAGAAAATTAATGGAATGGAGAAAGAACTACGAATGTGAGAGATTTAATCGACAATATATCCGATTTATTCGATCACATCGATCGGAGGATGAAGGAACACTTTCGATCATTCTCGGACACCCGAAAGCTAGCTTTCTTCATTTACCGAGACAGAAGGTTGGATCACCGAAGAATCTCGCTTCGAATTTCCCTTCAGGCCTTTCTATAACTTATTTGTGCATCATCGTCATATCGGAAATATCGTAGAAGATGAAGATTCTGACCTCGAAGAGTAGTAGTAAAGATTTTCATAAGATGTTTGTATTTATGTTATTTGATTTGATTTAGATTTTATTATGTGTGGAGTGATGATTCGAATATCTCAAACTTAATCGAGATATGCGTCATAATTTTGTATCAGCATTTAGTGTGTCGTGGATTGGTTTGCGATGCCGATTAGTAGTAAGGATTGAAGTTTCAAGTTTGATTATAGAGTTTTAAATTATGTTAGTTTGTATGTCTCATGGATTTCAATATTAAAGTTAATTTGTTGTGTTGTGTGAATTTGTTTGTGTATAAGTAGCTAATCTTCATATTAAATTAATAAATGATATGATCGGAAATATAATATAAGGCAAATCGAGGTTGAAAATGATCGACGAAATTCAAAAATTGAAATTTTTAGACCTCGCCGACGGCGAGAAAATCCCGCCGACAACCGAGATCGATCTCGCCGACAGCCGAAGAATTTCGCCGACGGCGGATTTTTCCCGAAACTTTTGCCTTATGGAATTAATTAGCTCGCCGACGGCGAGAAAAATCTTACCGACAGTCGAGAACGTAAAAAGACCTATATTCGACCGGTCAAAAACACTATTCATCATCCCCAACCTCTCATTTTCGCAAAACCGACCTAGTGGCTTCGAGAGATCTTGGATTTAGAGGCGATTTCATCACTCAAAAACACCGGATTTCATCTTCTCTGGTGAGTGCTTCACTCCTATGCAAAAATTTTTTATTTTCACCATGTATTTTCACCACATTGCAAATTTTGGGAAAAATCAAAATATGGAAGAAATATTCGGTGGAAATCCATGGAATTTAATTTAAATTGCTTATAAATGTCGTAGGAAGCCTTCTTAGAATTATTTTTAAGTTTAGTGAAAATTTTATGATTTTCACAGCATCGATCGTATGGCTCCACGACAAAAACGTCGAGTAGAATTCGACGAAGACCGATTCATCAATGCACGAGTACGTACTAAATATTTTGAAAATATTCAAGGAAGAAAGTGCATCGCGTGATCGGGTTTTCAAAAATCCGGAGGAGAAGTAGAGCGGATTATTAAGGAACGAGGTCGGGAGAATTTCGTTACGTTCAATATAGTAGCAACTGTGGAAGTGGTTAAAGAATTTTATGCCAATTTAACCGCCACGAAGATGCACCAAGAAAGGTACGAGGGTTTTTCGTAGAATTCAATGCCGCAAGAATAAACGCGTTCTATGAAGTTCATGACTCGCCCTTTAGCGAGTATGAATCTTTTGGAACGATGGCAGGACCACCTGGAGGAAGTCATTAACTTTCTCACCGATGGGACCGGAGTTTGGAAAATTAGCGAACAGGAAAGAGTGAATTTTCCTCTTTCTAAATTAAATGCAGCCTCCAAAGCCCGACATTACTTTATTTGTTCTACTCGTTACTCCACCTATCACCACAAGCGAGGTAATACGAGATGTAGCAATTCTGAATTTCGTATTCGTAATAATGAAGCATCAACATCGGAGAATTATTTATCGAAACATCCCGGCCACTCCTAGAAATGAGAGTGGAGCCGGATCGGACACCCCGGATTAATTTTTTCACTCGCCAACTCTCCGGAGTCGAGGCTAGTAGATAATGAAGAATGGGTAGAACCAATGAAACCACTCACACTGCCAATATTAAGAAGTATGAATCTCATGAAGGGTGGAGAGCAAGAGTAAGAAGTTATTTCACTCTGCCAGTAGAGATATACCATCTACTAGCCATGAACCTCCCGAGCCTACCACCCCTACCCTACAAGATCCGATGAATGAATCGACACCGCATGAAGAAGTTTTGAGCAGCTTGGAGAAACAATGGGGAGAAGATTTGATCATTTTGATCAAAGAATCGATAATCCGGAGAGGAGACATGATTATGATAACGAATATCTCCAAGCGACATTCGAATACGAGATTGCATACTATGAAGCCGAACGTCGTTATCGGAGTGGTGATTTAGATGTTATCTTTCCCGAGTGCCCCCGATATTCACAGCACTCACTCGCTTCGCCTTTCTCACTCTACGATCGTGGAGGAGATGATATAGATTGGAACTTTCGGTGCCGAAGATTAGGACTTTATTTGTTTTATTTGTTTGATGTTAAGTTATTTTCAAGACTTTATATATTTGTAATATTCAAGACTTTATGTTTCGAGACATTGGATGTTTGTTGGATTATTTGCTTGAATTGTCGTAGTAGTTTAGTTTTTGTTTTTGTGTTAGTTAATTACATTTGTTTTTATGTTAAATAGGATGTTAGTTTTCTTTAGTATGTTTTTATTTTATTCTCGTATTGTTTTAAATTGCAAAATTGTTAATCCGTTAGTTAAAATGTTTTTAATATGTTAGTAATTCATATGTATAGTGTAGAGTTAATTTTAATTGTTATAGTTAATACTTATCTTAGATTTATCCTCGCATTTTCTTTAAATTTTTATATATATATTGAGAATACTAACAAATGACAAGTTCAATGAAAATGAAAAGCTCGCAAAAATTTCAAAGAAAAAGAAATACCTAAACTTCAAAGCGTATGATTTATTTACTTTCCCTTTTTCATTATTTAGAATAGATATAAAAATTTAAGTTTGGGGGGAGTAAAATACAAATTTAGTTATTAACTTGTTCTCAATTTCTATTTTCAAATTATTATAAAATGATTTTTATAGCAATTTTTTCAATTTAATTAATATGAATTATTTTATTTAATTATTATAAAAGGTTAAATGAAATATTTCTAGTACTTTAATTAATTAAATAGAATAAAATGTTTGGTTAAAGGGAATAAGAATATAGTAAACTATTTTTAGTAAGGAAAACTATATTCTAAAATTAAAATTCTTAAGTATTCAAGTGAAAAAGAAAAATTGAAAATCAATAAAGTAAAAAAACTATGAAGTATATATAAGTCTAAGAAATATTCCTAAGTTTCAAATTTAGTAAGATTGAAAATAAAGTTCAAAATTATTAACGAGCTCTCCAGTATACATGAATCCTCATTAAAAAAAAAATGAAAAGAAAAAGAAAAAGAAAAGAAAAATGAGATGAAGCTTCGAGAGATGCCTTATCAAAAATCGTCTCATTTGAATTAACCTAAAAGGAAAAACTTAGATATTTCCAAACTTATGTTTATGGATTAGAATTTTACCTAATAGTGTTTTCTTGAATTTCTTATCATATGAATATCTTAAGTAGTTATTCTTTTAAATATAATCATTCCCGAAATGAATAAGTAAGCTAGTAAATCTTAGATTCGATAACTAAATAATTTATTTCTATAAGATTAATTAAATTACATGAATTATTTTTATTTAACTTTATTATGATATTAATTAATCTAATTCATAGTTTATTCGAATTGAAAAATCTTACTATGTAAATCATTATTTTTATGTAGTACTAAAATTACTTGAGGACAAGTAATAAGTAAGTTTGTGGATTTCGATCGCCGAAAAATTTATTAAGAAATTCATACCTATTTTTGATAAAATTGCACTTTAAAGAAGGGTATTTTCTTTATTTTGTTGCAGTGAATGAATAATTTAGGTGATAAAAGCAAAAATCATAAAAAGGAGCGAATTTGGAGCAAAATCATGCAATTTAGGCCGAGTCGCCGACGGCGAGATCGAGCCGCCGACGGCGAGGTTACAAGAAGAAAATTTTGAAGAATTTATAATCGTCTCGCCGACAATCGAGCCCGAGCCCGCCGACAACGAGATAGAGCGGCTCAAGATCTTCGAAGCCTCGCCGACAGCCGAGGTAGTTCGTCGCCGACGGCGAGGTAGTTCAAATGGCACGTATACATTGAACCCGGACACTTTTCAAGAGATGCTTACACACCTCTTGGTCCTTCGCTCACCTCTATATATAGAGGCCGAAAATCAGTCTTTTGTGTGTTAGTTTGTGCAGTATTTTGTGTTCTAAGTGCAATCTTTTAGTCTTTTTGTGAGTTCTAAGTGTAATTTGTGTGCAGTAGTGTGTCTTTAGTGAGTCTTTTAGTAAGTTTAGTGAGTAATTAGTGAGTCGTCTTGTACTGGAAGGAAGAGTCAAAGGAACTACGAGGAGTCTGTTTGGGGATAAATCGAGGTAAGTATTTGTATTTATTGTTTTTAACTTTAAATGAAATCCATGCTTAGTTTAGTTCCCATGCATTCCGAGTAGTTTATTAGCTTTTCTCCCCGTTTATGAAATTAAGTGACTTGATGAAATTAAAATAGTAGATACTTATATATATTAATAAATTGTGATAATTTTTACTTAAAACTTAATTTACTTTCAAACTGGCCATTTGAATTGTTAAAATATGTCGGTTATCAACTATAGTAAAAATTACATCCGATATTCGGAATTCAAAAGCCTTGGAAGGATGGTGCAAATAAATAGGAAATAATATCATCGGCGTAGAATCGAGCATTTTAGTGTGACGTACTAAAATATTCAATTCGGTCCTATTATTCGAGAGTCGAAGTGTAGATGTTAGCCCTCGTGCGAGGGGAACGTGAGCACCGAAGTGGCAGTCGGTATCCTCCCACCTTAGCCGCAGATTCGCAATCAAACATAGTGATTAGTCAATATTCTTTACACCCGGACTAAAGGGTAAAGAATAGGAATGCTCCTATTTGTCACAATACCTTAAAATTATCTATTTAAATTCATTAATCACTTAAATTTCTAAACAAGGAAAGATACTTTTTCCGAATAGCTAAGACTTATTTAGCAATTAGTTTGATTTCCCGCACTTTCAATACGTATTAATTTTCTACTTAGTTAAGTTACCTAATTAAAATACTTAGTTTACTTTATTGCGCTCAAATTTAGAATCCCAAATTTTCGTATACTCGTTTTAAAAATTATTATTATTATTTTAAATTAGTTGTTATTTAATTTTCTCTTTCCCCGTGGGATCGATAACCAGGACTCCACTGTAGCCCCGTATTACTTGATACGATACGTATACTTGCGTAGCATCCACAACATAAACAATTACAATTCTATACATATAAATAGCGGGGTCAAGTTTTTGGCATCGTTGCAATTAAATTAAAAATATCATAATATAAAATTGTGGGTCAACTGTCTTCAACCACCATCGACTGTTGTGAACCGCCGTTGAACGCAATCAATCATCGCTAACCACTATCGTCTAACATCGATCACCACCAATCAAATGCTATCAGTCTACGTTTTAACTTGGGAAACCTAATAAACATTTCCTGCCTGTGAGACAAGTTGTTGCAACTGTAATCATTTTTTTATAGTAAAACTATTCAGCTAGGTCAAGTCCCGTGATTTTTTCATTGTCGGGTTTTCCACTTAAAAACTTCTAATGTCATTATTAGTTGTTTTCTCCTTCTAAGTGTGTGTTGAATCTTCGTACCATGCAAAGCCGATAAAACAACTACACAGTTGCCGCGAATTTTCTAGCACACATTAAATATAAATATTAAGGTTTATATATTAAATATGTAAATACTAAATACTTTAGACTTGTGTGGTATATATGTAATGCCTTCGCAAAATTACAACAGATTATTTGTCCTTCATCAATTCAAAATGAGTCGAGCTTGTGTTCGGCTTGTTACATTCCTTATGCTCGATTCATTCGCTAAGCAAACGAGCCAAATACGAATAATTTTTTTTGCGCTCGACGTATAAATAAGTTGAAAACAAAGAAAACTCCATCATTCGACATGAATCTCGAGGCATGAAACTGATATTGATGTGACTTCTTGAGTAAGAAATATTCAAACATCAATAAAAAGTAATCTAGAACTCTGATTTCTGCAAACTTACAACCAAACTAACTGGCTCAACAAGAAGAATCCAATGTTACCAAAATTGGTCCCATCTGAACCAAATCAAGCTTAGATCAAGCCATTAAATGACTTTTGAAAGTTTTCTAGGCGCATTTGAAAGGTCAAACGAATGTTGATTCTAACGATTCTATAGTTAAATCAAGCGTCTTGACAAGATGAACCCAACGAGCAAAACATCACTCAATTCTAACACCAATTAGTAACTCAAATGTTCATCAAGATTCGTCCGATCTTGAGAAGTCCTCTGAGCCGTTTGATAAAAATAATTCGCATTTATGCATTAATTGGACTCAAAACATTATAAATAGAGTCCCACCCCTCTCATTACAGGGATAAGAGCTTGAGGCTTGAGAAAAAAATTTAAAGTTTTGAGAAGAAAGTAAAGTCCATAATTGCTCTTGCCACCGTTGACAACCACTAACAGCCGTCGACCACCGTCGACCGCCCACCACCGACCGCTGTCGAGCTCCTACTATTTTCGGCCACTGCCTACTGCCGTCGACCGACACCATTCTCTATCAACTACCGCCGACTACCATCGATCACTGTCAATCACTGCCGACCACCATCGACTGGACGCCATTGAGCACTATCAGACGTCGCCAGTCGACACTGTAACTTAGGAAACCTAATAACTCTTTTTCGTCTGTAGGACAAGTGGTTGCAATTGTAACCCTCTTTTTATAATGGAATTTTTCAGCTGGGCAAGACCTTGTAGTTTTTTTCTTTTCGGGTTTTCGACTCAAAAATTGTGTCAATATTAATTGTTACATTTTTTTGAGTGTGTGGTGAATCTTGGTACCACACTAAGACGATAATTTGCTGCTTTACTGCCATCAATTTCTAGCATGCATCAAATATAAATTTTAAAGTAGATATTAAATATGTAAATACTAAATACTTAAAGACTTGTGTGCTATATATATGTAATTCCTTTGCAACATTACAACATATTTTCCATCCTTAATTAATTCAAAATAATTTGAGCTCATGTTGAGCTTGTTTTTTTTTTTAGTTAAAGGAGGCTAGGGCTCCCTACGCGTTTCATAAAAGAAAAGATACAAAACCGGGAAAGAGGTCCTATCTAAACACCACACATACAACACACGCAAAAAATAGGAATCTAAGGTCCTCTTTCCAAAAAAAATAAAAAATACAACGCACACACACGACCAAACCATACGAAACAGAAACAAACACTACGAACAATCAGACAATAATAAACCAACTAACTTGTAAGGAATAACAGCAGAAATGTGAGGAGAATTCAGTTTTAAACCAAACTTAGCAATCCAATGCGCTACTTTATTGCCATCTCTTCTAACATGCTTCCAGACAATCGTTAAGTTCTTAGTCATCCAAAAAATCCTCTTCATAATCAAGTTAAGACTCCAATGATGATCAACCTGCATAGTACAATACTTCCACAGAATTAAAGAATCAGTTTCAACAATAAGAAACTTCCAACCACGATTAAGAGCAACATACAAACCAAAAACAACAGACCTCACTTACCGCAAGAGGAGAATGAGGGATAGAGTTAGAAGCAAACCAGCAAATAGGAAGCCCTAAAGCATCCCTAAAAATACCATCGATACTAGCACTGTTATGATGCCAGCATCCATCACAATTAAGTTTAATGAAAGGAAGAGTAGGCTTAGTCCAATGCACAGTATCATGAAATCTGGAAGAACTATAAATAGGAAGGTTGAAAGAGCGTAAAATGCCAGACAAATTGCAGGACACTTTCTTGGAATGATTTAACCAATTTAAACCTTTCATCAAGTAGAAGAATATAAGACTAGTAGTATGACTCACATTAAAAGCTCTATTATTAAACTTAGCATCGTTTCTGGCAAGCTATATGAACCAAAAAACCACAGCAGGAACCGCAAGAAAAAAATCCTTACCCAGATTCTTCCAACTATTGAAAATATCAGAAATAGAAGTAAAAACAATAGAATGATAAGAGACATGGAGCTTATTAATAACCTGACCCCAAATAGCATTCGAAAAAATGCAGTTAGTTAAAATATGATCCAAGGTCTCCTCTTGAATCTGACAGAGATAGCAACGTGAAGGAATACGTAAATCTTTGAGCTTCATTAGATCATCAGTAGGAATGATTTGATGAAAAACTCTCCAAATAAAAAAGGAGATAGAAGGCTTAAGCCAATTATTCCAATTCCAACTGAGGTCCAAACCATGAAAGTTTTGAAAAGAAGCAGCAAATGTTTTAGAAAGAGACTCCCCCAAACTACCTTTAGGCTTAGGAATATCCTTTTTATCATTGGAAATAGGAATCAAAGCAATAAATTTAGCATACAGAGTATGCAGAGAAAAGAGAAGCTTAGACATACACCACTTATTATCCAAACTAGTAAATCTTTAACTTTAATGCCAATATCATTAGGGCCCCCATACCAATGAGCTAAGGGTCCATGACCAGTCCAATCATCAAACCAGAAGGAACAGTCCCCATTACCAATAACCCAACAAATTAAATTATCAGTCTGTCTAGCCACATTTAACATGACTTTCCAAATAAAAGAGTCTTTATAGGAAGCAGTGACCTTCAAAGGATAAAGGTAAGAGCAATACTTGTCATTCATACAAGAAGCCCAAAGAGAATTGCCTTTACGGAAACGATACCATAACTTAATATAATTAATCTTAATAGAATCAGTGAGACTTCTAAAGCCAAGACCACCTTTATCAATAGGCTTACAAAGCTTATTCCAACTTTTCCAATGATAAGAAGAATGACCTTTACCTTCCCATAAGAACTTATTAAAAAGCTTTTCCAACTTCTGAATAACACCTAAAGGCATGTTCATAACTTGAAGAGAATAAAGAGGAAGAGAATTAAGAATACTCTTAAGGAGAGTAACTCTACCACCATAAGAAAGAAAATTATTCTCCCAAGAAAAAATTTTGTTCCTAATCTTATCAAACAAATTAGCAAAAAGATCCTTTCTACTCTTGCCTTTAGTAAGCAAAAAATCCAAATAAGATAAAGGCAAAGAAGCCTTACTGCAGCCAGTAAAATCCCTAATCCAATCTCTCGTAGTAACATTCACCATCTTAGCACAATAAAAGAAACACTTAGAGACATTAAAAAATAGTCCAAACATATTTTGGTACATAGAGAGTTCAGTCCAGACTTTCTTAATAGAACGTTTATTAGTATTGGTAAAAATAATCAAATCTTCATCAAAACATAAATGTGAAATACTCATATGACTTTTATGCTTATAATTCAAAGAAGGAAACTTATTATATAAGGAATTCAATCTTCTAGAAAGATAATCGAAAGCAAGAATAAAAAGATAAGGTGATATTGGATCACCTTGCTTAATACCCTTATAAGCTTTAAAAAAACCATAACGGTTACCATTAATAAGAATAGAATAAAAGTTATCATTAAGAATCCTGTAAATCAGTGAGCAGAATTTAGCATTGAAGCCAATAAGAAGGAGCACATCCATAATGAAATCTCAACGAATAGTGTCAAAAGCCTTCTTAATATCCATCTTAAAGAAGATATTCCCATCTCTATTGCTAGAGTCAATGTCCAAAATTAACTCTTGAACAAGCAAAGCATGTTCACAAATATTTTTATCTTTCAAGAAAGCAGCCTGATTAAGACTAATAATACTATCAAGAATAAGCTGCATTCTATGCACAATAATCTTAGAGATAATTTTAGATATCACAGTGTTAAGACTGATAGGTCTAAAATCACCCCATTTAGCAGGATTATTAACTTTAGGAATCAAAACAATATTGGAGCTTTTGAAATACCTAGGCAAATCTTTACCATTGAAAAAGTCATGGATGACCTGCATAACATCCTTTTGAATGACATTCCATCCAGTTTTGTAAAATTTCAAGTAAAACCATCGGGTCCAGCAGCACGACCCTCATCCATGTTGTCAATAACAGCCTTGATCTCTGCATTACTAGGAACAGCAGTCAGAATATCAGTATTAAAAGACTTAACATCCTTATAAAGATCCTTATCAACATGACTGACACGCCTAAAATATATACGTTTTTTGCTATATCATTTTACTAATTTTTTATGATATTACACTTTAAAGGAAGTTATTTTGAATGATTTTTGGTTTTAGGTACAAGAAATGGTGATTGGAGCAAAAGGAAGCAAAAACAGTGTAATTTGGAGCAAAAATGAGCAAGAAATGAAATTCTGCCCTGACACCTTTCGATAAGTCTTTTGATGTTTAATCTATTTTACACTTCTTGCATATTTTTGAATGAGATTACACTTTAAAGAAATGTTGTTTTTATGTTTATTTTGTAGGGCTATCTGTTACGAACGCAACGCAACTGAAACGGGGCGAATCATAGCTAAAACGGAGCCAAACGGAGTAAAACAGTGGAGCTGCGCAGCAGTCATCTCGCCGACGGCGACCTCGATCTCGCCGACGGTGAGATTTTCCAGAAAACACCAAAAAGTGCCCTAAAAGCTCACCGACAGAGAGCTCAAACCCGCCGACGGAGCTCAGAAGGTTCTGGACTGACTTTTGGCGGTTTTTTGCCTAAATTCGACGTATTTGGACTCTTTTCCGAAGGGGTGCTAATGGAAACTCTTCAAACTTCGTTCATACTCTTTAAAATGGCGAATATAGGTTAGAAAAGTGAAGAATTTTAGAGGAGAAAAGTGGAAAAAAAAACTTGGAGGAATGTTTAGGATTCTTAGATTAAGAGTAAAAATGTAGATTTATACCCTTTTGGAGAGATTGGAGAGGAGATTTTGAGAGAATTTGTAAGGAATTTCGCTAGCATTGCATGGATCGACGAGAGACTTTGTTGGAGAGAACTTCGTCTTTCTTCCAAAGGGAAAAAGCTAAGTATTGTTCTTCATTATCTTATGATTTTGTAAACACTTACCTAGTGGATTTACTTTGGTTACATGAAGTTTCCGTTGTGTTTTCTTCGCGCTTTGTGATGTATATCTCTTACTCTTTCTTCTTCTTTAGAAATAGCGGCATGAGAAGATTATGCCATTATTTTCCTTTTACTTTTCTTTTGTAATGAGTAGAAATCATGTTTAGCATTTTGTGATGCATGGTAGAAGTAAATTTAATTATAAATGTGATGGATTTTACTTACACTTAATTTACATTGCAATTAAGGCCTGTTGTAATGTTAAAATTTGTTGTGAAAACATACGATCCGAGAGGGTTATGCTTTCTACAACTAAGTACGAACCACATTCAAATTCCATGGATGGTGAAGTTCATGTGGATTGAATGCAAATAAATAGGGAAATATCATTAATCAGACGTAGAATTGGAGATTTTAAAGTGACAGGCTAAAATCCTCAATTCGGACTTATCGTTTGGGTGCTGAAGTGTAGATTGTTAGCCCTCGGTGCGAGGGAACGTGGGAGCTCCGAAGTGAGAGCCGGTATCCTCCCACCTAACCGCAGATTCGAGAACCAAGCATAGGATTAGTCAATGTTCTTTATGCCTGGACCAAAGGGTAAAGAATAGGATTGCTCCTATTTGGCACATACAATATTTAATGCATTTCAATCCTATACATTATCTATTTCATTACATAAGAATAGTAGTTTTTAATATCTCAAAATTCTCCAAACCAATTCATCCAAAAAGGGTTATATTTAGAATTGTTATTCGCATTTAGATATAGTTACTATCTTTACATTTAACACTTGCATTTAGGAATAGTTGCTAGATAAAACACAATTTTAATCGACATTCCAAACTAAGGACTATTAATAGTATACTAGAATTCGACTAAAGACCTCTTACTTCACTTCCTCGTGGATCGATATTGGGGTTTTTAAAGAAAACTCTATATTACTTGAAACGATACGTATACTTGCGTAGTACCCCTAGTGTGTAAAATATTTTCTAATTTTTATATCATTTAAGATTTTGCACATTAGCCGCTATTTATAAATCAGGTCAAGTTTTTTGCCATCTTTTGGAAGTTAATTTACTGCGTAATTGCGGGTCGGGTCAATGACCCATGTAAGGCTCATCACAACTAAACATCTTTGTAAAATAAAAAACCCCATCTTTAATAATATCATTAAAATTGGTGAGCATGTCACCATTCTCAGTGCAAATGGAGTGAATACTATTAAAATTTCTAATAGAATTAATGCAAGCATTGAAAAATTTAGAGTTTCTATCACCATCCAAAAAGTGCAATTTAGCAGTCTTTCGAGCGAAGAAGCATTCCTCTTTAGCAATAGCCTCATTCAAATGTTGTTGAGCCTGAAGAACAACATTCAAATCAGTAAGATTATTAGCATAATCAGTTTCAAGAGCTTGAAGATTAGCCTCTAGATGCTCGACATTCCTGTGTAAATGACCAAAAGTATGCCAGTTCCAATGTTTTAATTTTTTAGCCAAACCTTTTTGCAACATCCAAAGACGATAACCAGCAGAACCATGCAAGTCAAATTTTCAATCATCCAACAAAAATTGATAATAATCCTTATGCAAAGTCCACGTTTTCAAAAAGCTGAAATGATACCTATGACTATAAGAATTATGTAAAATGTTAAGGATAATGGCAGTATAGTCAGAGGCTTCAATATCCAAATGCTGAACTTGATACTGAGTAAAAGAACCTAGCCAATGAGAATTAGCAACAAAACGATCAAGACGTTCAAAAGTATGTCTCCTATACCAAGTAAAAGGGTTACCATTAAACCCCAAGTCATAAAGACCAGCAGTCAACAGAGCATTATTAAAGCCTTCAATTAAAGATAAATTAGGAGGAATACCACCTTTTTTCTCTGAGGGAGAAGAAATCATATTGAAATCACCTCCCATAAGCCAAGTCTCATTACCAGGATTAATTTCAGTGAAGAGATTCCAAAGTTCCAATCTAGCCTGTTTAAAACAACTAGCATACACTAAGGTAAAAGAAAGGATTCATTAGCATAATGAATCCTAATATGTAAGAATTGACTATGATTAATAAGAACATCAATATCCAAAAAATTCTTCCAAAAAAACCAAATTTTATTGGTGCAATTAGTAAAAGAATTATAAGAACTAAAATGCTTTAAATAAAAATCATTATTGATAGAATCAACTAAAGGTTCTAAAATACCAAAAAAATAGAACTTAAAGGTACGAATTAAATTTTTGAGACGGTTTGAGGCATTGTTTTTAGCAATGCCCCTAATATTCCACACCATTGAATTAATCTGCATTAGCTTCAATCTGCTCTTTAAGAACTTTACCACCCATTTGTAAACCAGGAGTAATTGACTCTTTGTCCTTCAACTGAGAAGGTCGAGCAACATTGTAAACAAAATCAGACTCTCTATTGCACTTGATCTTCCTTTTCCTTGAAGATCTTTGGACTAGCCAATCCTCCTTATCATTATCACAAACAATAGTGTTAGATAAAGTAGAAGGGGAGTTACTATCATCAACCCTCCTATCATGAATATTGTCAGAAACAACAACAATTACAGAATTAACATGTTCCTTATTATTAGGCGACAATAAAGCTAGCCTATTATCAGAATTCAAAACAGTCTCTTCCAAAAAAACATTAACAGGTTTAGAAATAGTATATCAGTAGAAGGAATAACAATATTCACAGTTGGTTGAGTAGACTGGAAATTAGAATTATTTAAAGGATTAAGAGCAGAGAAAGTCATACAACCCAGTTCTTGTCCAGAATTATGGTTCATCATAACAGGAATCAAATCAGAAACCAATGTAGAAGTACCCACCGCAACAGGAAGTAAATCAGAAACCACTTTGGGCACATTATCTTGAGCCATCATATTTCTTGATTTATTCTTGCGCAATTCTGGATGGGCCATGAAACAGTTAGAAAATAAGTGCCCAAAAAGCTTACAAGGATCGTAGTAATGAGGAACAAATTCAAGCTCCACCTTCTGCCAATAACCATCATCGGCATTTCCCAACCGGATAGAATCATGAAAATTAGCAAGAACATCACGTTCAACCAAGATACGAGCCAGAGAAGGTCGAGATAAAGAACTAGTTGCAGCATCAAGTTTCAGAGGTTTTCCATAAACAGATCCTAAAGAGTATAGAACCTTCTGATTGTAATATTGTAATTTAAGTCCAGGAAAGTGAATCCAAACTGGCACCACAGGAGGCTCTTCGGCAGGATTAAAATCCGGGGTCCATTTAAAAAGCTTTAGATAACATTTCTCAATAGTAAGAACTTTTGTTAGCAAAAAGAGAAGTGTAATCTTCTTCTAATTGCAGTTTAATCATCATGTTACGATAGCTTGTTAAGTTGCTTGTGTTCAATTCATTTGCTAAGCAAAGAGTCGAACACAAATAAATTTTTTATACTTAATGTATAAATAATTTTAACTCATAAAATTTATTCACTCGTTCCCGACTCATTTTAACTCAAAATAATTAAATTTTAATTGCTACGTCACAGTTATGTCACATTTTTCATTAAAAAAAAATCGTATTACAAATTAGTATTAAAAAATTTTATTTTTATTGTTTTGTTTCAAAAAAATTTCTCCCACCCGCCCCCGACCGCTCCACACGCCTTTATATTCTCCATCCCCACCCCACCAACAACCTATCTCCAACCAGAGAAATTACCGAATCATGATCCCAACCCTTCTCCTCGTCGTCCTGCTCTCCCTCCTCTCTCACTCCTCCGCCGACGACTTCTGCGTCGGTGATCTCTCCCTTCCCACCACTCCCACCGGCTTCTCCTGCAAAAAAACATCCAACGTCACCGCCGACGACTTCGTCTACTCCGGCCTCCGTATCCCCGGAAATACCACAGATCCCTTGTTCCATGTCGAACTGAACCCAGCCTTCGTCACTCAGTTTCCAGGTCTCAATGGCCTCGGCATCTCCATCGCCCGCTTTGACATCGCTAAAGATGGCGTCGTCCCTCTCCACTCTCACCCCGATGCCAGCGAGCTCTTGTTAGTCACACAGGGTTCTATCTTTGCTGGCTTCATCTCCTCCTCCAATATTGTCTACTCGAAGACGCTGTATAAGGGAGATGTGATCGTGTTGCCACGAGGCCTACTTCACTTCGAGGTCACGCTGTAAACCAGCCCATCAATATATATGAACCAATGCTACTGATTCCGCTCCACCAAGTTTTAATGCTGATCAAGTCCAACTTAATTGAGAATCATTATTAATAAGCCAAAAGAAATATTAAAAGTTAATCCCATTTCAGAAATTTAAGTTTTTTTTCGATAATATAAGGTCGTCGATTATTATTTATTTGTAATCGACAATAAAATGTCAGTAATAATAGAAAATTCTTAAAAATAATTTACTTTTGAAAAGTGACATCGAAAGTATTCATCACATAAATCATTGCAAAATAATTGAAAAATAGATTATTTTTACTAATGCAAGTTTAGAGTTTCTTAATTACAATTAAGTATTGCAGGTGGCGGTCGGTGGCTTGCCGGCGGCGGGATTTGCTAGTTTTAGTAGTTCGAACCCGGGAGTACAGACTACGAGCTTCGCGCTGTTTAGGAGTTCTTTTTCGTCGAAGGTGTTGGAGAAGGTGACTTTAATCGATGATGGATTGGCGAGGAAGCTCAAGAGGGTCTTTGGGGGAAGTGGATGAGGGCTACTACTCTAGCCGGGATTGTGGAGTTGATCTTGAATAATGAGCTGTTTGTTGCTGAGTTCAGTTCACGTAATAACTTCTCTTCGTTTTGTGTAGTAAGCTGGTTTCAGTTTCACATTTATAAGCATTAAGAGATGGTCTGTATTACTGAAACAAAAAGAGTATGTTAAATTTTTTTTTTTTTTTTCGCGGTTCTGATAATTGCTCTTGAACAATCATGCAGTAGCTTTGAAAGATATGTTATTTACGAAAGTGACACTTTTTATGGCCAAAAACAATACTTATTCATCACTATTATATAATTAGGGTTTTAAATGAATAATGCACTTGATAAATAATTTGAGGTAGATTACATTAATTTTCGAAGAGGTTTGTTTAATTTAGTAAATAAATAAATTTAAATATATTTACTAACTTGAAAGCTCATGATATAAATTTGAACATAGTCCACATCATTTATTAATGTTTACAAAGAAATTTGTTTGTAGTTCAACAAGTAACTCATTAAATACTATGTACTTATATATGAGCTTTATCCTACTAAGTGGGTTCGGCTACATGAAGTTTTTTTCTCCATTGCATTCTATTGAGTGTCATATTTTCATTTAATTCTAATAAATTAATATCTTTTTTTATACAATATGCCCAAGTCTTTCAAGGTCTACCTCTATCTTTCATAACATAAGTCGAATTTAAAACATATAGTCTCTTAATTAAATCATCAGATGACTGACGTTTAATGTGACCAAATCATCTAAGAGGACTCTCTCTAATTTCGTCCGCCACTGGAGCTACAACAACCCTTTCATGGATATATTTATTTCACATTTTATCTCTAAATGTAAAGCCACTCATCCACCTAATCATTCTCAGCTCAGCAATACTTAACTTAATTTTATGCTTATCTTTTAAAGACCAACATTCAGCGCCATATAGCATTGCAGGTCTCACCACCATCTATAAAATTTGCTTTTCAGTCTAAATGGTACTTTTCTATCACACAATACGCCCGAAGCATTCCTCCACTTTAATCAACCAACTTGAATTATACCAATAACATATTATTTAAATAAAATATGACTAATTAAAAGTTACTTAATTATATCTATGTTGTGTACCGCATAATTTGCCACATTAGAGTGATATATTTACGACTTAGTATTATACAATAATCCAACGCACATAATGATAAAAGAAGAGCTTATAAAAGAAGCACCAGGGGTTTTTATGTGCAAAACCTGAAAAGGAAAAATCCCACTGGGTTGAACCCAATTAAAATGATTCTAAAATTCATATGTATGTTACAAGATATCGTCTGCCCTTGAACGAATATAAAAGAGTATTACGATAGTGGAAAATTAACTTAACTTTCATTAGATGAGTCAGAAAAGTTTTGGGAAGCGACAAGGACGCAGATATGATGATGGAAGACTGATGATAGGACATGTGTTATGGTGATCTGGAATGTTTGTCACTGATGGTGGTGGACATTAGGCAACACTGATCCATCAACATTAGTAGTGATGTCCAGGTGACTGTGATTTGATGATGGCAATTTGAAAATGGCAGTGTACGGTGACTGCTGCAGTGCCTGAGTATTAGTGATCCAGTGATACTGGTGGTGTCGGCCTGTCAATGTTGGTCCAACGATAATAGTGGTCTAACGAAGATGGTTTGACGCAATGACAGTGGTGGCCAGGTGATAATGATCCCGTAAAAATGATGGTGAAACAGAATAGTGGCAGCTATAGAGCATCAATGATCTAGCATAATGACTGTCAAGACATGATAGTGATCCAACGATAACAGCAGTGTACCATAACGTCAGGCCTTTTGGGCATCAGTGATCCAACATAGCGGCAGACAGAAGATGATGAAGGGGGCTATCAAGCATCGGTGATCCGATATAGCCTGACGATCCGATAATGTTGGTAGTGTTTCGATAATGACAACCTAGGTGTGGTGAGGCTGACCCGAAGAAAGTAGTTTGACGATCGCAGCATTGGCTTATTATCAGTCGGATGATGATTGTCGGTGGTCTAGCAATGGTGGCCAGATAGCGGTGGTAACATGGTGTTGATCGAGTGTTGATGATCTAATGAAGAGGTCACCTCGATGACGGTGGTTCGACATGGTGGTGCTAGCCCGACAATGATGGTCGACATTGGCAATGGCAAGATACTAATCAAGTGTTGGTGGTCGAATGGTGACTATAGGATGATGCTAGTTTTTTAAAAACTTATAAAAAAAACTCAATGTATTCGTAAATTATAAATCAATATAACTAAAATCTGGTAGGGATTGAGCATCTAAAATCTATTGAGCAAACATTTCTACTTTTAGGAGTGAACATACAAAATCTCTTGAGCAATTAAAATCAAGGATTATCAATATTGCGTACAGTTTACAAGTTTAAATTACTAAATTATATTATGAAATGTTCCACAAGGACACCAAAAGCCAGCACAAACTTTTCATGGAGCAATCACATCATTTCAATTCCATAATTTTTTTAATCAAATCTAAGGAGAAAAAATTCAAAGACCATTCAATTACAGTTTACGACATTGCAGAGGAAGATGAAGCTCGAGGGGAAGATGAATTTTCATTAAGGGTTTTGATCATAAGACAAGGAAGGCGGTGGGAAGATGAGCGGCCCAAGTACATAGCTACCACTGCCGCCAAGCGGTGGGGACTGGGGATGACGATTGCAGCTGGGCGATGGTGAAGGGAGATCAAGGCTTCAACTCTTCGGGTAGTATTGCAACGCTGAGAGGAAAGTGGAGTGGGGAGAGCCAAGGGTTGCGGTCTGTGAAATTTTCATGCTTTTCTTCTTTCCTTTGTGATTGAACGAAGTAGAGTCATTACTGAGTTCTTTGAGAGTCAATTAAATGTTTCAAAGCCTTTACTTGTAAATTGCACAGTTTAAGGTCCTTCATATGCACCCTAAATTTTAAGTATTAGTTACATAAATATATAGGACTTTCTTGTATATATGTAAATTTCTTTTTTCTTTTTTCTAATTTGAATTTGTGGGAGTTCTTCACTTGTTTGATCATCCAAATAGTTGGCAAATTTGGTCTTTTTCATAAGGGTGTAAATTACTAAATTGATTTAATTTGATTTTTTTCATGCCTCTAATAATTGCTCACGCACAATCATGCTTCAATTTGGTAAGATCTGTTATTCCCGAAGGTGACAATTTTTTTTTCGGGCAAAAAGTAACACTTATTCAACACATGATTACTCCCATTCTATTATACAATCAGGGTTGTCAACTAATGCACTTGATGAATAATTTGCATTAGATCTTATGAAGTTTTTCAATTTAGTAAATAAACAAATTCAAATATGTTTTTCTTAACTGGAAAGTCAAATGAATCAAATTTGAACGTAGTACAAGTAGTTTTCTATTGTTTACAGACAAATTTATTTGTTGTTCAACAAGTAACTCGTTAAATGGTCAATACTTATATAACATATTATGTAAATAATATGACTAATTAAAACTTATTTAATTATATGCACGATATTTATCATAGAATTCATCATGGTAGAGTAATATAGTAACGTCTTAGCATTATTTGATAATTCAACATACACATAAATAAAAGAAGAGCTAATAGATGGGGCACCAAGGGTTTATGTGCAAAATCCGATAGGAAAAAAAAATACTAGCCCAATTGAAATGTTTTCAATATTCATATGTATGTTACAAGACTATGTCTGCCCTTGAAAAATAGAAAAGAGTATTACAATAGTGGCAAAAAATGACTTTGACTTTCATTAGATGAGTGTCAAAAAATATTAGGATAGTGACAGCGACCCGACAGCGATGCTGGAAGACTGATGTTTTTGGTTCTTTTTAAAAATTTGGAGTATTCAACTTATCTATTTATATGTCATCATTGCATAATTCTCCTTTCTAAATAAATCTCCCTCTCACATCATAGAAAATGATCTAAAATGAGATGAATCATAAAAGATGAGATATACGATAAAAATAGATAAAGAAATTTTAAAAATAAACATGAAGGGTCTATGTACGATAATCCTTACGTGATAGGTCAGGAGTATACTTCCGAACAAAATCGAATCAAAATACCTCACAATATGGTATATATGAAGAGAATCTCCATAACCAGAGAACCAAAAGGAATATTTTTTTATGGGGTGAAGAACGCTCCCAAAGAAATGTATCTCTTTTGTTAATTACATCCTAGGAAATACCCAAGCATAATCTCAATAAAAAGGGTCTTACTTACATAATCATGGCCTGAAAATAGGTCACCAAAAATATGGTTATTTCATAGGAACATCTTGATGCTTTAAAAGCTCTCACTAAGCCACATGGCAGAGAGTGAATCTTTCACAACCTAAATGGGTAGCGGCTCATCGACATACAAGACCCATGAAATAACTATGTCAACTCATAGGATCCACATTATGCTTCCAAAGCTTAACAACACCATAGAGTAGAGGGTGAATCATCGTAACCCAAATGGCTGATGGCATATCTGTAATCGGGGTCTTCGAGACAATATCAACGAATCACAAAAGGATGGTAGGGCTAAAAAAATAGAGATAGAGTAATCCTAACCGGGTAGAGATAATAGGGTTAGGATACAACAGATCCGTCATCCTAAGATACTAGGACCCTAAGTCTACCTGTTCATGAAGATACTCGACCCAAGACAACCAAAGACTTTTGTCGACATATTGTTAATTGTGTCTTCCATGGGAATCTCGGTAGCCTTAAGGTCAAAAGGAAGAAAGTATATCCTATTACCCTATAGAGGTAGAGCTCACAGAGGTGAGACATATACTCACCACATGAAAGAAAAGAAAATAGAGAACCAACTACAAAGCTTGAAAACACTATGACAATGAGTTATACCCTGTTTGGGTCGGGGGAACCTCTAACACAATAGGCGTGATAGACAATCACCTAAGTAGATATCTATGTTAGGTCAGTCGGGTTGAAGGAACACGTGGACTTCTCCTCGCGAAATGCAAAATGATGCAATTATCAAATACTAAGCATGAAAGCTCAATTAATATGACTTGTGTGATAACCATTCCATGCAAACCATTTCAAAAACTAGCCAGAAGGCCATGCAAAAAAGTAAATGGTAGATTTAAAATAGTTAAAAAATTTTAATCTTAAATTTTGATCAAACTTAATCTTTTATTAGGATTTTTATGGAAAAATTATATTTTAGGTTTTTTAAAGAGCCTAAATCATAAATCACGGTATTCCCATACAAACCGCAATAAAGAAAAGAGTAACGACAAGCACACTACACAAGGTAAAACAAGTAAAATAAAAAAAAATAAACATAATATGGGTGTTGCTGGGTCGACAATATATCATAGAAAAGCAAAAGATTGTTGTTATGCTCCATATACACATCTGAACCTAAATCTATACATCAATATAAAAATGTGGAATTAAGATACACGACATGAGCATCTGCTCCTAATCCCCGTCATGTAGTTTTGTGCCTCAAGCCCTCAAAACTCGTGCCCATATTCGATTTCCACTAAAAACTCTATCCTAGGACTCTAAAAAGTACATAATAATTCCAAATGAAGACTCTTGCACGAAAATCTTGTTAGCATAAAAGCTATCTACATGCAACATGGTGAGTCATGATCGATGGGAGGAGAGCTTAACAACACCTATTGAAAAGAAGTTAAGATAAATCGTTACAGCTGCTCCCTATTGGACATGGCTCCTTACAAGAAAACCGCCCCTTATATAATATAGCGCATGTCTCACACCCAGTAAACAAGCAAAAGACATGACAAAAAAGTATCTGGCTAGAGCAACTAAACCAGTAGAGAATTATAGCCAGACATCAAAAATACTATCTAAACACCCCAGTCCTAGCATAGAACACCATCTAATTGTATGCGCAATGTAGGATAAAGTCTAAGTGTATAACTTTAACAGGGTCGCTAACACTGACCCTGTCCTAAAAATCCAAGGGATCTAAAATACGTCACTAGGGATGATATTTTAAATAAGAAGACCCACATATGACCTAACAGGGCAGATAATATATAATAGAAAAACATTTGTTTTTATACTTTAAAATATAGGACCATTAAATGTGGGAGTGAACATGCAAGTGACATACTTTTGAGCCCTTCGAACCTTAGCACAGTCATACATGAGTTAATCGTAATACAAAAACTAGCATTACTCTATGGACTATACTTGTGAACATGCTCATTTAAGTATTACAACAAACAAACGTCGCACTCATCAAAACGGGTAGGATTTGTCGTCTAGGCAACTGGTTGATGCACATACAACGTGCAAAAGACACAACACATTGTGATTATTCCACCGAAATATCAAATTCACAACAAATGCCAAAAGGTGAGTCACACATCCTACAAATATGAATGTAAAAATGTCACATTCACATGACAGACACACAAGCCAAGTATACCGTGTAAATTCTAACTATAAGAGGAATTATGCCACCCCCAGGAACCCGAGCCAGAAACCATGCAATAATTAGAAAAATGCTACGAATGAGTTTACATTGGAAGTAGGATACTTATAAAGTAATTATTCCATACTTGAGAGGCAATAAACGAGCGCATAAAGACATGCAATCAATGCAATGTATGCACAAGAAAATGGCAAGCATAAAACACATTGTAAGCACTAAATACGTTAAGTAATGTGATTCGTGTTGAGTGAGAATCACATACCTAGGTAGGCACACCATTATGCCTCGCATATGTTTGATGGCTAGAGAGTATGTCTAGTACTAAGCACATCATGACTCTCATGGAAGAGAAATGTGCAATAGGTGGCCTTATATGTGGGTCACCTCCTCACGAAGTATGCAAGCATCTATGAATGTGCATAAAGTGATGTATGTAGGAGAGACACTTGCAAATGCAGGTGCTCAAAGAGACACTGCAAGTAAGGATGCTTCAAGAGACACCCAAACATGTTATATGCTACAAAGCATACAAGGCAATACAACTTCACATGCAATGAAATATATGATCCATTGAAAATTTGATAGCTTTTTAATGCCTATTTCATACCTATTTTTGATGATATTGCACTTTAAAGAAGGGTATTTTTTATGATTTCATGCAGGTACAATAATTTTAGGTCTTTGGAGCAAAAAGAAGCAATAAGAAGAAAATTTGGAGCAAAATGAGGCAAAATGCACTTTTTTACCTGGAGCGCCGGACGCCACCCTATCCAGCGTCGGACCGTGCCAGTTTACAGAGACTTTGGGCTATTTTACAGATAAAAGTGTCAGACGGTGCCCTATCCCGATTTAATTCCAGATTCAATGTATTTGGCCAGATTTTGGAGGGGTGTTTGAGGAAACTCTTGGGAAATCAGTTACATACGAATTTAGACTATTTTGGAGCCAAAAATTAAAAAGAGAGAGGAGAGTCTTTTCATAATTTGGTGTGTGTGTGAGTGAGGAGCGAGTGTTCTAGTGTAGATAGTTCATTAGAGAGAATCTAGAGTTTGTGTGTGTTCTCTTCTAAGGAGTTTAGGAGGAGAGGAAGAGTGAGATATTTCTTCTTTCTTATTCATCTAAAGAGAGAATTGTGTATTGTTGTGAAGAAAGAAGAGGAGTCAAAGGAATTTCAAGAGATTCACTTGGAGAAGAGTTTGAGATAAGTTGTATTTACTTTGCTCTGTTTGTATGACGTTGCTTTTATATATAAAATGCATCTTTTGTCTTACTTTCCTCATGAGTCTTGAGTAGATTTCTTTGTCTTCCTCCTTTTCATGTGATGTGTTGATAATGTGATATGAAAATGATCTATCGATTTAAAATGGAGAATTTGTGATGAACTTTTCACTTCATACTTCATTTACTTTTTGATCTGGTCAATTGAATTGTTAAAACTTGTTGTGAAACATATTTTTCGAAAGGACTGTGAGTTCTATAACAAAAGTGAAGGTCATATTCAATTTTCCATGATTGAGTGATGTAGTTCATGGGAGTTGAATGCAAATAAATAGGAAAATATATTTTGATAGACATAGAATTGAAGATTTTAGAGTGACAGACTGAAATCCCCAATTTGGTCCTAGGGTTTGGAATCTAAAGCGAGAGTTAGCCTTCAGGCGAAGGGAAGTGGGAGCTCCGTAGTGAGAGCCGGTATCCTCCCAGCCTAACCATGGATTTGGGGCTAAACTTAGGATTATCCAATGTTCTTTATATCGATCGAAAGAGGGTAAAGAATAAGAATGCTCCTATTTGGCACTATACTATTGTATCACTGATCTATGTCACTAAATCATCACATTATGATTGGAAAGGAGGAGGAATCTTTCTTAAATTTGAACTTTTGTTATAAATTTAGTTTTGTTTTAGTTAACTATGTTAGAAAGTTAGAACGTACTTTGGTAGATTAGTAACTGCATTTATTTTAACATTTTTATATTATTAGTAATTACTGCAATTGTATTGTGATTCGAGTAGTGATTTATGTACTCTATTATAGAGTTGAATACCTCCTCGTTGGATCAATAACCAGGACTCCACTAGAGCCTTGTATTACTTGAGCGATACGTATACTTGCGTTTAATTGTGTGACTCACTAAAAAACTAAATCAATATATATATATATATATATATATATATGAGTTCATATATTTTGGCAATTTAAAAAAGTCGCACCAATATATAATGGACATAGTGTCAAAAATAATTTTTCATACACATGAAATAGCATGTAACAAGCAAACACTACAGACAACATGATACAAAAAGGCAAACCAGCATGCACCAACCAAACGAAGTTGGCTAAAAGTGACAAACCAACCTGAACTGATTAGTCAATTTGTTTGAAGAGGTCGATCAAACCAAAGTGATCCATCGATCAGACTGGGGTAACCGATCAGACCAATGATGGTCGGTTGATCGGACAGGAGGGGCGATCGAACCAAAAATGATTGGTCGATCGAGCCAGGATGGCGATCAAATCAAAAGAGATTGGACGGTCGTGTCGAGAGCCGATCAAACTAAAGATGATTGCCCGTTGATCTGAGATGGTGATCGAACCAAAAGTGATCAGTTGATCAAGTCGGATCAGTGATCAAACCTAAAGTGATCGGTTGATCGAGCCGGGACGGCGATCTAACCAAAAGAGATGAAGGTTATACGGGTTCACTAAACTTACTCTTTTTAGGCGCGGGTCCAGCGCAAGAACACCTAATCACTAAAGGTGCATGTGTACCAGAGAAGGTGCAGGTCCATCGACTTTCCGACACAAGCGCACCAGGGCCAAAACTTTTCCCTTTTGATTATTTGATGCGACCCAGCGACCACGAGGCACGGAGCACCTCATAGGAGTGGAAATTCATATCTCAAGCTTGAAGGAGTGCATCGTAGGTCTCTGATGGATATCTGGAGCTACGAGACAACATAAATGAGTGAAGCATGTGCCCCATTATGCTCAAGTGGACATCCCACACAAATGACATAAAAAATGATGCAAATAACTGATAATAAGGATGTGTGATGGTGTTATGGAATCATTGTCGTTGGTAGTGGTGGCCACTAAGCAATTGTGATCCATTACTATTGGTAGTGATGATCAAGAAACTATGATCCGACAATGGCAGATTGACAATGTCGATGTACCATGATGATGGCAGTGGTTGAGTAGTGGTGATCCGGTGATATTGGTGGTGTTGGTTGAGCTACGGTGGTCCAACGATGAAGATGGCCTGATGAAGATGGTTTGAAGAAATGACAACAGTGGATAGGACATAATGATCCCATGACAACGATAATGATAGTGAACCGCAATAGTGATGGACGTTGGGCATCAGTGATCTAGTATAGTGGCGGTCAGAAGATGATGATTCATTGATAGTAGCGGTGTACGACAACAACGGGCTTTGGTGCATCAATGATCTAACTAGCTAAAACTAAAAGATCGATGATGATCTGGTGATAATGACGATGTACCACAATGTAAATGGGGTTGTCAGTTGTCGGGTGTAGGTGTCGGGTGTCGGTGATCCAACATAGCATCAATTGGGAGATGATGATCTGATGATGTTGGTGGGGTTCCAATGATGGAAACCTGATAACGGTGACGACGACCAAATTATAGCTATTTGGTGATGGTAACAATGTCTTGGTATCAGTCGGGTCGCGATAGCCATATAATAATGGTTCAACAAGGAGGCAGTGGTTCAATGATGTTAAAAAAATAGCAGCGACAACATGGTTTCAATCAATATTGGTGGTCATGTATCGATGATAACCCGACAACTATGGTTTGACATGGTGGTGGTGGCCCAATGATGGTGGCTTGACTTTGAAAGCAAAATGATACAATAGTGAATTTAGTCTAAGGACGATGATCCAACATGACGATGGTGGCTCGACAATAGTGGGTAAACTGTAGCGGGCTTACCTACTTACGACAGTCTTGCACAACGATTTTGGCTCGATGTGATGGGTCTGACACAATAATGATGGCTCTATGTAGGTCAGACGATGGTGGTCCAATAGTTATCACAGATAGGTGATGGTGGTCTGATGCAGAGGTGCTAGTTCTATAATGGTGTTCTGACGGCGGCGTCAGTGACCCAATGATAATGGAAGTGGAGACTCAGTGTCGTCCAGATGCTGATAGTCCAGAGGTTGTAGTAATTTTACGATGGCTATTCAACATAGTGATAGTAGGCATTGTGTTAGTGGACCAGCGATGGCAAAGGCAACCCGATGATAGAAGTTCGACTTGGTGGCAATGCCCCAAAGATAGTGATTCAGCAAGGTGGCAATGACCTGACTTTAGTGGCCCAACATGATAGTAGTAGCCAGGTATCGATGGCCCAACAACAACAACAATAACCTACCGATGATGGTTTGACTTCTGTGGCTATCAAGTAATGCTATTCTGACGTCAGTTGTCTTAAGATGGCATTGCCATCCCAGCGACAATGGTCTAACTTGGTTGTGGTTGCCCGAAGACAATTGCTCGGTACAGCGGCTCTGACTTGGTGTCAGGTGTAGCAAGACGACAGTAGCCAGGCAGTGATGGTCCGACAAAGATGATGGTAGGGTAGCAGTGATACAATGATCGAACATGTAAATATATAAGATTTGAGTAGTGTGTAAGTAAGTATTCAAAGTTTAAATGTGGAACATGTGAATACATGAAAAATTAAGTGACTTGCATGTAAATATATGAGATAAGATTTGAGTGGCATTGCATGTAAATACTTAAGTTTAAGAGGTTGTGGAGTGGTGGAAGCTTGCTTTGTGGTTTTCCCCCTTTCTTAAAACCATTTTGTTGGTAGGGAAAGGTGGGTGTTATGCTGGTTGGATGGCGGAGAGAGAACGATGGGAGTTGGTGGGGGAAGAGTAAATTATGTTCAAGCAACTCCCACACCTGCCGATCATAAAATAAGTTATTTATTTTTTATTTTATTTTATTTTGTTAGTAGATTTAAGGGGAGGCTAATTTGTACAACAAATGAAAGCATTTATCCGTTTCAAAAAGCATGGTTCTAAAGTTGTAAAAACATCTCTATTATAATTATAAATAGGGGCTTTTATATACATAACACCCAAAACTTTTACCTTTACCTTATCTCACACCAAAATTTTTATAATTATAAATATTATACGAATGAGAAGCATAATGTTAAGTGTTGCCGAGATGAGAATGATTAGTTGGATGAGTGGCTTTACACTTAGAGACAAAATGCGAAATGAATATATCCGTAATAGGGTTGGTGTTGCACCAGTGATGGATAAAATTAGAGAGAGTCGTCTTAGATGGTTTGGTCACATTAAACATCGAGCACCTGATGATCTGATTAGGAGAGTAGATGTTTTAAATACAACTTATGTTAAGAGAGGCAGAGGTAGACCTAAGAAAACTTGGGCTTATTGCATAAAAAAATGATCTTAATTTATTAGAATTAAACAAAAATTTGACACTAAATAGGACGCAATGGAGAAAAAGGATTGATGCAGCCGACCCCACTTAGTGGGATTAAGGTTTTGTTGTTGTTGTTGTTGTTGTATAAATATTATATGAAAAGTAACACTCATTATCATCTTTTAATAATCAAATTCACCTTTTCATCCGTGGGTAAAGTGTTATGTGTGTAAAAATAAAATTTTGGGTGCGAGATAAGTAAATCCATGAAAATTGTGTGCTATGTATGTAACTTTCCCTTATAAATAATCACGGCTTATTGAGATGCAGGATGAGATATAAATCCTCTCTCTGCCTCAAAGTAACTCTCTTCTCCTCCCTATCTTCTCTCTTTTTTGCAGTTCATCAAAAGATCATTTGCAGTGGGGACGATATTATTGCTGGGCATTTACATCCATACCACTCAATTCCTACGTATTTACATATCTAACACCCAAACTTTTCTTTTTTTACATTTTTACCACCCAAGTTTTTCACATCACATAAAAAGTACCACTTTTTAAACCTTAAAAAGTGAAATACACCATCTCACGCATAGCAAAGGTGGTATGTCTGTAAAATTAAATTTTAGGAGATGGATATGTAAATACATAGGAATATATTGGTAGTATGTATGTAAATGTTCCTATTATTTAAAAGATAACCCAAATCGTTATGTGCCTTAATTCCAAAAATTCAAGTCTTTTCTTTTTCTGGGAAAGCTAAGCAATCGAAACCGATCGTTCAACATTTTTCATTATATTTTCAAACAATATACTGCTAACTGGAGCACAATTCAAGCCTACTTTGTGTTCTTATTTCTTCATTGCTCAAATCCCTATTATAACATTAGTATTGTACAATTCTTTTTATAGCTTCAAGTATGATTTGTATTTTATTAGCTTCTTTTGCTCGTAGCCTTCCACATTGCCCTGGATTTGACACTGAAGTGCAAATAGATGCGTGGAAGAAGGTTGCCGGTGCCGTGCATGGCGAAGGAAGCATTATTTTCTGCTAATTGCGGCAAGTAGGAAGGGCTTCTCACGAAGGTAAAATCATCTTCTGCTACCATTTATTTGGACTTTGTGGAAACTATTATCAATTGTTACATTCATACCATGTGAGTTCTTCATATCACCATATTATGCTCAACTCAAGAGCAAATTTTCTTGTTAAATGTTAAGCTGGATTAGAGTCGATCCTGCACTCTCAGTAGAAGGCATCATGAGACGGTAAGAAAAACTCTTCCTTGAACAACTTATGTTTGGCTCGTTGAATAGCTTATATTTGAATTGTGTTGAGCAAACAAACCAAACCCAAATAATTTTTATTAGCTCGACTTAAAGTTGAATCAAATATGAATAATTTTTTATTTGTTCGTATTCAGTTCATTTTAATTCGAATTAATTAATTATATTTTTTTATTATTGTATTCTATATTAATTTTCAACGCTGTATTTATGTATGTACCTCACAATTCTTATAGATTTATATATCAAACACTTTACTTTTTTGATAATCGTATTTAGAACACTTTGATGTTATAAAATTAGGAAGCAAATGTCAAAATAGTTTCCGATTATTTAGATGGGATTATTTCAATCCGAGAATATAGAAGTCTCAACTAAGTATTAGTATATTTAAATTTGGGTTGAAAGAGTCCCAATAGAAGAATATTAGAGTTAATTTCAAATTAATTCATCATGTATAAATGTGCATTTGACTTAAAAATTAAAAAAAAAAAAAAAACAAAATGTGATATTTTTGATATGGTGTTAAAGATTCGAGGGTTACGAATGTATATATTAAAATTTGTGTTTGATATATAAATACATAAGATTTGTGTGGTAGGCATGTAAATGGGCGACGAAGGCTTCACACAACAGCTCGGTGAGGAGGCTTGTGTCCTATGGCCAACACTTTATCTCTAACTCGAATCTGTTAGAAAGGTTTAGGCTTAATGCCGGTCTGAACCGGTCCTTCAGACCGACCTTATTCACGAAGGATCCAGTGGTTGGATTCACAGACTTTCCTTAAACGAGCCCAATATCTGGACTGTGAAAATAAAAGTTGTATGAGTAGCGTTATTAGGTTAACATGTTAAGAAGCCATTGATATTATTATTAGTGATGCGTGCAAGAAAATTCGCGGCGGTAGAGTAGCGAATTATTGTCTTAGCGTTGTATGAAAATTCAGCACACACACAGATGAAAAATAAGCGGTGACGACTCCAGAAGTTTTTACGTGGAAAACCAGTAAAGGTAAAAACCACGGGGCCTGGCCCAATTGCGAGAATCTACTATTGATTGATGTTTACATAAATCTCATGTCCCACAGACGGGAGAGAGTAATTATATGTTTCAGACTAAAATGTCAACTGACAGTGTCTGGTTGGTGGTGATTAACGATGATTGGCAGAGGTCCATAGTGACGGAGGTCAACGGAGGTCGACGGCGATGGAGATCGACGATAAAGGAGGACAGAGGTATGAAAAAGTATATACTAAATTGGTCTAATCAAGATTTATGACAGGCTCTAGCTGCTTATTCATTTAAGTGCATTTAAATCTCTTCTAATATATAATTTACCACTCAAAATGAATATGAACATAAGAATATCAAGGGGCATTTACATAAATACGACTCAATTCCTATGTATTTACATCTTACACATAAATTTTATATTTTATATTTATACCACCTCGGTCTTTCAAATCGCATTAAAGTACCACGATGTTAACTAGGTTAAATGCATCTTTCCAGGCAGAGGACACGCATAAATGATATGACATATATATTTGAAGTTTAGGTGTCTGATTTTTTTTTTTTTTTTTTTTTTGTTAAAAGGAGACTTGAGAAGGTCAAACAAATGCCGACACTAGCAAGTCTATGCTCGAATTGAGCGTCTCGACAAGAGGAATCCAACGAGCCCAAGATTACTCAATTCTGACATCTTTAAGATCATCAAATACTCCTTAAACGTCGTCTGATCAAGGGAAGCCCTCTAGACTGTCCGATCAAAATGACTGCATTAATTGCACCCAAAATACTATAAATAAACCCACAACCCTCACATGAGAGGGGGAGCATAAGCCTAGAGAGAGCCTGAGGCATTAAGGAGATGCTGCAGCTTAGCACCACCGCCATCAACCACTGTCTATCGTCATCAATCACCGTCGACGGACGTCGAACACTGCCAACCTCCGTTGACATCCGCCAACCGCTGTCGACCACCGCTAACCAGCATTGATCACCACCAACCAAACACTGTCAGTCGAAGCTTTAGTCTGAAGAATATAATTACTCTATCACATCTGTGGGACGGGGGATTTTTGTAATCATAAATTAGTAGTGGATTTTTGTAACTAAGCCAGGCACCGTGGTTTTTTCCTTTACGGGTTTTCCACGTAAAAACTTCTGGAGTCACCACTGCTTGTTTTCTCTTTCATCTACGTGTGTGCTGAATTTTCGTACAACGCTAAGACGATAATCCGCTACTCTACCACCGCGAATTTTCTAGCACGCATCAATAAGATTAATGTTATGATATTGATGTGTGCTAGAATTTTCACAGCGGTAGAGCAATAGATTATAATCTTGGAGTTTCACGAGAATTCAGATGAAAGAAAATAACCAGTAGAAAAAACAGAAGTTTTTATGTGAAAAATTTGGAACGGGAAATAATCACGGGGTCTAGCTCAATTGAAGAGATCCACTGTAACTTGGTAATTACAGTTACAACACATTGTCCCACAATGTATGTATGCGGGATGGGCTTGTTGTAAGAAGAGAGGGGCGAGCAATAATCATCAGCGGCAGCCGACGAGTAGCGTTCGACGACGGGAAGAGACAGTCAGTGGCAATGTAACGTTGGACTTCAACTCTTCTAAGCTTTGGACTTCTTTAGGATCAAACTTTCACATCTTCTCAAGAGGGGAGTAGGGCTTTATTTATAATGTTTCTGTTGCAATTAATAAAGGAATAAAAACTATTCTGATCGAATGGATAGAAAAATTCCTTTGATCAAACGAAGTTTAATGAACATTTGACAATCTTAATAATATCATAATTGAGCAATCTTAAGCTTGTTGACTTTGTCTTGTCGAGATGCTTGATTCTACTACGAGTTCGTCTGATTCGACATATGTTTGACCTTTCAAATATATCTAAAAAACTTTCAAAAGCAATTTAATAGCTTTACAGGTCTTTATTTGGCTCATATTGGACCAATTGTATCATTGGGTCCAACTCATCAAATCGGTCAGTTTGACTAGAAGTTTGTTTAAATTAAACTTCTGAATGACTTTTGATTGAAGTTTGAATGTTCTTCTCTTAAAAAATTATCTTGATATTCATGTCATGCCTCGAAATTTGTGTCAGATGATGAAAATTTATTAATGGCGTATCAGATATAAATCATACTTCAAATTTTATTGTTAACATTATTTTGATTAACTTAGTATAAGGGATGTAACAAGGAGTTTTATATGTTAAACATGTTCACTACTCAAACCATTAGAATTAACCTACCATTAGAATTAACCTATATAAGCACTTACCTGTTCGTACTTGTCGAAGGTCAAGCGTCTCACCTAATAGTCGAGCACAAGTGTATAAGTGAGTCAAGTTAATTCATGAGCTTGCTGACGCTTGGCTTGATGAATGACTCGTAAATTGAATTTGATGTATTGGCAAGTCAAATTTGTGTAAACATCATCTTGACTAGTTAGCACGCGAACTCATAGTTTTAAAAAATTAGTACACAATATATTTATATTAATACTAAAATCTAAAACTTAAATGCAAAATGGTTAAAGGCATTTAAAAATTGAGAAATTTACATACTTAGCACACTATTCTTACGTATTTACATGTCTCACACCTAAACATTCATATTTATATACATAGAACTTTGGACCAAAGGAGTATCCAATTTTTAAAAAGTGATAATAATTCTATTTTTTATGTGATATTAATGATTTGAGTGCTATATGTTCAAATACGAAAGTTTAGGTTATGAGAAATGTAAATACATTAGGATTGTGTGTTATACATGCAAATGCCCCTTATAAATGATATCTTAAATCTTTATATTAAATGATTTTTTGCATTATGTATTCTCTAATTTTTTATCTTGTTCTTTTTCTTTTACTACAATGATTAAACTATTCAACCCCTGAGCTAAGTTGAACTCATATAATGAAACTTGTGCTCGCATAATTAATCAAGGTCAAGCTTAAGTCAAAGTTGACTCGAGCTCCACTCAACTTGTACACTTAAGGCCCGTTTGGGGTAGTTTAAAACAGCGACGACGTTATTAAAAACGCCGTCTTACCGTTTATTTTGCAAATTTAAAGAGCGTTCTGAAAACCGCAGTTCCTATTTTACGAATACGTCACCTGTTATTCACCCGCGGGATGATCCCCGCATTCGGTCTCAAATTACTCCGCTACCCTGCAATCCCGCTGCCCTGCAATCGCAAACGAACTCTCTGCCCTAGCCCTCCCGGATTCGGCATTTCTTTTCCTTCGGTCGCGATCGAGATCGCGAGCCACCCCTGCTTCTTCGGCACACCTCTTCCGAGTAAGGCGTGTTCCTTCGACATTGCTTCCTTAGCACGCGAACTACTTCCCGACTTCTCCTCCTCCTCCTCGACCACCTCCTCCCCCAACATCCGCCCATTGACTGCCAAAGTGATCGACATCGACGACTCACCCATCGAAATCATTCAGCCAGTTAAAGTATCCTAGCGGTGCTTTTACCGCTGTAGGAGGCGGCGAGGAGCGGTGGAAGAAATAGGAGGAAGAGAAGTGTACGGCGATTATAGAAAAAAATTTGATTGCTATAAGAGGATCGGTGAAGTTAGTGTTGGCAGTTGGAGATATGATTTGGGAGAGAAGAAGAGGTTTGGGTTTTGGATATTGAAATCCTCCATGCAGTTATGAGTGTGATTGAATAAGTTTGCTTTCTTATGCCCATAACTGATTTCCACTACAAACTCGTGCCCATAACTGATTTCCACTACAAACTCTATCCTAAGACTCTAAAAAGTACATAATAATTCCAAATGAAGACTCTTGCACGAAAATCATGTCAGCATAAAAGCTATCTACATGCAACATGGTGAGTCATGATCGATGGGAGGAGAGCTTAACAACAGTTATTGAAAAGAAGTTAAGATAATCGTTACAGCTGCTCCCTATTGGACATGTCTCCTTACAAGAAAACTGTCCCTAATATAATATAGCGCATGTCTCACACCTAGTAAACAAGCAAAAGACAAGACAAAAAAGTATCTGGCTAGAGCAACTAAAGAATTATAGCCAGACATCAAAAATACTATCTAAACACCCCAATCCTAACATAGAACACCATCTAATTGTATGCACAATGTAGGATAAAATCTAAGTGTATAACTTTAACAGGGTCGCTAGCACTGACCCTGTCTTAAAAATCCAAGGGATCTAAAATACGTCACTAGGGATGATATTTTAAATAAGAAGACCCACATATGACCTAACTTAAGTAATTTTAAAAGTAGGGCAGATAATAAATAATAGAAAAACATTTATTTTTATACTTTAAAATCTACGGCCATTAAATGTGGGAGTGAACATGCAAGTGACATACTTTTGAGCCCTTCGAACCTTAGCACAGTCATACATGAGTTAATCGTAATACAAAAACTAGCATTACTCTCTGGACTATACTTGTGAGCATGCTCATTTAAGTATTACAACAAACAAACGTCGCACTCATCATAATGGGTAGGATTTGTCGTCTAGGCAACTGGGTGATGCACATACAACATGCAAAAAACCCAACACATTGTGATTATTCGACCGAAATATCAAATTCACAACAAATGCCAAAAGGTGAGTCACACATATGAATGTAAAAATGCCACATTCACATGACAGACGCACATGCCAGGCATACCATGTAAATTCTAACTATAAGAGGAATTATGCCACCCCCGAGAACCCGGGCCAGAAACCATGCAATAATTAGAAAACTGCTACGAATGAGTTTACATTGGAAGTAGGATACATATAAAGTAATTATTGCATACTTCAGAGGCAATAAACGAGCACATAAAGACATACAATCAATGCAATGTATGCACAAGAAAATGGCAAACATACAACACATTGTAAGCACTAAATACGTTAAGTAATGTGATTCGTGTTGAGTGAGAATCACATACCTAGGTAGGCACACCATTATGCATCGCATATGTTCGATGGCTAGAGAGCATGACTAGTACTAAGCACAGCATGACTCTCATGGAAGGTGCAATAGGTGGCCTTATATGTGGGTCACCTCCTCACGAAGTGTGCAAGAATCTATGGATGTGCATAAAGTGATGTATGTAGGAGAGACACTTGCAGATGCAGGTGCTCAAAGAGACACTGCAAGTAAGGATGCTCCAAGAGACACCTAAACATGTTATTTGCTACAAAGCATACAAGGCAATACAACTTCACATGCAATGAAATATATGATCCACTGAAAATTTGATAGCTTTTTAATGCCTATTTCATACCTATTTTTGATGATATTGCACTTTAAAGAAGGGTATTTTTTATGATTTCATGCAGGTACAATAATTTTAGATCTTTGAAGCAAAAAGTGGCAATAAGGAGCAAATTTGGAACAAAATGAGGCAAAATGCACTTTTTGACCTGGAGGGCTGGACGCCACCCTATCCAGCGTCGGACCTCGCCAGTTTATAGAGAGTTTGGGCTATGTTACAGATAAAAGTGTCGGACGGCGCCCTATCTTGTGCCTGACCGCGCCCTAACCCGATTTAATTCCAGATTCAATGTATTTGGCCAGATTTTGGAGGGGTGCTTGAGGAAACTCTTGGGAAATCAATTAAATACGAATTTAGACTATTTTGGAGCCAAAAATTAAAAAGAGAGAGGAAGAGTCTTTTCAGAATTTGGTGTGTGTGTGAGTGATGAGTGAGTGTTCTAGTGTAGATAGCCCATTAGAGAGAATCTAAGGTTTGTGTGTGTTCTCTTCTAAGGAGTGTAGGAGGAGAGGAAGAGTGAGAGATTTCTTCTTCCTTATTCATATAAAGAGAGAATTGTGTGTTGTTGCGAAGAAAGAAGAGGAGTCAAAGAAATTTCAAGAGATTCACTTGAGGAAGAGTTTGAGATAAGTTGTATTTACTTTACTCTGTTTGTATGACGTTGCTTTTATATATATAATACATCTTTTGTCGTACTTTCCTCATGAGTCTTGAGAAGATTTCTTTTTCTTCCTCATTTTCATGTGATGTGTTGATGATGTGATATGGAAATGATGTGTCAATTTAATATAGAGAATTTGTGATGAACTTTTCACTTTGTCATTCATTTACTTTTTGATCTGGTCAATTGAATTGCTAAAATTTGTTGTAAAATATATGTTCCGAAAGGACTGTGAGTTCTATAATAAAAGTGAATGTCACATTCAATGTCCATGAATGAGTGATGTAGTTCATGGGGGTTGAATGCAAATAAATAGGGAAATATATTTTGATGGGCATAAAATTGGAGATTTTAGAGTGACAGACTGAAATCCCCAATTTGGTCCTAGGGTTTGGAATCCAAAGCGAGAGTTAGCCTTCAGGCGAAGAGAAGCGGGAGCTCCGTAGTGACAGCCGGTATCCTCCCAGCCTAACCATGGATTTGGGGACCAAACTTAGGATTAGTCAATATTCTTTATATCGCTCGAAAGACGGTAAAGAATAGGAATGCTCCTATTTGGCACAATACTATTGTATCAGTGATCTATGTCACTAAATCATCACATTATGATTGGAAAGGAGGAGGATTCTTTCTTACATTTGAACTTTTGTTATAAATTTAGTTTTATGTTAGTTAACTATGTTAGAAAGTTAGAACGTACATTGGTATATTAGTAACTGCAATTATTTTAACATTTTTATATTATTACTAATTACTGCAATTGTGCTGTGATTTGAGTAGTGATTTTTGTACTCCATTATAGAGTTGAATACCTCCTTGTGGGACCGATAACCAGGACTCCACTAGAGCCCTATATTACTTGAGCGATACGTATACTTGCATTTAATTGTGTGACTCACTAAAAAACTAAATCAATATATATATAAATCTGAGTTCATATATTTTGACAATTTAAAAAATTCGCACCAATATATCATAGACATAGTGTCAAAAATGAATTTTCATACACATGAAATAGCATGTAACAAGCAAACACTACAGACAACATGATACAAAAAGGCAAACTAGCATACACCAACCAAACGAAGTTGGCTAAAAGTGACCAACAGACCTGAACTGATTGGTCAATTAGTTTGAAGCGGTCGATCAAATCAAAGTGATCCATCGATCAGACTGGGGTAACCGATCAGACCAATGATGATCGGTTAATCGGGCAGGAGGGGCGATCGATCCAAAAATGATTGGTCGATCGAGCCAGGATGGCGATCAAATCAAAAGATATTGGACGATCGAGTCGAGAGGTGATCAAAGTAAAGATGATTGGTCGTTGAGCCGAGATGGTGATCGAACCAAAAGTGATCGATTGATCACAGTGATCGAACTAAAAGTGATCAGTTGATCGAGCCGGGACGGCAATCGAACCAAAAGGGATGAAGGCTATGCGGGTTCACCAAACTTACTCTTTTTAGGCACCGGTCCAGCGCAGGCACACCTAATCACTAAAGGTGCAGGTGTACCAAAGAAGGTGCGGGTGCATCGGCTTTCCGGCACAAGTGCACCAGGGCCAAAACTTTTCCCTTTTGATTATTTGATGCGAGCTAGCGACCACGAGCCACGAAGCACCTCATAGGAGTGGAAATTCATCTCTCAAGCTCGAAGGAGTGCATCGGAGGGCTCTGATAGATATTTGGAGCTACGAGACAACATAAATGAGTGAAGAATGTGCCCCGTTATACTCAAGTGGACATCCAACACAAATAAAAAATGGTGCAAATAACTGATAATAAGGATGTGTGATCGTGTTATGGAATCATTATCATTGGTAGTGGTGGCCACTAAGAAATTGTGATCCATTACTATTGGTAGTGATGATCGGGAAACTATGATCCGACAGTGACAGATTGACAATATTGATGTACCATGATGATGACAGTGGCTGAGTAGTGGTGATCCGGTGATATTGGTGGTGTTGGTTGAGCTACGGTGGTCCAACGATGAAGATGGCCTGATGAAGATTGTCTAACGCAATGACAACAGTGGATAAGACATAATGATTCCATGACAACGACAATGACATTGAACCGCAATAGCGATGGACGTTGGGCATCAGTGATCTAGTATAGTGGTAGTCAGAAGATAATAATCCATTGATAGTGGCGGTGTACCACAACAATGGGCATTGGTGCATCAATGATCTAACTAACGACAACTAAAAGATCGATGATGATCTGGTGACAATGATGATGTACCACAATGTAAATGGGGTTGTCGGTTGTCGGGTGTTGGTGATCCGACATATCATCGATTGGGAGATGATGATCTGATGATGATGGTAGGGTTCCAAAGATGGAAACCTGACAACGGTGACGACAACCAAATTATAGCTATTTGATGATGGCAACGATGTCTTGGCATCATTCGGGTCGCAATAGCCATATAATAATGGTTCAACAAGGAGGCAGTGGTTCAATGATGTTAACAAAATAGCAACAACAACATGGTGTCGATCAATATTGGTGGTCATGTATCGATGATAACCCGAAAACTATGGTTCGACATGGTGGTGGTGGCTCAATGATGGTGGCTTGACTTTAAAAGCAAAATGATACAATAGTGAATTTAGTCAAAGGACGATGATCCAATGTGACGATGATGGCTCGACAATAGTGGGTAAACTGTAGCGGGCTTACCAACTAACGACAGTCTTGCACAACGGTTTTGGTCCGATGTGATGGGTCTGGCACAATAATGATGGCTCTATGTAGGTCGGACGATGGTGGTCCTATAGTTATCACAGATAGGTGATGGTGGTCTGACGCAAAGGTGCTAGTTCTATAATGGTGTTCTGACGGCGGTGTCAGTGACCCAATGATAATGGAAGTGATGACTTAGTGTCGTCCAGCTGCTGGTAGTCCAGAGGTCGTAGTAATTTTACGATGGTTGTTCAACATAGTGATAGTAGGCATTGCGTCAGTGGACCAGCGATGGCAAAGGCAACCCGATGATAGAAGTTCAACTTTGTGGCAATGCCCCAAAGACAATGATTCAGCAAGGTGGCAATGACCTGACTTTAGTGGCCCAACACGACAGTAGTAGCCAGGCATCGGTGGCCCAACAACAAAAACAATAACCTACCGATGATGGTCTGACTTCTGTGGCTATCAAGTAATGCTATTCTGACGTCAGTTGTCTTAAGATGGCATTGCCATCCCAACGACAATGGTCTAACTTGGTTGTGGTTGCCCGAAGACAATTGCTCGGTACAGCGGCTCTGACTTGGTGTCAGGTGTAGCAAGACGACAGTAGCCAGGCAGTGATGGTCCGACAAAGATGATGGTAGGGTAGCAGTGATACAATGATCGAACATGTAAATATATAAGATTTGAGTAGTGTGTACGTAAGTATTCATAGTTTAAATGTGGAACATGTAAATACACGAAAAATTAAGTGACTTGCATGTAAATATATGAGATAAGATTTGAGTGGCATTGCATGTAAATACTTAAGTTTAAGAGGTTGTGGAGTGGTGGAAGCTTGCTTTGTGGTTTTCCCCCTTTCTTAAAACCATTTTGTTGGTAGGGAAAGGTGGGTGTTATGCTGGTTGGATGGCGGAGAGAGAACGATGGGAGTTGGTGGGCGAAGGTAAATTATGTTCAAGCAACTCCCACACCTGCCGATCATAAAATAAGTTATTTATTTTTTATTTTATTTTATTTTGTTAGTAGATTTAAGGGGAGGCTAATTTGTACAACAAATGAAATCATTTATCCGTTTCAAAAAGCATGGTTCTAAAGTTGTAAAAACATCTCTATTATAATTATAAATAGGGGCTTTTATATACATTAACACCCAAAACTTTTATCTTTACCTTATCTCACACCAAAATTTTTATAATTATAAATATTATACGAATGAGAAGCATAATGTTAAGTGTTGTCGAGATGAGAATGATTAGTTGGATGAGTGGCTTTACACTTAGAGACAAAATGCGAAATGAATATATCCGTAATAGGGTTGGTGTTGCACCAGTGATGGATAAAATTAGAGAGAGTCGTCTTAGATGGTTTGGTCACATTAAACATCGAGCACACTGATGATCCGATTAGGAGAGTAGATGTTTTAAATACAACTTATGTTAAGAAAGGCAGAGGTAGACCTAAGAAAACTTGGGCTTATTGCATAAAAAATGATCTTAATTTATTAGAATTAAACAAAAATTTGACACTAAATAGGACGCAATGGAGAAAAAGGATTGATGCAGCCGACCCCACTTAGTGGGATTAAGGTTTTGTTGTTGTTGTTGTTGTTGTATAAATATTATATGAAAAGTAACACTCATTATCATCTTTTAATAATCAAATTCACCTTTTCATCCGTGGGTAAAGTGTTATGTGTGTAAAAATAAAACTTTGGGTGCGAGATAAGTAAATCCATGAAAATTGTGTGCTATGCATGTAACTTTCCCTTATAAATAATCATGGCTTATTGAGATGCAGAATGAGATATAAATCCTCTCTCTGCCTCAAAGTAACTCTCTTCTCCTCCCTATCTTCTCTCTTTTTTGCAGTTTATCAAAAGATCATTTGCAGTGGGGACGATATTATTGCAGGGCATTTACATCCATACCACTCAATTCCTACGTATTTACATATCTAACACCTAAACTTTTCTTTTTTTACATTTTTACCACCCAAGTTTTTAACATCACATAAAAAGTACCACTTTTTAAACCTTAAAAAAGTGAAATACACCATCTCACGCATAGCAAAGGTGGTATGTCTGTAAAATTAAATTTTAGGAGATGGATATGTAAATACATAGGAATATATTGGTAGTATGTATGTAAATGTTCCTATTATTTAAAAGATAACGCAAATCGTTATGTGCCTTAATTCCAAAAATTCAAGCCTTTTCTTTTTCTGGGCAAGCTAAGCAATCGAAACCGATCGTTAAGGATTTTTCATTATATCTTCAAACAATTAACTGCTAACTGGAGCACAATTCAAGCCTATTTTGTGTTCTTATTTCTTCATTGCTCAAATCCCTATTATAACATTAGCATTGAACAATTCTTTTTATAGCTTCAAGTATGATTTGTATTTTATTAGCTTCTTTTGCTCGTAGCCTTCCACATTGCCCTGGATTTGACACTGAAGTGCAAATAGATGCGTGGAAGAAGGTTGCCGGTGCCGTGCATGGCGAAGGAAGCATTATTTTCTGCTAATTGCGGCAAGTAGGAAGGGCTTCTCACGAAGGTAAAATCATCTTCTGCTACCATTTAATTGGACTTTGTGGAAACTATTATCAATTGTTACATTCATACCATGTGAGTTCTTCATATCACATTAATTATTTTAACTTTAAGAAAGTGAATGTATAGATAAGATAGCATATCCCTAAAATTTAAATGTGATGCTACGTACAGTATACCAACCCAGTGATGATTCTGCTCCAATTTCCTCTATGGCTAACCAATCTCTGGGAGGTGGAGGATATTGATGCCTGACAGGGGCCTCGCCCTCTTCTTGCTTCTGAGATACCAAAAATCGTAGAGCAGTACAGGCAAAGCGGCCATCATTGCAATAAAAGCAGGTAATGAGAGTATTTATGTTTTGAATTTAACATTATTGTCACCAAGAACATCGTTTTAATAGAGAACAAATATTGCATTAGGACATCTGATGTGCGGACACGAAGCGCTATGTGGAAAATGGGCCCGCCACTATACACTGCGATTGGTTGGTGTATGTAGTGACGGGGCCCACTTTCCACATGGCGCCCCGTCATTCGCGTCCGCATGCATCAGGTGTCCTGATGCAATATTTTTTCTTTAATAGAACTTTATAATAAAAAAAAATACGGAATTAATTCTCATATAATGTTTTCAATATTAGAAATTAAAGATCCTCAACATAAATGTTGAGCTGGATTTTAGATAAGCCAATACTTAGGAATTGGGTGGCATTTTATGTAAATTTTTAATAATTGTATTTTTGAGCTCTTAACTCGAGAGTAAATTTTCTTGTTAAATGTTAAGCTGGGTCAGAGTCGATCCTGCACTCTCAGTAGAAGGCATCATGAGACGGTAAAAATAAAATTCTTTCTCGAACAACTTATGTTTGACTCGTTGAATAGCTTATATTTGAATTGTGTCACGCAAACAAACCAAACCCAAATAATTTTTATTAGCTCGACTTAAAATTGAATCAAATATGAATAATTTTTTATTCGTTCATATTCAGTTCATTTTAATTCGAATTAATTAATTATATTTTTTTATTATTATATTCTATATTAATTTTCAATGTTGTATTTATGTATGTACCTCACAATTGTATTTATGTATGTACCTCACAATTCTTATAGATTTATATATCAAACACTTTACTTTTTCAATAATCGTATTTATAACACTTTGATGTTATTAATTTATGAAGTAAATGTCAAAATAGTTTCTGATTATTTAGATGGGATTATTTCAATCCGAGAATATAGAAGTCTCAACTAAGTATTAGTCTATTTAAATTTGGGTTGAAAGAGTCCCAATAGAAGAATATTAGAGTTAATTTTAAATTAATTCATCATGTATAAATGTGCATTTGACTTAAAAATAAAAATAAAAAAAAAACAAAATGTGATATTTTTGATATGGTGTTAAAGATTTGAGGGTTACGAATGTATATATTAAAATTTGTGTTTGATATATAAATACATAAGATTTGTGTGGTAGGCATGTAAATGGGCGACGAAGGCTTCACACAACAGCTCGGTGAGGAGGCTTGTGTCCTATGGCCAACACTTTATCTCTAATTCGGATCTGTTAGAACGGTTTAGGCTTAATGCCGGTCTGAACCGGTCCGTCAGACCGACCTTCTACACGAAGGATCCAGTGGTTCGATTCACAGACTTTCCTTAAACGAGCCCAATATCTGGACTGTGAAAATAAAAGTTGTACGAGTAGCGTTATTAGGTTAACATGTTAAGAAGCCATTGATATTATTATTAGTGATGCGTGCTAGAAAGTTCGCGGCGGTAGAGTAGTGGATTATTGTCTTAGCGTTGTACGAAAATTCAGCACACACACAGATGAAAAATAAGCGGTGACGACTCCAGAAGTTTTTACGTGGAAAACCAGTAAAGGTAAAAATCACGGGGCCTGGCCCAGTTGCGAGAATCCACTGTTGATTGATGTTTACAGAAATCTCATGTCCCACAGACGGGAGAGAGTAATTATATGTTTCAAACTACAATGTCAGCTGACGGTGTCTGGTGGGTGGTGATTAACGATGATTGGCGGAGGTCCACAGTGACGGAGCTCAACGGAGTTCGGCGATGACAGAGGACAGAGGACAATGGTGACGGAGGTCGACGGTGACGGAGGTTGACGGAGGTCGGCGGTGGTCGACGGCGGTCGGTGGTGGTCGACGGTGATCGGCGATGGTGCTAAGCTACAGCTTCTCCACAAGGTCTTCGGCTCTCTCTAGGCTTCTCCCCCCTCTATGAGAGTTGGGTGTCTATTTATAGTATTTTGAGTGCAATTAATGCAGTCATTTTGATCGGACGGTACAGAAGGCTTCCTTTGATCTGACGGCGTTTAAAGAGCATTTGATGGTCTTAATGATGTCGAAATTGAGTGATCTTGGGCTCTTTGGATTCGTTTTGTCGAGACGCTCGATTTGAATATAGTTTTGCTAGTGTCGGCATCTGTTTGACCTTCCAAATATGTCCAATAATCTTCTAAAAATGGATTAATGACTTGATCTAAGCTTACTTTGACTCGGATTGGACTAGTTTTTATAACATTAGGTTTCTCTCATTATGCTGGTCAATTTGACTATAAGTTTGCTGAAATCAAAACTCTGGATGATTTTTTATCAAGATTTGAACGTTATTTGCTCAAAAGATTGCACTGAAATTCGTGTTGTGCCTCGAGATTGAGGCTGGATAATGAAAATTCATTGTTGTTGTATCAATTAGCATTATGAGATACTTCAAATTCAGTAGCAAATATAATGTGTTAAATCATCCCTAATCAAATACAAGAAATCTTTACAGAAAAATGTCACTATAACCCGTTTAAACTCATCTATTTATGCCTTCCAAAATATATTCTTAATTCGGCTAATCAAGATTTATGACAGGCTCTAGCAGCTTATCCATTAAACTGCGTTTAAATCTCTTTTAATATATAGTTTACTACTCAAAATGAATATCAACATAAGAATATCAAGGGGCATTTACATACATACCACTCAATTCCTATGTATTTACATCTTTCACATAAATTTTATATTTTATATCTATACCACCTGAGTCGTTCAAATCACGTTAAAGTACCACTATGTTAACTAGGTTAAATTCATCTTTTCAGGCATAGGACACGCATAAATGATATGACATATATATTTGAAGTTTAGGTGTCTGGTTTTTTTTTTTTTTTTTTTTTCATTGAAAAGAGACTTGGGTTCCCTACGCGTCACAAAAAAGAAAGGTGTAAAACCAGGAAAGATGCCCTATCTAAACACCACACTTACAACGCATACAAAAAAATAGGAATCTAAGGTTCGCTTTAAAAAAAAAACAGAAAAAATAACACACACACGACTCAACCACACGAAACACGATCTAACACTACGAACAATCAGACAATAATAAATCAAATAAATCATAAGGAATAATAGCAGAAATGTGAGGAGAACTCAGCTTTAATCCAAACTTAGTAATCTAATGTGCTACTTTATTGCCTTTTCTTCTAACATGCATCCATTATGTGCTTAGTCATCCTAAAAATCCTCTTCAGAATCAAATTTAAACTCCAATGATGATCAACCTGCATAGTAAATACTTCCACAAAATTAAAGAGTCAGTTTCAACATTAAAGAACTTTCAACCACGATTCAAAGCAACATGCAAACCAAAAACAACAGCCTCGAACGACTACTAGAGAAGAATCAGGGATAGAGTTAGAAGCAAACCAACAAATAGGGAGCCCTAAAACATCCCTAAAAATACCACCAATACTAGCACTGTTTTGATGTCAGCAACCATCACAATTAAGTTTAATGAAAGAAAGAGTAGGCTTAGTCCAATGAACAACAACATGAAATCTGGAAGGACTAGGAACATGAAGGTTCAAAGAGCTTAAAATAACAGACAAATTACGGGACACCTTCTTGGATTGAAGTAACCAAGTTAAACCTTTCATCAGGTAGCAGAAAATGAGACTTATAGTATGACTCACATTAGAAGCCCTGTTTTGAAACTTAGCATCATTTCTCGCTAGCTAGATGAACTAAACAACTTTCATGGTAATAGTTTCAAGCTTCAAAATTATTTCGATTAAGTTGTAAAATTATATTATCCCGATTAACTTATGTTGATTTATGTAGTTATAAAATTTAATTTCTTAACTTTTTTTTATTTTCATAAGTGATACGCCATCAAATATTTTCATCATACGGCATGAATGTCGATGCAATTTTTTGAATTAGAAACATTCAAATCTGATAAAAAGACGCCCAGAGCTCTGATTTCTGCAAACTTATAGTCAAATTGACCGGCTCGATGAGAAGAACCTAACGACATAAAAACTAGTCCAATCCAAGTCAAATCAAGATCATATCAAGTCATTAATCCATTCTTAGAATATTTCCGAACATCTTTGGAAGGTCAACCAAATGTCGACACTAGCAAATCTATACTCGATTCGAGCATCTTGACAAGAGGAATCCAACGAGCCCAAGATTACTCAATTCCGACATCTTTAAGATTATCAAATACTCCTTAAACGTCGTCTGATCAAGGGAAGCCCTCTGGACTGTCCGATCAAAATGACTGCATTAATTGCACCCGAAATACTATAAATAGACCCACAACCCTCACATGAAAGGGGGAGCTTAAGCATAGAGAGAGCCTGAGGACTTGAGGAGAAGCTGCAGCTTAGTACCACAGCCAACTGCCGTTGACCACCACCGTCAACCACCTTCTACCATCATCAATCACCGTCGACGGACGTCGAACATTGACAACCTCCGTTGACTTCTGCCAACCACTTTCGACCACCGCTAACCAGCATTGATCACCACCAACCAGACACTGTCAGTCAAAGTTGTAGTCTAAAGAATATAATTACTCTATCACATCTATGGGACGGGGGATTTTTGTAATTATAAATCAGTAGTGGATTTTTGCAACTGGGCCAGGCTCCGTGGTTTTTCCCTTTACGTGTTTTCCACGTAAAAACTTTTGGAGTCACCACTGCTTATTTTCTCTTTCATCTGTGTGTGTGTTAAATTTTCGTACAACGCTAAGACGATAATCCGCTACTCTACCGCCACGATTTTTCTAGCACGCATCAATAAGATTAATGTTATGATATTGATGTGTGCTAGAATTTTCATGGCGGTAGAGTTATAGATTATAATCTTCGATTTTCATGAGAATTCAGATGAAATAAAAAAACCAGTAGAAAAAACAGAAGTTTTTACGTGAAAAATTTGGAATGGGAAATAACCACGGGGTCTAGCTCAATTGAAGAGATCTACTGTAACTTGGTAATTACAGTTACAACACATTGTCCCACAATGTATGTATGCGGGATGGGCTTGTTGTAAGAAGAGAGGGGCAAGCAACAATGATCAGCGGCAGCCGACGAGTAGCGTTTGACGACGGGAGGAGACGGTCAGTGGCAATGTAACGCTGGGCTTCAACTCTTCTAAGGTTTGGACTTCTTTAGGATCAAACTTTCACATCTTCTCAAGAGGGGAGTAGGGCTTTATTTATAATGTTTATGTTGCAATTAATAAAGGAATAAAAATTATTCTAATCGAATGGCCAGAAAGATTCCTTTGATCAAATGAAGTTTAATGAACATTTGACAATCTAAATAATATCATAATTGAGCAATCTTAAGCTTGTTGGCTGTCTTGTCGATATGTTTGATTCCACTACGAGCTCGTCTGATTCGACATCTGTTTGACTTTTCAAATATATCTAAAAAAACTTTCAAAAACAGTTTAATAGCTTTAGGGGTCTTTATTTGGCTCATATTGGACCAATTGTATCAATGGGTCCAACTCATCAAACCAGTCAGTTTGACTAGAAGTTTGTTTAAATTAGAGTTCTGAATGACTTTTAATAGAAATTTGAATGTTTTTCTCTTAAAAAATTATCTGTCATGTCTCAAAATTTATGTCGGATGATGAAAATTTACTAATTGCGTATCAGATATAAATCATACTTCAAATTTTATTGTTAACAATATTTTGATTAACTTAGTATAAGGGATGTAACAAGAAGTTTTATATGTTAAATATGTTCATTACTCCAACCATTAGAATTAACCTATATAGGCACTTACCTGTTCGGACTTGTCGAAGGTCAAGCATCTCACCTAATTATATTAAATGATTTTGCATTATTTATTCTCTAATTTTTTATCTTGTTTTTTTTCTTTTAATACAATGATTAAACTATTCAACTCCTGAGCTAAGTTGAACTTTGTGCTCATATAATTAATTAAGGTCAAGCTTAAGCCAAAGTTGACTCGAGCTCGACTCAACTCGTACACTTAATCAAGCCAATCTATTCTTGAATTATAAAACAGACTCCATCCTTCTAGAATTGTGGTCAAACCAAAAGCATTATATTTCTTTTTTCCATTCAAATTTTAAAAAAAAAAAAAGATTTACATATATACCACTCAATTGTTATGTATTTACATATCTAACACCAAAATTGGTGGCATTTTTGAAAAGGTGTTGAGTACATAAGAATTGGGTGGTATGTATGTAAATATCCCCATTAAACAATTAATCTCTAAAAATCGTGCAAATCAAAGTAACCCAGATATCTAAATAACCCAGATATCTAAATACATTACGTGATATTAATGATTTGAGTGCTATATGTTCAAATATGAAAGTTTAGGTTATGAGAAATGTAAATACATTAGGATTGTGTGTTATACATGCAAATGCCCCTTATAAATGATATCTTACATCTTTATATTAAATGATTTTGCATTATTTATTCTCAAATTTTTTATCTTGTTTTTTTTCTTTTATTACAATGATTAAACTATTCAACTCCTGAGCTAAGTTGAACTCATATAATGGAATTTGTGCTCATATAATTAATCAAGGTCAAGCTTAAGTCAAAGTTGACTTGAGCACCACTCAACTTGTACACCTAGGGCCCGTTTGGGGCAGCTTAAAACAACGACGATGTTTTTAAAAACGCCGCCTTACCGTTTATTTTGCAAATTTAAAGAGCGTTTTGAAAACCGCAGTTCCTATTTTACGAATACGTCACCTGTTATTCACCCGCGGGATGATCCCCGCATTCGGTGTTTCCTTCTTGCGTTTTGTCTCAAATTACTCCGCTACCCTGCAATCCCGCTGCCCTGCAATCGCAAACGAACTCTCTGCCCTAGCCCTCCCGGATTCGGCATTTCTTTTCCTTCGGTCGCGATCGAGATCGCAGAGCCACCCTGCTTCTTCGGCACTCCTCTTCCAGGTAAGGCGTGTTCCTTCGACATTGCTTCCTTAGCACGCGAACTGCTTCCCGGCTTCTCCTCCTCCTCCTCCACCACCTTCTCCCCCAACATCCGCCCATTGACTGCCAACGACTCACCCATCGAAATCATTCGGCCAGTTAAAGTATCCTAGCTCAGCTTTTACTGCTGCGGGAGGCGGCTAGGAGCGGTGGAAGAAATAGGAGGAAGAGAAGTGTACGGCGATTATAGAAAAAAATTTGATTGCTATTAGAGGATCGGTGAAGTTAGTGCTGGCAGTTGGAGATATGATTTGGGAGAGAAGAAGAGGTTTGGGTTTTGGATATTGAAATCCTCCATGCAGATATGAGTGTGATTGAAGAAGTTTGCTTTCTTACGTGGTTAATTAATATGTACAGTCATTTATTTCTGTTGTATTGTAAAATTTATTGTTGGAATTATATTTTTTCACTTATTAAAGTTTTTAGAATAATGTTCAATTAGTAAACAAGGGACTTGAGTAGAAAAAATATTATGTGTGTCATCTGGATTACAGCATGAATCACACCAAGTCATCGTGGAAGTAGTGTAGTGCGACACGTCATGCCGTCGTTCGAACATCTGGAGATTCAGACGTAATATATTTCAATTGAGTGGGATGGTTATCATCACATTATTAGCATGTATTTGCGATACTCCAATTTTTCCATAAGAGGATTTTATCATTTTAAATTAATTTTGTGTTGTGGTTGTATTTTTTTAAGTGTTGTGTGTTCACACAAATCACACAAATCACACAGTTAAATAACTTTAATTCAGGGGCAGAATGGTTATTTATCTAGAAACAACTGCAAATCAGCTGTTTTTCAAACGCACAAATCAAACAGACAACCAGCTTATCAGGATAAGTTGCTAATCAGCAGTTTCTCAGAATAAATTGTTTATCTGAACAAACTGGATAAGCTGTAGTTGTCCCAAACAGACCCTTAATCAAGCCAATCTATTCGTGAATCATAAAACATACTCCATCCTTCTAGAATTGTGGTCAAACCAAGAACATTGTATTTCTTTTTCCATTCAAATAAAAAAAATGATTTACATATATACCACTCAATTGTTATGTATTTACATATCTAACACCTAAATTGGTGGCATTTTTGAAAAGGTGTTAAATACATGAGTACATAAGAATTGGGCGGTATGTATGTAAATGACTTCACTAAACAATTAATCTTTAAAAATCGTGCAAATCAATGTACCCCAGATATCTAAATACATCTTCATTATTTACTTTTATTTATATGAATAGCTGTTAAGAAATTAAGAATAGGCGCCATCGCCCCATCTTGTGGCTCAGCCTTGTTTGCTTACCCCCATCTCCACCTTGGATCATGGAAAATGCCCAAAAGCAATAGTTCAGCATTTAGCGTGCAGATGGCGTCAAGCACCAGGTTAACAGAAGACCTGTCAGCTATTGTCGCTCGCCGGAGCCGCCACGCGTCGGTGGATATGTACGAGCTGTGGTGTGAATGTAAATTTTATGTATTTTTGATGGTCACGGGCGCTTCTTTTGGATTTGCACGAGTTTTTAAATTAAGCCGACCGTCTTACTTTCGCCCTAAGAATTGGAATTTTATGGAAACATTAATTATCTTAAGTTTTTATCTAATACCTTCGCATATTTACAGTATATACTTAAGACTTGTGTGTTATATATCTAATTCCTTCGCAAATTTACAGCAGATTTTCAGTCCTTAATCCCTTAATCCGTTACAAACTACTGCAATATAAACCTCTCTCTCTCTCTCTCTCTCTCTCTCTCTCTCTCTCTCTCTCTCTCTATATATATATATATATATATAACATATTTGCTTTTTACTCCATTTATCTTACTCGCTTCTTATATATATCACAATATCAAAAATATCAGCACGAATCTAAAAAAAAACAAACGACCAAGATGAAAGGGTCTCCTTTCGAGGTTATCAATCAATCGACGATCCAATGCCAAGTATGAAGCCGTGTCTCCAAATCTAGGATAGGTTCAAGTTCTGAAGATAGTTCCTCACTCGGTAGCGGTATGACCCACCAAAAGTGAGGCGTTAATCACCCTGGTAGGGAGTATCATCTGATACCCCGCGTGGGTTGTGACAAGAACCGCTTAAAACCTTGCAAGATTGGATGATCCAACCAAGACGACGAAGAAACCAGGCAGCCGAGACACGCGGTTTTAAGTGTATAATTGAAAGCTTTCAGTGTATAATTGAAATATCGAAAACATTCCAAATATGACAAACTCAATTTCAAATCAAGTGTCTCAACGAAACAAATCCAAAGAAACTAATGTCGCTCAATTGTGACATAAACATGGCATTCAAATGTTCTTCGAACGTCATCCAATATAGGGAATCTCTCTGGGTCGTCCGATAGAGATATTTGAATTCTTTTCTTATTTACAAAGAGGATTCTCCCAAACTCAACAAATAGAGTCTCACACCAATCTTGGGAGAGGTCAGATCTTGAGCAAGAAGAAGACTAAAGTTTGGAAGAAGGGTGGAAGTCCAGCATCGCTTTTGCACTTCAGATCTGGCGAATTCCTTCAACTCATGCAACCGCTAACCACTATCGACCACTACTCATTGGTAAATGTAGATCATCGTTGGTCGTCGCTGACTCACTGCAATGAACTCCTTGCAGAATCACGATATGCGCTTCGGAATATCGGGGTACCTTGGAAAGTAATGAGACATCCTGCAGAATAACACACCTCACACACGGTGCAACGTTGCATCCTGAAGATTGTATAACAATGCACCCTCAATGTGGTGCAACGACATACTCTAATGAAGGTGTGACAATAAATCCCACATACGATACAAAAACACATCCCAGAAAGTGTATAACAATGTACCCTGAATACATTGAAATGACATACTTCAATGATGGTGTAACAACACACCTCACATACAGTGCAACGACACCTTCCATAGATAGTGTAACAAAGTACCGCAAAGATAGTGCAATGACACACCCCGATAGTAGTGTAACAACACACCCCACACATGGTGCAATAATTCCTCTTAAAGACTGTATAAAAATGCACCATTAATATAGTGCAACGACACACCTCACATAAGGTGAATGACACTCCTAAAGACGTTATAACAATGCACTCTAAAGATGTTGACTTTCTCCGGACTTCTAAAGCTCTTTCCTTTGCATACGCACTATGACTAACATGACTAAGCATGGATTACATGATCCACAACTCATGCAAATCTCTACTATGATCTTGTGGTCTACAGACATCATCACAACTCACAACTACGGCCAACATGGCCAACTATGACCTACGTGTTTCACAGTTCGTGTAACTCCTGACTGCTACCTCTACAAGTAATAGAGATGATCACAACTCACCATTATAACCTACGTAAAAAACTATAGCCTAAGTGGTCCACATCTCGTGTATCTCCCGATTTCGGCCTCTACAGCCTATGGATGTCATCACGGTTTACCGCAATAGCCTACATGACCAACTACGACATACGTGGTCCATGACTCGTGCAACTCCTGAGTCTAACCTATGTGGTATGCATACGCTATCACAACTCAATACTGCCTGCAGACATGGTAGATGCAGAAAATAAGTATTGGGGTGGTATTGCAATAACACCCCAATACTACCAATCTGCACATGTGGATGTTGCTTGTAATATTCTGTCTTATAAAAGAGATGTAATGGCCGGGTAATTTCTCAAGGACTGTAACGATGTAAACAAGCTGAATATGAATGAATTTGACTAATATAGCTCGATTTTTAATACCAACTCAATACTACAAATCCGCACATGGAGATGATGCATGTAATATTCGCTCGTATAAGGGAGATGTAATGGTTGGGTAATTCCTCAAGGACAGTAAAAATGTAAACGAGCTGACTATGAATGAATTTGACTAATTCGGCTCGAGTTCTATAAGAGAATTAATCAAACCCTTTCAACTACGTATGTTATAAAGAAAATTACAGTTACAACCTAAGAAAATAATGTTGATCAAGTCCAACAAGTTAGCTAAGAATCATTATTAAGCTAAAAGAAATATCGAGCAGCTCGTACAACTACATATAGCGCAGCGGCTCGCCGACGATGGAATTTGCTACTTCTAGGTGTCCGAACCCGAGATTGCAGATTAAGAGCCTTGGGCTATTTGGGAATGCTTTGCCATCAATGGTAGTGGAGAGGTCGTGCTTTCTTCAATGATGCAAAGGTGAGGAGACTCAAGAGGAAAAAAATTATTAGCTGCAGAGGTCGCACCTGCAGACTCAGCTGAAACGAGGAGAGAGAGGAGGTATCTCCTCTGATTTCAATAGCCACAGGTGCGGACTCCGAACCTAATAACTTATTCTCAGAAGAGCCTTAGAGAGAACTGGCTGAGTGCTAATAATTGACAGTACTACAAAGTTGATGATTTTTGTATTTCTGTTGGCTTATTGTTTTGCTTTGAATAGGTCTTGAATAATGAACTAATTCATTCATGTAATAAGTTCACTTTGTTTGGTGTAATATGCTGGTTTGTTTTTTTCATGAGGATCTACCCCACTAGAGTTGAGTGACTGAGATTAACTAGCAATGCAAGTATATTAGCCTAAGTATGTGCGTATAATAGTTGATAGGAAGGTCATGTCACACCTAAGTCAAATTATAATGACATAGATCTCCTCATCCACTATTATCCAGATATACTTATAAAATATATAATATTTTCTTGTGTGTGAGATTAACTAGCCAGGCAAGTTAATCTCCACTATCAACAGTCTTCTGGCTCATTGCTTAAGATGTGTTTCTCCTTTCTCACTCGGTCATTGCACCTTTGGTTTGCAAGCATACCTTCATGCGCCTATATATTTATTCTCCATCCCCTCCCCAGCACCAACTCATCTCCAACCAGAGAAATCAAGGAAGCATGAGCACAATCCTTATCCTTGTCCTCCTCCCCTCCCTCCTCTCCCCCTCCTCCGCCGCTGACTTCTGTGTCGGCGATCTCTCCCTTCCCTCCACTCCCTCCGGTTTCTCCTGCAAGAAAGCATCCACCGTCACCATTGAAGACTTCACTTTCTCCGGTCTCCGCTCCGCTGGAAATACCTCCAACTTGATCAAAGCCGCGGTGACCCCCGCCTTCGTCTCCACCTTTCCCGGCCTCAATGGCCTCGGCATCTCCGCCGCCCGCCTTGACCTCGACATTGGTGGCGTCGTCCCTCTCCACACTCACCCCTCCGCCAGCGAGGTCCTCCTAGTCACACAGGGCAATATTTTAGCTGGTTTCATCTCCTCCTCCAATTCAGTCTATTATAAGACGCTGTATAAGGGAGATATAATGGTGTTTCCTCAAGGCCTACTTCACTTCCAGGCACGTAACGCTGTAAGCAAGTTATAGAAAAGTTGTTAATTAATTATAACTATGGAGACGCTGTATACTTGCAGGTGCAGTGCGGCGGAGCGCCGGCAGTGGCATTAGCTACTTTTAGTAGTCCGGACCCTGGGTTGCAGATTACGAGTTTTGCTCTGTTTGGGAATTCTTTGCCGTCGCCGTTGGTGGAGAAGGTGACATTCCTCGATGACTCGGAGGTGAGGAAGCTGAAAGGGGTGCTTGGGGGAATTGGCTGAGAGGGCTCAGTACTCTGCCCGCAACTGCAGGAGCTCATAATTTATGTTTTCTGTTGGTTTATTGCTTTGCTTCGAGTAGTAGATTTTGAATAACGATCTATTTGATTTTGAGCTCAGTGCATGTAATTGTTTCTCTATGTTTTGCGTCTTTGTCATTTCTTATCATTGTAAGGGGTCTATTTTGCTAAAATAATAATATTAAATAAAAATTTGAGTGTTGATGAAAGGAAAAAGGAAGATGTTGGAGGAACTTGATGTCAAGAAGTTGAGAATATTTTTTTAGACATGCCGCACAATTCCTATGTTGATATATCTAATATCTAATATTTGATATTTATAGTCATAGGGTCTTGTTCTGGTCACATTATGTATGAAAATATATTTTTTTGTTTTTAAATTATGTGATGATATTTTTTGATATGTTGTTAATGATTGGAGTGGTTTGCATGTAAATATGAATGTTTAGGTATTAGATATTTAAATACATAAATGTTACATGATATGTATGAAAATTAATGACTACATGTATGTGTCGCATGTCATGACTCTTTGGTAGTACAATCTAATGTAAGTCACCTGTGGTCATGAGTTGGATCATACCTAAGTGGATCTGCTTTACGATGCAGAATTAAGTGTTTAAGCACATGAGAATGGCTAGAGACTGGTATCAGCCTCCCAATTCAATTTTTAATAAATATATATATATATATATATATATATATATATATATATATATATATTCAAAATCAGAGGAGCGAATGAGCTCGCTGTCCCGTGAGGCAAGCATCAAGATTAGAACTGATATCTCTTATCCAAAAAAATAAAAATAAAAATAAAAAGGAGAGGAGATATGCCCCAATGATTATGTACCGCAGGAATCCCATGATAAGGATTTTCACGTGGGAGCTCTCTCCTCTCCACTTGGTCCTTCTATTTTTTAATTTTATTTTTATTAAAATCCTAACTCATATTTTTTATTTTTATCAAATTCTCAATTATTTGATCTAGACATGCAAAAATACATTACTTGATGATTACTTTATAAATATCAATATTTCATGTGATTATTTCTTTTTTTTATATATATACGTAACACATAAATTTTAATTTATATATCTTTAATTTCACCATAAAATATTCCTATTTTAATTTTTAAAACGTTAAATGTGTAAATAAGGTGACATAAATCTGAATTAAAATTTAAGTTTTAATGTGTAAATACATAGAAATTGAGTGGTATGTATGTAAATATTCCATTTTTTCCTTACCTACAAATAACATGTTTTACATAGCACTTCATTGCAAAAGGAAAATAAGAACATATAAATTATCGATTAGAAGAACCTATAGAAGAATCTTCACGAGTGCTTATATAATAATGTAATGGGAAATATTAATATTTTCACATGTGATAAATACAATAATGACGAATTCTATTTTTGTTTATTCAAAATTAAAAGTTATGAGGAGAGCCTATCATTTTGTATTTCTATATCAACATATTTCAATATATTGTTCAATACATATGTTCTAAAATTATTTGAAAAGCCCCTATTTGAGAAGCTATAAATTTCTCTATCTATATATATAATATGCTTAATTCAATTTGATTTATTTTTACTTTATTAAACTTCAAATACAAATTAAACCAATCTATTCAATTTTCACAAAAATGACAAATATGAATCAAATCAAATGAAATTAAAAGGATGCACCTGTCGCCTCTGTGGATTTCTCACTCTCTATTGTTGGTTGCATCTTTTATGGGATGGTCCAACTCCGCTCCACTTCATAGTCAGCTCTGTTCAATTATGTTAGGGTTAGACGACAGTGATAAACATGTATTTGTATTTATCAAATATTTTGTATTATATCCATTTTACCATTCTTCTTATTTACAAGTTTGTCACTTGTGTATTTTATATTAACCAATGTTTGAAATAGAATTGAATGTAATAAGAAGATAGTTATCTTCCTTGTTGTTGTTGTTCTTCTTCATCTTCTTCTATGTTGTTACTCGATCCTTTCAGAAATCTATTATTTTCATTTATTTAATTTTTCTTTTTTTTTATTTTTAGTGCGCCTTCAACTTTGAAAGATATGGCGGATAAGATGATGATCCCCTCACATGAAAAAATATTACACCAAGATTTCTGATGCAAAACTGCATCAAGACTTCAATCACTGTATGTCACGTGTACAGTCCGACACCATCATACATTAAATTATTTAGGTTTTTACGAAGGAGGGTCGAACTGTACACGTGGCAGACAGTAGTTAATGTAATGCATCAGGACTCCTGATATAATACTTTTTCCCCCACATTGAAATGTTCCATGTTCAAAGCTCACGTACTAAAAAAAAATGAAAATATTGGTATCCACCAAAGTGAAATTTATTTTTCGGGCAAAAAACAGTATTTATTCATCACATGTTTTCTCTACATTCTAATATTTTATTTGTACTAAAAAGAAATAAAAAA